>OY757920.1:21354005-21664005 GCA_963585895.1 Sepioteuthis lessoniana | reverse complement strand
GTATTTGATACCTCCTTGCTTAAGAATCAGCATTATTAGGTATGTATCAAGGGTAAGTGGGGCAGTCCAGGTAAAGAAGTAGCACCCTCCCCTAACCTCAGTGTAGTAGCTATTGAAAAGGGAGCCTTTTGCTCACCTTTGTTTACAGTCAGTTGGCCATATATATATATATATATATATATATATATACACAAGTCAGCTGAAAAGTTCATAGGCTGACCAAGATACTCTCATGGTATGTAACCAAAAGAGGTTTCTTTTTCAACATAATCTCCCTTGCAGTTCACACACTTCTTCCATCAGCATTGCAGTGCTTTTATCCCATTGGTCAAAAAGATATCAACAGCAGAGATGACACCACCATATGAACTTTTCAGCCCATCCTTGTGTATATATATATATATATATATATATATATGTGTGTGTGTGTGTGTGTGTGTGTGTGTGTGTGTGTGTGTGTGTGTGTGTGTGTGTGTGTATAAGTTAGGATAGCATAGACATAGAATCAATGATGCTTCTTTCTTGGTGAGTCTTAGAACTTTTTAAATGATTCTTATTGGAAAAGAAACTTGGTTGTGAGTCCATAACAAAAGAATACTTTTAACAATTTATACTTACGTCCAAATAGAGAACAATAAAATAGATTTTTAAACCTGCTCTTCAACAAAGTCCAGAATGATTTACAGTAAACAGAATAGCAAAGTTCAGCAGCATTGCTTGCTTCATCATCATGACTTCATATAAACAAAATTGTGGCCATTTACTCCTAAAATCCAGGATGTGTATACTTTCTTACATGCCAGAAAGAAAATAGACTTGGTTGATTTGATTAGTGTTTTAGCCTAAAATTTGAAAATATAAGAAATATGCACAATAAATGGATCTAAGATACGGTACAAATGTAATCGAAAAATATTAAGACTGAATCTCTAAAATAGTTTGATTTTAAAATTTGAATTTTTTGATTTTGTTTTCTGGCATATCAACAATTATTGGTTATTTAATGCCAAATCCTGTTTTTAAATATACATTAAGATATATGATTTGTATGCAAATCTTATTGATACACAGTTAAATGATCAAACAGTTCTATTTGTAGCAATTCAATTTAGCATAACTCAATTAGGTTAAATGGATCCAAGTATTTTTATGTATTACTAACAAATAAATTAAACATCAGTAATTTGTTTACACACAGTTAAATGATCAAACCGTTCTATTTCAAACAATTCAATTTACCATAAGTCATTTGTTTGCACTCAGTTTGAATGTCATATATTTCTATTTGACCCTTTCAGGTGCTACCACTCCCAATCAGAATGGACCTGAGAGTGATGGGAATGAAGGAGTACTCTGCATTCCTCAAAGGTCCAGTATTACTGGAGTCTTGCCATCAGATTGTTTAATGTCACATCCAGGACACCGGATCTTACAGAGACACAGTCAATGTATTCCACAGCTCCAACTGACTGGGCTTTAAAATTTGAAGATGTATGCTGAGAAACTAATAGGATAACAGGATAATGTTGAAATGTCTAAACAAAGTCAGGGTCAATTTTTTAAAAATTATGAGAACAGATACAATAGTTTTTAACTGATTTAGGCAAAATACAGAATTGTACAAGTTCAGTATCTTCAATTTTCACCAGATTATTAGAGGCATTTGGTTGTCATTGTAGGAAAAGGTTTGGTTTGGTTTGGTTTAGTTTTATGGCATATCAACCTTTTTAGGTTATTTAACGCCAAATCCATTTTTATGTAAATAATCAGTTCTATTTAAAACAATTCAGTTTAGCAAAAGCACGTAGTTTAAATGTAAGTACAGTTTAATTGTAAAAAAACATTTTTATTTCGAGCTATTCAGTTGTAGGAAAAGGACAACGTAAACTAAGTTCAAATCCTGGAAAAGGCTGATTGCATTCCATATAGTGCTAATACTGGAGGGTGTCCTCATGGTGTAATGGTTAAGGTACTGGACTGCGAAATTATAGTAAGTAAGTTGGAACTTCAGTCGCGCTATTACATTCACTTTTGGATAAATACCCTTGGGAAAGGTGTGAACAACCTTATCCTCTCATCTATGGGTTAAATAGTACCTCTAATTTCCTTCTAAAGGATGAATTTGGCATTAAATAACCCAAGAAGGTTGATATGCCATTAAAAACAAACAAACAAACAAACTAGCGCTAATACTCTTGGGAAAGGTATGCAACCAGTTATTCTCCCTTCAGACATGGGTAAATAGGAGGGCAAACAGGGCTCTTTAAACTTGGCATGGCAACCAGATGATGAAAAGAAAAACTCATTTCAAACCTGCACCTAAAAAATTGACCTGTCTTGCATCAAGCTTGTGTATAGGGGTTGGGTAAATACATATACTCACCAGACTGAGTTTAATTCCATAGACCAATCAGCCCAGTCAACTGGGGCTGCAGAATACACTGGCTGCATCTCTGCAAATGAGTAAGACACCTCCCCACTAATGAGTGTTCTGGATATGACAATCTGACCTGGATTGGTAGCACCTAATAGGGTCCTACATTTTGAGTCAAATAGAACTGTTTGGCAAAACAAATGACTTATGCTAAAGTGATTTGTTTGAAATAGAACTGTTTGATCATTTAACTGCATGTAAACAAATGACGGATGTTTGATTGAATTGTCAGTCCTACAATACTTGGAACTATTTAATGTTGTTGACTTATATTTACAAATCATATATATGCCCTTGGAAAAAGTATGAATCCATCTGTTCTCCCTCCAGACTCCTAGCTATGGGTAAAATGTAGGGCAGATTGGTTTCTTTAGCATTTGTGTTGCAAACTTGAAGAAAAACTCTGCATTCAAACCATCTTTACCCAGCTTAGAAATTGACCTTGTATCACATCCTGCCCATGACAGAGGGGTTGGGTAAATTCATACCTTCTGCAATATCTAATTGTTCGCATCTTTTAATCACTGAAGCTTCTACCAAAAAACAACAAAAAAAAAATCAATTTCAACAGAGATAAAGAATCCTGCTGTTCTGGGATGGTATTCCACAAATTATCTTTGTCTTATTCATTTTCTACCTACTTTTACAATCAAAACTATTAATAATATTTTTACTAATATTTTTTATATCTTCTTTCTGTTGCTTTTTATCACAACTTCTGCATTATAATTCTATGATTGTTAAGCTGTAAACATCATGAATAATTGACGATGTTTCATCTAAGAAATTCAGAAATTAAAACTTTAAATATCCTCAGTTGGATTCATATCTGGTGATTCACCACATGAGAAGAATATTTTAAAGCTGTTTTCTGTTGGCCTATGAGGATCTAGCATTGGAAGACAGTATTTCTTTTGGTTTGGTTTTTAAGGCATATCAACCATTGTAGGTTATTTAATGCCAAATCGTTTTTATACATATATATTAAATATATATATGATTTGTAAACTAATTTTGTAGATAACATTCTTAAACAAGCCTGAGCTCTTTTTAGCACAGTTAAATAGTTTCAAGTATTGCTATATATAACAGTTACAATCTAACATCAGTCATTTGTTTTTACACAGCTTGTTCTATTTGATCCATAGATAGGACCTTATCAGGTTCAACCACTCTGGGTCAGGGTGGAAATAGGAGCCATGGCAGTGAAGAGGTACTCCACATTCCCCAAATCTCCAAAGCTGGAGCCTCAGCATCTGATGTCATATCCAAGACACTCACTTGGGGAAGGTCTTACCCCTCTGCAGAGATGCAGTTGGTGTATTCTACAGCCCTAGCTGACTAGGCTAGTTAATGGGTTAGGCAGTGAATAAAAAGTCATAGGCTCAAAGTTCAGTGGAAGAGTCAAGCAATATCTAAAAGACAGATTAACTCAAAAGGATTAACTGCCAAAAGATATACTCTAAAAATGGGCAGCAGAATGAGAATAACCTACTCCCATGGATTGAATAATGGATTCGGTTATAATTTCCCAGAAGGTTAGCTATAGCTGAAGGGTAGAACAGCTGAAATATTATTAGAATTACCACCAAGATGAGGACATTCATCTGAAAGTCAAAGGTTCTTATTTCTGTTTTGTCTCTTTGACCAGTTGTTTTCAAAGCAAAGAAACAATTTTCTGTGTTCAGATAAATTCTAACATAACTTGATGTGTCAGTATAGTTATTTCTTTGGAGGCTTTTTTTTTGTTAAAATACATTTATGATACACTGAATTAGCTTTAAAAAGTACTTGCTTACAGAGGCCATTTACTTCTATGTCAAATCATACACTGATTATAGAATTTACAAAGTGAGATTCAATAAATTAGGAGAATTGTTTAAAAGAAAGCAAAATACATTTCTATTCATAATTTTTTTAAATAAATGTAAACTCTGAATTATCTAGAATAAGTTTATTGCAAAAGTTATTTCAATCTCACAAAAATATTTGTTTTCAAAATATTCCAAATAGCAGCAAATCAAAATAGAGTTCTCCAGGCTTGAACAGAGCCCGGTCATCAAATTTCTTATGGCTGAGAAGTCCAAACCACATGAAATTCTTGCCCAATCAGCTGGGGCTTTAGAATACACCAACTGCATCTCTGCAGAGGGGTAATACCCACCCACCAATGAGTGTCCTGGATATGACACTAAACAATCTGATGATGAGGTTTCAGTGATGTTGGGGAATGCAGAGCACCCTTTCATTGCCATTGCTCCCAGGTCCACTCTGGCCTGGCATGGTAGAACCTGATAGGGTCCTATCTATGGGTTAAATAGAACTAACAGCATACTTATGCTAAACTAAATTGTTTGACTAAACTGAATAGCTTGAAATAGAAATGTTTTTGACAATTAAACCATACTTACATTTAAACTGCATGCTTATGCTAAACTGAATTATTTGAAATGGAACTGTTTTTTGACATTGAAACTGTACTTACACTAAACTTAATTGTTTAATATAGAACTGTTTGGATATTTAACAGTGTGTAAACAGAATCTATAATTATACTTACTGAATTAGAACTGCTTGACTAAATCGACTAGCTTGAAATAGAAATGTTTTTCACAATTAAACTGTACTTACATTTAAACTGCATACTTATGCTAAACTGAATTGTTTGAAATAGAACTATTTTTATAAAAATGGATTTGGCATTAAATAACATACAATATGCCATAAAAACCAACCAACCAACCAAGTGAAATTCATTGAAGAATATGTGTTGTGTATGGAAAAGTATGTTTTAGTAAAAAAGATGTTTACATATTGGCTAAACATGGGTTTGCTACACATGAGCCTGAGTCAAAAAGACAGTCTATGGAGTGAAAACACACTCTCAGGTAATGGAAAATCCTGGGTGCAGCAGACAGTAAAGAAGGTCATGGTAAAGGTGGGATCTAAAACTACGGAGGCTGAATCTTGAAAAGAATTTTATTTAAAAATTTATATGAAGATGTGTGCACAGTTGAGCAGCTTAACTAATAAACTGGTTGTGATGCTGATAGTATAATGGTTATCATTATAGGAAATGGATATGGTTACTCAAGTTCAATCCTGGATGAGGCTGTTGGCATTTTGCATAACATTAATACCCTTGAGAAAGGTATGAATCCAACTACTTTTCCTCCAGCTATGGGTAATAGTAGGGTAGACTACACTCTTTAATCTTGGTATGGCAACCAATCTAGAAGAATGTTTGGTTTGGTTTGTTTTATGGCATATCAACCATTGTAGGTTATTTAATGCCAAATCCTCTTTATACATATTTATTAAATATATATATGATTTGTAAAGACATTTTGTAGATAAAATTCTTAAACAAGCCTGAGCTCTTTTTTATACAGTTAAATGGTTTCAAGTATTGCTATATAAGCCACAATTTAACATCAGTCATTTGTTTGCACAGATAGTTTGTTGTATTTGATCCATAGATAGGACCCAATCCGGTGCTACCACTTTAGGTCAGAGTAGACCTAGGAGCAATGGCAAATCTTCTTGCCATCAAGATGTTTTAGTATCATTTCCAGGACATTTGTTGGTGGTGGGGGCGGGGGGTCTTACTCCTCTGCAGAGATGCAGACAGTATATTCTCCAGTCCCAGCTAACAGGACTGGAGACTATTTTGAAGAAAACAAATATTTCATTCATTGTTCATTTCTTTCTTAGTAAATATAGCTTCAGTCTCAACCATTTTTTTAACACGGCTTGTATTTTGAAAAAAATCAATGTTTCAGTCATTGTTAAATTATATCTTGGTAATTACAGCTTCATTTTCGATACTTTTTGAACACAAGTTGCATTTTCAAGAAAATTAATGTTTTATTAATTGCTCATTTCTGCATTGGTAAATGCAGCTTCAGTCTCAATACTTTTTGAACACAAGTCGCATTTTCAAGAAAATTAATGTTTTATTAATTGCTCATTTCTGCATTGGTAAATACAGCTTCAGTCTCAATACTTTTTGAACACAAAATGCATTTTCAAGAAAATTAACGTTTCATTTATTATTCATTTTTATCTTACTAAATACAGTTTCAATCTCAATACTTTTTAACATACTTTACAGATAAGTAGAGTAACATAATGTTTGTCACAGAGAAAAATAGAACCGTTGAGAAGAGATCAAATTTCAAAAGAGGCTGTTTGCATTTCACTTTAGGCTCAATAATTTTTGAACAGACCTTATATATCATAATTACAAAACAAATAAGGGAAATTACTCTATTACTCGAGTGTAATAGTTATTGCCCAAGAGAAATCATAAGACCTAGAACATGACTTTAAAATAACCCAACAAGGGTTGACATGCTGTAAAACTATAATACTAGTATGTCAAATATTGCTTTCTGGATTGTATTTAATCCAGACTTCTTAAATTTCTGCCCACATATAAAAATCAATTAAAAATGTGCATGAATATAAAAGTAATATTGAGAAATAAAAATGTAATAAAATATTCTTTCAAGTCTTCATTAAGTTACAGCACTGAATTTTGGACAGACATTTGTTTTATTGCTGAGATTTATAGAGCTTTTTTGTTTGCTTTATTGTTTGCTTTTTCCTGGGGCTTTGAAAAGAATTTTAAGTTTCAAAATACAAATCTAAAATTTAAAGCCAGATAAACAATGATAAACATTCTTTAAGCTATTGTTTATTCAATTTAATTTTTTTCAAATGTATTTTTCAATTCGCCTTTCACAGTCAAGAACTTTAAACTAACATTGGTAATTATGCATTTCTCTGGAGAAAGTGAACATAGAAACATTTTTTATAGTATGCTAGAAACTTAAATAACAAAGTAGTTTCCCAAGGTAAATGGGTAAAGCCAAAACTTCTGATTCAATCTTCACATGCCAATTTGAAAGTATAAACTGAATTGTAAGTGTAGCAGACAGACAAGTGAGAGGTCTACAGAGGGAAATACTACCTGAAAATGCCCATCTCGATACATTTTCTACAGAGAAATACAGGGAGATACAAAAAGAAAAGAAAAACAATACCTGTTTCGATTCTAATAACTTGATGAAGATATGAGACAAAAAAACAATCCTAACAACAGATAAAAGAAAATGCATAAACCTCTTTCTGGATAGGTGGGGAGGTTTTAAGATCCCAAGTACCAAGAGTGTCATTAATGAAATACTAGGTTCAGTTGAAGACTTAATATAAGCTGGAAGATTATTACTTTAAAAAAAAATGAAATCATGCATTGGAAAAAAAAAAAATATATATATATATATATATATATATATATATATATATATATATATATATATATATATATTTTATTTTCATCATACGTGTGAAAGCACATGCGATACTCTGTCCTCATCAGCCACCAACCAGGGCGATAACACAGTTTTGGTAGCTCAAGGCGGTACTGCCACACCTTGAACTACTGAAACTGTGTTATCGCCCTGGTTGGCAGCTGATGAGGACAGAGTATCGCACATGCTTTCAAATGTTGTATGATGAAAATAAAAAAAAATAAAATATATATATATATATATATATATATATATATATATATAGGTATCATACAATAACTGATACTTACACAGCAGCATTGCTTCGAACAAAGCCTTCATCAGATGAGTTCAGGTATGGTTTTGGGGTTGAAGCATCCTTACTACTAACCCAGAGTGCCCCAGCAGTAACTCATGATACCACCAAACTTTGTGGGATTGATGTCAATCTGTGGGATTGCCAAATCCACGCTGATGCAGTTAGAGCCTTATCTTGGATCTTTTTTATGTATTTCCACTTGCCTGATGGAGAAAGTCCAAGAGTAGTCAAGAAAATGGAGGTTGAATTGGTAATGAAACCTCTGCATCCAACCTCGATAGGAAATACATTGGTTATCCAGCCATTTCTGACACATTGTTCTTGCAGATCCTCATATTTTTCCAACTTACGCTGATGTGCCCAGTTGAAATTTTCTTCAAAAGGGACCGTCAACTCATTAACAAAAACTTTTTAAAAATTTAATGGACCAAATGATGCTCAGTCGTTAATGCTGTTTCAGTTGGAAATACAAAATGATGATCTAAATCAGTTGCAACGTGCCAGTCCATGCAGCCATTGATGATCTGTGCTTATTTTTATGCAAAAGTTTCAAAATGTTTCTTTCTTCAATTATTTAGAGCTTTATTGGCAGTCTCACAACATATCTTTGCAGCCTTGGCAAAAATGTCAAGGACTTTATGTCTCCACATGTATTTTCTTAGAGCATACTCGCATCCAGTGAGAATATGTTTGAGGCTGACAGTTTTCCCACATGCTCTGCATTGGTCAGATGTAATTAACCCCCATGCAATGAAGGTTGACTGGTGTTGGTAAAACGTCATAGACTGCCTTTATAAGGAAACTCAATTTTTGGGGTTCCATGTGCTTAAGGTCACTTCATATGACAGCTCTGTCTTTTGCACTCTTCCACTTGGTCCATGCACCCTATTTCCTTTGTCCTACAGCTATAGCAATATGCGTAACTTCCTCAAGATGATGAATTTCATCCAAAAGCATTTTTCTTTTGTCTATTGTGAATTCCTTGGACCACCAACACAGTGGATGAAGGCCTAGACCTGCTCTTCCATTTGTCACAGTGCCAATTATTTCTTTCATCTCAAGGGCCGATTCTGCATTCTCTACAGCTATTTTCACCTTCCATTTCCGACCGGTTATTACGGAAGGCTGAGTGTTCTCATTAGTGGGTCACAAGAGTCAAGCAGCATCTGGAGAAGTCATGCTTTACTTAATTTATATTCCTCAACAAGTGACAACGCCAGAAGTTTTAGCTTCGTTGATGAACTGTATAGTGCCACATCTGTAAAGAAGTTAGGTACTCCTAACCATTTTTTCGTATATTTACTGATTAACTACTCCATTGTTTTAACTTTTGTAATTGATGCCTCATATACATGCATTGGCCATGATAATTTAGGAAATAATCCAAAATAAATACACCAAACTTTATCATTATTAAGGAAGTCACATTTATCAATAGAGCGTAATCCATCATTCAGCAGTTTGCTTCGGTCCTGCCAATGATGTTAATCAGTAAGTGGTAGGGAGTAGCAGCAACCGAGACACTTAATGCTTTTTTGCAAATTGTGGGAATTTCATTCCCATCAACAGTGAACTTTATCTCTCTGCGAACTCCAAAAGTTGATCCTTCTCGTTTGGCGTCTAGTACCCGACTCTCTCTCTCTTCAAATTCTCACACAAACCTCCGCGCGCTTCCGGTGCGTGACGTCACCCACACCCTATCACCTCGATTCGTTTCGGACTATTATGACATCTGAGTGACACCTCCATCCACCCGCGCGCACCCGCGTTAACACCTGCTTCAATGTTGCACCTAACTAACCCATGTGCTGAGCCGAAAGGTTCTCAGCCTAACTAAACTCAACGGCATGAACCGAAATCCCTCGGCTATTTTATAACATATGTCTGTCTATCTATCTATCTATCTATATGTGTGTGTCTATCTATATATGTCTATATGTGTCTATATATATATATATATATATGTCTTTGGGTCTTTTCATTGCCTTGGTATATATATATATATACATACCAAGGCAATGAAAAGACTCAAAGTTTTATTCATTATGGGACTAAAAACATAAAAAATTAAAAGGTGATAAGCTAGCTGACTGGTTTCACTCTTTGCTCAACAGAGCTAAAATCAAGAATATCATGTAAAAATAAAGAAATAAAAATATGGGAAATATTTAGGAAGAAGAAAAAAATTACAATATTGAAATCATATTAAGTCTCAGCAGATATTCTCTCTGTTTACAGAAAGACGATCTGCTGGAAAAAATATGAATTGTCTCCAGTACTTTAAGATGAAATGAAGAGTGTGATTTGCTTAAGATGGTGAACAAGTCCACAATAAAATTCACAGCACAGTCACAATTATTTATAAAGTATTCGGCTAAAGAAGACTCGTATGTATTCTTAAGATTTTCAGTCGGGCCACAAGTAAAGTTACGTATTTTTGTAGGGACATGTTGTTTAACTCTAGCTTGCAGCCTTTGGTTAGTTCTTCCTATGTAGCATGAACCATAAAGGCATTCTTTCTCCTCATCATAATAATTCTCTGGTTTATTCGTTTAAGCAGAGCTGCTGAGAATTTTATTGTGGACTTGTTCACCATTCTAAGTGAGTCACATTCTTCATTTCATCTTAAAGAGTATGTCTGCTGGGACTTAATATTATTTTGATATATTCTCCAATACAATAATTTTTTTTTCTTCACCCAAAATATTTCCCATATTTTTGTTTTTTATATATTCTCCTCGAGTTTAGCTCTGTTGAGTGAGGAACGAAACCAGTCAGTTAGCTTGTCACCTTTTATTTTTTTGCTTTTTATGTTTTTAGTCCCATAATGAATAAAACTTTGTGTCTTTTCATTGCCTTGATAAAATTCAGACCCCCCCAATAGCATTATATATATATATATATATATATATATATATATATATATATATATTCTCACTGGATGTGAGTACACTCTAAGAAGCTATACTTGGAGATACAACGAAGTCCTGGAGATTTTTTCTGAGGTTTCAAAAACATGTGAGACTGCCAACAAAGCTCTAAATATTATCAACAACAGAGCAATTCAGTTAGTTAAAGAAGGAAATATTTCGAAAATTGCACGTGAAAATATGCGTAAACTATCATTGCTTGAGGGCTGCAAGGACTGGTACATCACAACCGATTTAAAACATAACTTCATATTTCCAACTCAAATAGCGTTAACAACAAAGCGTCCAGATATTGTCATTTGGTCCATTAAAGCAAAAAAAGTTTTCGTTATTGAGTTAACGGTCCCTTATGAAGAAAATTTCGACTGGGCACATCAGTGTAAGTTGGAAAAATATGAAGATCTGCGAGAACAATGTGTCAGAAATGGCTGGATAATGAATGTATTTCCTATTGAAGTCGGATGCAGAGGATTTATTGCCAACTCAACCTCTGTTTTCTTAACTAATCTCGGACTTGCTCCATCAGACAAGAGAAAGTACATGGAAAAGATCCAAGATAAGGCTCTAACAGCATCAACGTGGATCTGGCAATCCCACAGAGCGACAACAACCTGACAAAGTCTGGTGGTATTGTGAGATACTGCTGGGGCGCTCTGGGTTAATGGTAATGATGCTTCGGCCCTGAAACCATGCCTGAACCCAGAGTCATCATCTGATGAAGGCTTTGTTAGAAGCAATGCTATTGTATAAACATCAGTTATTGTCTGATACCTACTATGAAAGTGCCAATAAATAAGGTGTATTTTGTCTTAAGACTTGGGAATAGGAAGCACTGTTTACATTTATACCTTTTCAAGAAAACAATAGTGATGGGTTCTTCCATGTTCCAGAAGACTGTCAGCATGACCTCCTTTACTGACTGCAACACAGGAAACTTTTTCTTTACTGGATAGTTAGTGTCTTTCCATTCAATGGACTGTCTTTTTGACTCAGGCTCATGGTTTGAACTTCTCAGCCACCAAAAATTTGATGACAGGCCTCTGTTCAAGCCTAGAGCACTCTGTTTGATCTGCTACCATTTTGAACAGCCTCAAAACAAATACTTCTGAGAGATTAAAATAATTTTTGTTAGAAACCAATTTCCCCCCAAATTTCTGAAAAAAATTTATTTTGCTTTTTCAAAAAAATTCTTATTTATCAAATGATCTTTTGCAAATATATATATATATATATATATATATATATATATATATATATATATATATATATATATATATATATATATATATCAATTTAGCTTATCAAAAGGTATTTGGATTAGAAACTGTAAATTAAACTTGATGTAGAACTTCCCTTAAACATGTTGTAATTTACAGAGAGAAAACTTTTTAAATTTAGTCACCCTGTATTTGATTATAGTTTAATTGAAGCTGCCTGTAGATTTTTTTCACTGGTGTCATAACCTTTGGTTGTGTAACGTTTCTTGGGCAGGAATATCTTGGTGTAGCCCATCCTTCTTCAGGTCCACAGCTGGTTTGAATTCTGAGTTTTCCTTCTACTAGACCAGTTGTAATGCCAAGCTTAAAGATCCAAGTCTGCCCTATTATTTACCCATAACTCAGAGGAAAATAGTTAGATTCATAACATTCCCAAAGATAATAGTGCTATGTGAAATGTAGCCTGGTTCAGGATTTGAACTTAGAAAGCCAAGTTCATTTCTTATAACAACTGTTACACTGTGAGCACTACCAAAAACCATAGGTTCTACTTTGAATAAATTGAATCAATGATATTCAAGAGTTTCTAACCTATAAAAAAAATTTTTTTAAATAAAGGAAAATTCTTCTCCAACACATAAAAGTTTTTAATTCATTCATTTTCTAAGTTCAACATTTTATATTTCTAGCAATTAATCTTGTGTATGAATTACATAAATAGTAACACACTTGGGAGAAGGTTGGTTGGTTGTTTGGGTTTTATGACATATCAACCTTTGTAGGTTATTTAATGCTGAATCCATTTTTATACAAATAATCAATTCTATTTCAAACAATTCAGTTTAGCATGAGTACACAGTTTACTTGTCAAAAACATTTCTATTTCAAGCTATTCAGTTCAGTCAAACAGTTCTAATTCAAACAATTCAGTTTGGTATAAGCATAGATTTTGTTTGTACACAGTTAAATGACAAAACAGTTCTATGTAAAAAAAAATTCAGTTCAGCATAAGTAAGCAGTTTAAATGTAAGTACCCAGTTTAATCGTCAAAAACCTTTCTATTTCATGCTATTCAGTTTAGTCAAACTGTTCTAATTCCATCAATTCAGTTTAGCATAAGTACAATTTCTCTGTCAAAAACAGTTCTCGTAAGTACAGTTTTAATGTCAAAAACAGTTCTATTTCAAACAATTCAGTTTAGCATAAGTACGCAGTTTAGATATCAAGACAGTTCTATTTCAAGTAATTTAGTTTAGCATAAGTACGCAGATTAGTTCTATTTAACCCATAAATAGGGCCCTATCAGGTGCTACCACTTTGGGCCAGAGTGAACCTGGGAGCGATGGCAATGAAGGGGTGCTTCATGTTCCCCAAAGCTCCAGCATCACTGGAACCTCACCATCAGATTGTTTAGTGTCCAATTCAGGACACTCGTTGGGGGTAGGGGTCTTACCCCTCTGCATAGGTGCAGTTGGTGTATTCTACAGCCCCAACCATCTGGGCAGTTGGGAAAAAGGAAAAATAATACATTAGAAGTTCATTGCTAGATCAGTCAATGTAAAACTAAAAAAAATGAGTGCAACCAGATTGTTGGGGTCTGGACATATGCAAAATAAACCCTTGACAAAATCTTGCATCATTTACCATCTTATACTAAAACAATTTGAATTTTTAAAAAGATTTTCAATTTATTTTTTAACACTTTTAAAATTCAAAAAAGTTTATTTTTGTTATAAAATTAAAATTAAGTAAAAAACAAGCTGTAATATATTGAAATGAACCATTAAATCAAATAAATTTATTGTCGATATTTACTCAAACTTTTTGCTATGGAAAAGATGTCACTCCAGGTCAATTTTTAAGCAAAGTACAGTTGGTTTGAATTCAGAATTTTCCTTCTCTTAGGCTGATTACCTAATCATGACTAAAGAACCCAGTCTGCCCTACTCTTTACCCATAGCTGGGGTAGGAAACAAATGGATTCATGCCTTCTCCAAGAGCATTAGAGTGAAGTGGAATACTCAAGGATTTGAGCTATATTATTTATTGAATTAAAATGAAATATCAAATTATTAGATTTTTGATAAAATTATTTTTTCGTATGTGAATTTTTGTTTTCATAAAATTCAGTAAAGATTTTGAATCGTTTTATTCAAATTAAAAAAAAAAGATCAGTTTATATATGACAGAATGTTTTAGGCACAGAATTTTTTGTATGAGTTCACTGGAGATTATTTTTAGAGTATGTCCAGGCCCCAGCCCTCTGATAGTACTAAACATTGTTTCTAGGAGCACCTAGAAAATTCTAAAACTTAGATGTATTTATTAACTCAAAGCTTCCTCTAACATGTTATACTATATTTTGTTCACAAGCAGACAAACCACAGAATTAAAGACATTCTAAGCTTGGTTTATTTCTCTTAAAAATACAGGAGTGGTTTAGTTCATGCAAGAGAGTCTCTTCCTTAAATCTTAATGGAACTGCTTGCATCAGGATGAGACATTCCTTACAGGAAGTTAGAATATAAAGACTTCTTTAATTCATACCTTCCTGTATCATACAAGACTATAGAGTAGAGTGTTCGCCAATGGTCTGGGAGACCAGGTTTCAATCCCAGGTCGAGTCATACCAAAGACTCAAAAAATGGTACTTGATGCCGCCTTGCTTAGCATTATAAAGTAATCATCATAGAAATGGACACGGTGACACGAGTTCAAATCCTGCACAAGACTCATTGCATTTCACATAGCACTAATACCCTTGGGAAAGGTATGAATCCAATTATTCTCCCTCCAGCTATGGGTAAATAGTAGGGCAGACTAGGTTCTTCAGCCTTGGTGAGACAACTAGTCTAGGAGAAGGAAAACTCTGAATTCACACCTGTTAAACTCTGCTTAAAAATTGACCTCCTGTCATATCCTGACCGAGTGGAGGGGTTGGTAAATATGATAAAGTAAGGATAAAAGGTAAAGTGGAGCAATCCAGGGAATGGAGTGGCACCCTTCCCTACACCTTGGTGTAGTAGCTATTGAAAAGGGAGCCTTCGGGCCACCCTCAACTAAGGTTACCAACTTTACTTTTACTTATATATTATTTTAGTAATTATTATTCGTGTGCGCGCGTGTGTGTGTGTATATAAGAGAGAAAACGGGGCCCTAGAAGTAACATTAACCCATTGCAGCTCCATGGCTACTTTGCAAATTACAGAAATTTCTGTCAATCACACTTAAACAGGGAAATACCTTCCACTTTTTAAACTGTCACTTGTGTGGTGCAAGTGAAGTGGTAATAGTAACTCCATCTCGTTAATGTCCTGCCATTCTTTTTTCATATATGTTCAGGACTTGGACCATTGCAAACCATTCATTTGTTGTTGAAATGTGCCCGTGAATCTGTAATTGCAACACAGCTTTTCATGCTCATTTCAGAATGATGCTGTCCTGGATAGAAAATTATTACCACCAGGAGTTGAAGATTCTATTTGGAATAGCATCATTCTAATGTACTTGAAATGAACAAAAAAAGCTTTGTGTAGCAATCAAATTCCCCAGTCTTAAAAGAATGTTTCACCTGTAAACACAGTGTGCATTGGTCCAAGCCATGAGTGTATCTGAAAACAAAATAGTAAGACATTAGCAAGATTTAGCTACTATTGCCTAAGATCACTTGGATCACACAAGTGACAGTTTGAAGTGTGAAAAGTATTTCTACCACACCTTGTATAACTTTTACTCCATTTCTATTTCGTTATGATAGATCGAGTCAAGGCATCAAATGGGCACTCTTTTCTTCAAGCAATCTCCAGAAGTGATTGAACCTAAGTGGGTCATTTCAAATTTTTTAAAATCTTTCCTCAAACTGAAAACATCTTTGTGAAAATGATTATGGTGAGTTTATATTTAACATCTAATAGCAAAGAATTTACGTCTGAGGTCACAAGTGATGATTTATCAGACAACAAATAAATATACCAAGTACTTCTTCAGAAATCCTGAGATGAATTTCTCTTTGCAAATTTCATTAGTAAATGCATTAGTTTGAGAGACAATTTAAAAAAAAAATTATTTCAGCACTTAGAATGGATTAAAAAAATCTCTAAAACATTAACAGAATTAGTTTCCTTTATTTCATAAGCAAAATTCCAATAAAAAATTTTTTTAAATTTTCTTTTACTTCTGATAAGTGACCACTCGGTGAATTCTCACATTATCTATTATCAAATAAATCTGGTAAAACTGAGAGCTATGATGTATAAAGAGTTGGCAGAGGCAACTCACATAGTGTAAGGGTTAACAAGCCAAATTAGCAGACTATTGGTAGTGAGTTTGAGTCTCAATGGGTGCCCCATACTTCTGACCTTGTACCACATCTAAGCTTAGTAAATAATTATAAAAAAAAAAGAGGATGAGCACTTCACATGGTATAATTGTTCACAAGCCAGATTAGAAGACTTGGTAGTGATTTTGATTCTCAATGGGTGCCCCACACTTCTGACCTTGCATCACATCTAAGCTTAACTTACTAAATAACAATAAAGAGTAGGCAGTTGATGCATTACATTTACTTGTGCAAATAAAAAAAAAACAATGGAGGTGCTCCTGCTGCAGTCACTTGCTCAAAAAGTAAAATTTTATCATAATGGAAATTATGTTTCTATCAGTAACCAAAACTATGTCACCACTGACATCACAATTCCCTTTGTTATTTATAACCCCTTCTCCATGATTTTATTTTTATTTAAATCCCAATTCTTAAGAAAATTATAAAAATATATTAATACTGTTGGCCTTATTATTATTTATCTGACACCCTACAATGTCAGAATAAGAAGAGTGGAGGGTTTGCACATGTTGAAATGTATGCGAGGCAAGGGTAAAAATTCTTGGCCCTGTCAGCATTCCCATAATGGGGCGCCTTGAGCACCAAGCAATGAATTTAGTCTTGCAAAGCCTGGGGGAACGACCCCATGAGGGATTATCGATCTCAGCCACCTAGCATAAATGACAGGCAGCCTTAATCGAGTCCAACCAGCCAAAAAGTGAATTAATTGATGCCAACAGTGCGAAGGGCTCGTCCACCCCGGAGCTTGTTCTGGACTTCGGTCCGGAGCATGGCTCTGCAAAAGGAACAATGGCAGACTTGGGGCCTTTTAGGCACCTAGTTTTGACTAGGCTACCCTCGGGTGGGCAAGCTGCACTTTTGTCTCCTTTGTAACCCATGTATGGCACTAGACCAAGCGTCTAGTTTAAGCCGTAAATTGGCATACGTGCCCGGACCCACATTTGGGTTCATGAAACTGCTTGCCTCATCAGGCTCACATTGCACTAAGTGGGCCGATCAGCAGCACAGACCAGCCGGGTTCAAGTCTCAGCTCGTTCCCGACCTCCCCTCCCCTTCATCCCCACTTTAATCGGCCTTTTGACCTTTTGACCCTGTGTCAAGTCGTGTCTGGTGGGAGGCAGCGACAAATAAAAGGGCTTATCTACATACTAATAACATGTTTATATATACAACTAAATAGCTGTTTACAGTGTGAACAGGAAAGCTAATTTACATATTCATCTTAAAATTTTGATTTCAATAAAAAATTTGTTTGGTTTCATTATAATAAATGAGCAAAAATCCCATTGATAAATCTTAAAAGAAATAAAGTTTATTCTTTATCATCTTATTTAGTTAAATTATGAACTAAGTCCTTTTTATATGCGTTAAGTCAGAAAGACTAATGAAAGTAATTAAAGATATTTTATTACATTTAAACTTATTATTATTATTCAGGATTTTGGGACTATTATCTTCATCTTTATTGTTATATTCACAAAGTTTCAGCCGATATGTCCTCTGGCCTTCTTCAGGTGTTTCTTGTTGAACTCAGGAGCCTACACGGAACTTCAAACCATGTCCTTTATTTAATCCATGGGGGCCACTTACACTGATTCCATTAACCATGACCAGGTACAAATGTTAAGTATTCCTGTATTACTCACCTGCAGTCAGGATTGAACCTGGAACCTCCAGATGATTGTCAATTAGGGAACTAATACCATTAACTATTACGCCATGTATCCTTTATTTAATCCATGGGAGTCACTTACTCTGATTCCATTAACCATAACCGAGTACAAGTGTTATTTATTCCTGTATTGTTACTCGCCAGCCATCAGGATTGAACCTGCAACCTCCTATAACTGTTACACGTTGCAGGTAACAATACATGAATACTTAACATTTGTGTGTAGTTATTGTTAATGGAACCAGAGCAAGTGGCTCTCGTGGATTAAATGAAGGACATGGGAGCCTACATGGAACATCAAACCGAGTTCAACAAGAAACATCTGAAGGCCAGAAGACATATTGGCCAAAATATTGTGAATATAACAATAAAGATGAAGACAATAGTCTGAAAACTCTGAATGATAAAAATCATCAAGTTTTGTCTCAGAAATTCAGACAATTAATTTTTTTATTACATTAAAACTTAAATTATGGTATTTATTGTTACCCTAATTATTTTTAAAGATTTGTCAGCCCAAAAGTTAGGGGTACAAGTAAGTAAGTAAAGTTGGCGACCTTAGTCGAGGGTGACCCGAAAGCTTCCTTTTCAATAGCCACTACACCGAGGTGTAGGGGAGGGCGCTACTCCATTCCTTGGATTGCTCCACTTTACTCTTGATCCTTACCTTATAGTGCTGAGTGCTAAGCAAGGCAGCATCAAGTACCATTTTTTGAGTCTTTGGTATGACTTGACCTTGGATTGAACTCCAGTCCCCCAGACCATTGGCGAACACTTTACTCATAACACCTCAGTATGGTAGCAATTGAAAAGGGGTTCATATAATACATGAGAATTATATCATTTTTTTTACAGCTACTTGCCACTTTCAGGATGAGATGAACTAAAAATAAGTTATATCTAGGATCCAAACTAATGTTTTATATGTCGTTACAAAGAAATATCCACTTGGCTATATTTATTTATAATTTTTATTTCTCCTAAGATGAATTGATTTTAGCTGCATTTTATATAAACAAACTCATGCATTTGTCCTTAATTTTATATGAACCCAGATGACTGGAGTTGTAGAATACACCAACAGCATCTTTGCTGAGGAGTAAGATCCCTCCAATGAGCATCCTGAATATGACACTAAACAATCTGATGATGAGGTTCCAGTTCTGGAGTTTGGGGAAATGTAGAGTACCATTTTTTGCATTTTGTCTTTTTGCTAAATCAAGGATGTTGACAAGGATTGGTTTTGTTGGGAGGCAATGAATAAATGTCTCTTTTGTATAAGGGGCATATCCACTTATACTCACTTAAGTGCCATAATCCATCTCAGTCTCTTTCCTTTCCATTCTTTGAACAGTTAAGATATACCTTTTTAATTTATTTCATTGACATAGTAGAGTCTTTGTCTCTTCTTCTGGCAAGGGATGTTGTTTCTTGCCTAGTCATTCAAATTTAAAGCCAGCATAGCTTTACTGTATGTTGTACTTATCTTCATCAAGTAAGGCTTCTTACCATTATTTTTTTACCCCTTTCATATACTGCTCGTTCAAAGAACAATATGTGCATATTTTATCTGCTGGCACACATTTGTGTACTTGTGTCAATATTATCTTGGATGTATATTACATATGTATTAAGTGGTCCTCTGTAAATGAGATTGTCTTTCCTTCCGTTTTTTCGGTTTATCATTGGATATATATGGAACTTTGGTGCATGGGGACATGACTAATATCCTCCTTAACACCAACCATCCCCAATACCTTCAACAGAGAAATTTCAAAAATTATCCAAGTTCTGTTTTTTTCAAGTAAATCTTAAAATACAGTAAATAAATAAAAAAAATTAGTCATTCAGTTTAATCTTGCCTCCCACCAGACAGGATTTGACTCAAGATCTTTTTTATGGGTTTAGGAGAGAGGAAGGTGGAGCATGCACCAAGACTTGCACTCTGCTAGAATATAGTGGTCATAGGCTCACTAGGTGCAATGTGAGCCAGGTGACCCTGCTAGACTTATACTCACTAAGTGCAATGTGAGTTAGGGATGTTTCAGTTTAATCTTGCTAAAAATCCCTGGTATTTATCATCACTGAACTTAGATACACAGTATATAGTTTCAAGTATCCTGATCTAAAACTAAATTTGTACACAATATGATTTTCTTTTCATGCAATTGTATATGGTTTCATTTTTTAAAAGTATTCCTATCTGATACTGATAATTTAAGCTTGGTTTATTCAACATTTAAACCCCTGATGGGTTACTACATGCCAAATTTGATTCATTTGCAAATATTTGATGATAATAACTACTAATATTTTCAATGATCAATTGATATAATTTTTTTTCTTTTTGTCTATAATCATTTGTTTACATTGTTAATATGGTTTCAAGGGTTCCAATTTAATATTAACAATTTATAGGGTTTCAAGTGACTATTCCTATTTAATAATAATTTGCTTGCATACAGTTGTATCCTTTCAAGTATTCCTATCAAATATTAATAACTTTCAAACAAATCTATTTCACCAATAGCTGGGTTCCTAAAAGGTACGAACCATTCTGAGTCAGAGTGGACCTGGGAGTAATGGCAATGTAAGTACTCCACACACCATTATTATTTTTCACATTTTCAAATCTTACCCTTGAGATGAATTTTTAGTTAAAAAAAAACAAGAAAAAGTTGCATGGAGTTAAGTCTGCTTACTAGAGGTGTTGCACTTGCACAATCCTGAGTTTCACCAAAATATTTTATAAAGAAAAAAAAGTACTTAGTTAAATATCTAGATATTCCATGACATCATCATTTCATTATACAAATTGCTCATCTGTGTTGGTTTTTACTTAGATTTTTTTACCTTCAATCTTCATATTTTCTGACCATACCTCAAGTATCTTATGATGCTAAATTGTGTTGCATCTAAAAATCCAAATTTATGTTTATATTGATATAGAGAGATGATAAAATTAAAAAAAGAAAACAACTTGTTTTCTAAATTCTAATTAGAGGGCTATTAAGAAAATTACATTAATTCCATTACAAATTAGACAAAAAACACTCCTTTTATATGCACCCAGTCATTTGTAGTAAATACAAATAGTTGGTTGGTGTTCATCAACATATCAACCCTAATAGGTTATTTAATGCCAAATCCTGTTTACAAATCATATATTTAATACGTATAAACAAATAGTTTGAAGGTAGCAATTTTTACACACACCAAGGCTCATTGGATTGCTCACAGTTAAATGGTTTTAAGTATTGCTAACATTAATAGTATTATTTGCACACAGTTAAATGGTTTCAAATCTAGTAAATGATAAAACAGTTCTATTTGATGCATAGTCAGGACCCTAATAGATACTAACACTATGAGTCAAAGTGGACCTGGGAGTAATGACAATGAAGTGGTACCCCACATTTTGCAAAGCCTCACCATATGGTTTAATGTTGTATATCCAGGATACTTGTTGGAGGGAAGTGTGTCTTACTCCTCTGTAGAGATGTAGTTGATGTATTCTACAGCCCCAAGCAACTAGGCTAATGTTTTAATCTTTAACATTTGTAGCAGATGTGATTCTCAATAGAAATTCATATTTATGATATTTTATTAAATCAACTAAAAAAAAATAAAAAATACTGCAGTCAATTTGAACAATAGCTCATTGGGCAGTAAATTTTATCTTCAGACTTGGAATCTGAAAATTGAAAATAGACATCTTTATCAAATCTCTAAGAAAACTATAGTCTTAACATACACAATCAAAATATGATTGTTTATCAATTATCTATTTTTGAAACCCACAACCTGGATTGTCACATGGGTTTGTAAGCATTTGTAATATAATCAGATTAAAAAAAAAAAAAAAAAAAAAAAAAAGGATACAAATTTGGTCCCCAAACAAGAGAAAACTCACCCTGACATTGTGAGGATTGACAATTGGGTGGAGATGCAAGCCAAACCAAATCAAATAATACTACTACTAAATTCAATAAAAAAATACATGACATAAAAAATACATGCTTAAAAGACTGACCTTGCGTCATCAAACTAGTTCAAATTAATCTTTTATATTTTCATAGCTAAGTCTAACCAGTCCTAAGAACTTTATATTTCTGCTTTGTCCCAAAAAAACAAAGATAGAAGTAGTTTTAGATGCTGTTTGACTCAAATCAAACAGTATTTCTATTGATTTAACCCAGTGAAAGAGTGATCTGAAGCTTTACTCTAGATAATAGGTTATTAAAATTTGTTACTTAATTGGAAACACTCTTTATTTGAAACAAATAAGGAACAGTCAAGCATATTTATTTAATGTAGGTATATAGTAAACTTAACAGATGTTAAACACAGTTGATAGATTATAAAATATTTTTTATCTTTTCAGACTTAACAAATTTTTGTTTTTATACTAGAATTAAAATTTTGACTAAATTATGTATTTGGATTTATAATACAAGAGGAGAAACAAGTTATATGATTAAGAGAACTAATTAATTGAAAGTTAAATTCAAAATGGTTTGGTTATTGTTTAATGGCATATCAAATCTTGATAGCTATTTCCTATGTAAATATGGTTTGTAAGAAAATATTTTTGTTATGAAATAAATTGTTAGAGCACAAAACAAAAGTTAGTCGAGTATTATGGTTGTTGATTATTTTGTTTAATGCCATACCAATCTTTGTGAGCCAAATTTTATTTTTTTTATATAAATGATTTCATGTGTATTAATGAATTGGTAGAAATAATTCTTATTAACTTCATGTGTATTAATTAGAAAAAATAATCTTCATTAACTGTTTCTCTTGACAGGGTTGACCCTCAGCCACCGCCTTCAAGCACCTTTAATATAAAAAGAGTTGGGTGATTGTTTGCCATAAGAGCAATAAGAAGACTTATATAGGTTCTAGGGCTTTACATGACCAGCAAATTGATCAAATCAGGCTTCTACAGTTGCCCATATAGCTCAAAGGCCAAAAAAAATGTTGCATGTCACATGACCACTTAGTAGCCATGTCACGGATCACTCAGCTAACAGGAACCAATCCTCAGATATTATATATTGCTACCCACTACCAATAGGTAGCCCCACTGCAAGGTCTTAAGCTTCTGCAAAAGTGTCGTCAGTGTATTCTACAGCCTCAGCCAAGAGAGCAGAAATTCAAAATGGAATCATAAACTTAGCTTTTCTTGAAATCTATGAAAATTTATTTCTGTACTTGATTATTGAGCAATAGAATACATATCCCAAGAAACAGTTTAAACCCAAAGAATCTAGCTAGCTAAAAGAAGGGAGATAACTAAAATATTTTTTATGGAAATGTTGAGAAAATGAACCAAGAGGCAAAAAAGAATACCAAATGCAAAGAATGATCTATTGTCCTTCATGTTAAAAGATCAACAATGAGAAAATTCCTGACCTGAATAATATAAAGAAACGTTTTTTTTTTTAAAAAGATTAAAAGACTCTTAAAATAAACAAAATTACAACCTAACAATTAAGTAGGCAAATAATAAAATGGAGAATTGAATCCATAAATTATCCCAAATTATTTTATGTAGATGATTCAAGGGACTTAAACAATATGAGAAAATGCTAAAATCAATTTCATAGGATGATTTTGAGTGGAGAGTGAAAAGATAAGTATTGAACGTGATTATATCTGCCCTGTCAACCACCTGAGTAGAACAATAGATGAGATTAGTTTGGCTCAAATATGATTATGAAAATTCTCTTAGATTGCTCTTCATGTAGCATTAATTTTTATACATAAATAATTCACAAAAAAGAATATAGATCCTTAAAAAAAAAAAAAAAATCTTTTTGGAATTTTTCAATTAACTATTTTACTTGTTTGGTTTTCTATCTTCACAATTAGATAAGTTAACAGCAAAATTAAATGCTATCAAAGTGGACAGTCTAAAACTGTCCTAAAAATAAAAAAATAAAAAAAAAATACTGGTTTGAGAATTTTATACGTTTTTAAAGAAAAAAATCCAGATTTTTCAATTCAAAGAAAAATAACAAAAATAAATAGAATGCAATCTTGAGTTTGTTGCAGAAAAAAACCCACAACACACATAAAATGAGGATTAAAAGACAAATTAGTAAAAGATTTGAATGGTCATTTGCTTTATTCTGCAATATTTATGTGTATTTAATGGCAGAAAAAGTTATCAAAAAAGATATGCTGGAGGAAATTAAAAAAAAAATGAAAAACAGAAAAAAACTAGTTTTGTTCAACTTTAGTCCATCCTGGCCTTCAGCGTTCTTTTTGTGACTTTGTCTTTTTCTCTGAAAACAAAAAAAGTATTAGCTTAAAACAGAGAATTTAAGTATATATATATATATATATATATATAAAAATACACCTAACAAAAAATTAAAAATGGCAGAATACTACCAGGCTATAAGAATCAATACCCCAATGATTAACAAGTAGAATTGGTAAAAATATATCAGTTCTCATTAAAAGTATATAAAGAACATGAAGCATAAAATTAGTAGATTAGAGATCAGTTTGTTCAAAAAAAAATGTCAAAATTCTTTTCAGCTTGTTAGTAACAAAGACAGCTACCAGTTAAAAAAGATCTAAATATCCCAGATCAGAATATAGTCAATTCCTTATCAGAGAAAATAAGCCACACAAAAGAGAGCAGAACACAACCAATTTTCAATATCCTATTTTTTCTCAAGTTACTTATTTACAAGTCGAAACAATTATGGTAAAAATAATACAATACAAATAATTACTATTACTCTATGACAATTTCATCTTGAAGAATTTCTTTATGGTTTTGTGTTACTTTAAAATGTGAAGGAAAAATGCTTTTGATGTGATTTTTACTGGGGTTGTTGGAAGTTTAGATTTTTTTTCAACAGACAACTCAACCGATATTGATAAATACCCAATTTGTATTCAGATAGTGCTATCTCACCTCAAAATAACAATATTGAAATCAGTAAATAAGTCAAAAGAAATTTAATGCTTATTTTGTACTTTCTATATAACATGCATGTTAAATTTTTTGTTGGTAGACAAAGATTGATCAAGTAGAAAACTGATTTCCCTATTCAAATTTTAAATTCAAAACTGATGTGAAAAATAAAATACTTACACAATATATACTACAGCACCCCAACCTGATAATGCATCTCGATCGACAGCATTTAATAAAGCCTGAGAAATGGTCTCGAACAAATCTTCAGGTGCCTAAAGAAGGATAAAAGACTCTACAGGTAATCAGCAAGTTACAATTTTGTTTTTAAATATAAATTTTCTCAGTGAGTTCAAACTTTTCAAATTACATACTAATACAAAAAGCTGTTTGAAAGATATTAGGTACACATATAAAAGGTTTGTACAAGAAAGTCACCTTTCCATGAAACAAAAACTTAATCCTATTATTTTCATCATTAAACTAGGTTCAAATTGTGGTTAAATGTTTTGACTAAAAAGTTCAAGGACAGAGTTATGTCAATAAATGTCAAATTAACCTGCCATACTAAGTTTATAGATTATCAATATAACAAAATGTATTATTTTGATCAAATAGATCAGTTTATCTAATTATATTAAAGAAAAAATAGGTCTAATTTATCAACATAAAATTCTAAAAAAACTTTTTTTATTAAGATTGTTATTGAAATCAACTCACCAAGTTTGGTTCCCAAAGTGATTCACACATGCCATACATTTGTTCAGAGCAAGTCCCACTAACAACAAAATCATTGGATACCATTGGGCAACCAATTAGATCCATGGATGCAATGAATGGTTCACAGGTAATTGGATCAAGACCAGCAATGACAGGTTCAACAAAATAAGGACCAAAGCTGGAAAGAAATTGAATTCACAAGTGTTTAGAAAATAAGATGCCTTACTTAAAATTGGACATAGGGATAACTTGGAATATTTTAACTTTATAAGAAGAAAAACTGAATATCAATGAACATGAATTTGATCTTTTAGGTACTTTTTATATGATGTTTCCTATATTGTAACTATTTAAAATACTAAAAATGGATTAACTGAATTCAACAAAAAAATTTTTTTATCATTAAATGTTTAGTTTCCAACAACATAAAAAATTGTTTCAGTCTATTGTGACAGCTGTCATAAGTGTACATTTTTTTTATTAATTTATTTATAATTACTGATAATCATATTAATTTATAATTTACTGATTATCATATCAAAAGATGAACAAAAATAATATTAACAGAAAAAATGCAAACAAAAATTTGTTTATTTTAAAGAGAATGTAATGTGCATGAAACTCCATAGTCAGATAAATCAATTGACAATGGATCAAATTAACCTTTATCTTTATCATGTTCCTTAAATGGTATATGAAATTTAGATGGTTATAAAAGTTTTAAAAGGTTTTTTTTTTTTTGGTTGAATGGCATATCAACTCTTGATGGTTATTTAATGCCAAATCCTGTTTATAAATAAGATTTTTAATTTTTGTGGGTAACATTCTTTAAAAAATAAGCTAAAGCTCATTTGTTTGCATGCCATTCAATGGTTTCAAGTATTGCTATCAAATACTAATAATTCAATTTAATATTAATCATTTGTTTGCACACAGTTAAATGTTTAAACAATTCTATTTGACCCATAGATGGGACCCTAACAGGTACTACCACACCGAGTCAGATTGGACCTGGAAATAATGACAATGAAGTGGTACTCAATAGTCCCCTCAGCTCCAGAACAAGAGCCTCACCATCAGATGGTTTAGTGTCATATTCAGGACTCTTGTTTGAAGGAGGTGAGTCTTCTCCTCTGCAGAGATGCAGTTGACATATTCTACAGGCCCAATTTATGATTTTTTTTTCAATATGGTAATACTAATAAGGGGTTTATCTAATTTTAGGGAGGTTTTTAAGGTTGTATATAAGGTTTTATTTTTAATATGTTTCTGACAACAGTAATAATGAATATAAAGAAAACATAAATTCTACAAAGAAATCTATCATTAACAAGATAATAGTTAAGACATTAGTTCAGAATAATCAATATTATACAATGCAAGAAATAACCAACATACTTAAAAAAATTCAAAGCAAATGTTGAAAATCCTTTGTATAAGCTCTAAAATTGTTAATATAAATAATATATCAGTACTGTTCCAAACAATTGTGTCGGAAACATCTATTAAATTGTCAGTGAACTGATTTGGATGTTTTTGTATCATAAGATATAAGTTACCCTGATGAAATTTAATACTTTAATTATTAAGTGTTTGGGGCTCAAATTTAGTAACAATGTCACATACTCAGGTTTATTGCTTTGTTGTTATTTTGATGACTTTCTGTCTTTATTCTAGTTTCTTTCATTCATTTTTTAAATGTTGCTTATTGTGAGATTTTTTATTTTGAAGGGAGACGAGAGGTTACCTTGTAAGCTAAAACTAGGCTCCCTTTAAAAATGACTACATTTTGTGATGTGATTTCTTTTAATAAAGACATTTATTATTACCAAGTGCTTTGATGGGTGGCCTTTACATAAGTAACAAAACAAACTAGAACTATATTTCTGTCTGTATACTTTATAACAACTAGGAAAACAACAGATTGGGAAGCAAGCAAACCAAAGACCAGTCTTCATTCAAATATGGTGATAATGTGTGTAAATGATGTTCACAGACAAGGACTCTCTTCTAATCCAGAAGAGTCTTCAACTAACCAAATGATGTATATTTCTGACTAGACATAATGATTAAATAACAAATCAATTTTTTCTATGAAGAAAAGTTGTGATGTCATTTTTAATTTTTGCTACCATATCAATTTTAAAATTGGGTAAAATAACTTAGAAAATTATATATTTTTTAAATACCTCAAATTTAGGTAAATCTTTCTCAATCAATCTGAAAATGAATTTATTTGGCACTAAAAAAAAAAAAAAAAAAAAAAAAAAAAAAAAAAAAAAGTGTAGAATAAGAAAATCCTTAAGAAATACTTACCGCCTTTCATACAACAAATTAGAAACCATAGACATAAAGGTTTTGGGCTTAATTCTTCTGTTTTCACGCAATTCATAGAGATTTAGGCGGAACTTCAATCTTTGGCTCCTGGATAAATTTATCAAAAAAAAAAAAAAAAAAAAAAAAATTAAGCAACAAAAAAGACTAAAATTTAGTTGTCTTTCTTTTACATACAATGAACCACTTTAAAATAGCAATATATTTAGAATGGTTTATTGAAACCCAAGAAATCTTTTAAAACTGATTTACTCATTTGGTTGGTTTCTTTTTTTCTTTAATCAGTAACCAATGATCTGTCTTGATAATAGTAAAATTATTTAATTTAGGAAATTTAATCCAAATGTTGACTAAACTACAAGAGCAACGGGCTGATTTATCAATGACTCAAGTCTCATAGTTTTAAACAAATGTGATGAATTAAACTTTATTTAGTAAATAATAACCAACATAAGTTGAAAAGACAGACAACTTACACTGTTTGAACATCTGTGGCAAGACCAGGTAGACCAATGAACAAACGAGGACCCATGACAAAAACTTTCTGGAAATCTGTGTTCACTGTGAGAGACTGCTGTATTCCAAGACGGCGATCAGCAGCAATGGCCACACAATCCTTACCTTTCATTGCCATAATGGCAGAACCATTGTAAGTAAGAATACTCTAAAAATAGACAAGAAAGCAATAATAAGAATTTCACCAAAACATAAGAGAAAACTTACGTATTCATCTTAAAAAAGATAACATTGATTAATGTGGCAAGACTGTACAACTGCTTTATAAAATATCACTGAAAAGTCACAAAGTTTAAAGCTATTAATCTTTTTTAGTAAAGAATTTATTCAAGAAATAATTTGAAATTTCCTTAATTTCTTTTTTTTTTTAATAACCAGTCACTTCTCATGACCAATTTTAAAGGGTATATGGGATTGAAAATTAAAATTAAATTTTTTTCTAAATTTCTTGTACTAAAAGCAAAATAATTTTAGCAAATTAGAATTTGCCTGCATTGACAACATTTTTTCAAGTTGTTGAAATAGTACATTCTCCAGATATTCCATATATGTATAGGAGATAACTAAATAAATAAAAAAATTAAATAAAAAAATTTTGAAGTCAACAACAACAATAAAGATAAATGAATAAAAAAAATTAATGTCAATAATTTATGCTCAATACAATCATGCAAAACATCCACACAATTTCACAATGCAATGTATGTAAATATATCCACCACTCAATTTGTAATTCAAGTTTCTTGAATGTGCAAGTGAAAGTAATGTATTCAGGTTGATGAAAATTCTCACAGACTAAGAATAAAAATCCTATTTGTATATAGAAACAATTATTGGGTCAAGAAATCCTTGAGGTTATTCACAGGCAACAATAAATTTCAGACAAACTTAAAAGGTCAGCAATTCAAGGACAAGGAAATTCAGAAATAAAATGTTTATTCTCGTTTAGAAATATTAAAATAAAATGTGCCATATTCCTTCAACATTATATGAACAGCTTAGCAGCTTTTGTAGACAAAATTTCAGCAGTGAAAACTTGTTAAAACTGTGATTTTTTTTTTTTTTTTAGTAAATCAAGTTAATAAACACGAGTAACAGCATTGGCCTTATAAGTAGAGTGTTTACCGATGGTCTGTGAGACTGGGTTTCAATCTCAGGTCAGATCATAGCAAAGACTCAAAAAATGGTACTTGATGATGCCTTGCTTAACACTCAGCATTATAAGGTAAGGATGAAGGGTAAAGTAGAGCAATCCAGGGAATGGAATAGCACCCTCTCCTAGACTGTGGTGTAATAGGTATTGAAAAGAGAGCCTTTGGGTCACCCTCGACTAAGGTCGCCAACTTTACTTACTTACGCTAATAATTATACATATCTTTGCTTTCAAAAATTATCCTTAAAATATCAAACCCAGTATAATTTTAAAAGTATTTCCACAGATGTTTGTGTGAAATTAAATCATCTTTTATAATTCATTTTATTGTAAAAGAAAAAATACATAACATAAATAAAATGTGTATTGCATTGCTAATTTGATATAAGCTCCTAAAAGTTGACCATACTAAATAAATGAGGTAGAGAAGAGTTTTAATCCCAAATAACAATGACAAAATTCCTAAATTTGATTAATGCTTAGATCATTCATTTAGTTGGTTTTCTTTGTTTAATGGCATATCAACCTTTGTGGATTATTTAATGCCAAAACTATCCTAGCAAAAGAACAGCAGTGATACTATTTAACTGATAGATGGAGGGGAGGATGGATAATGAGAGAGGGGCATATTTTCCCCCCAAGTGTATGAGTTTGAAAGTGAACATAATAGTGTGACTGGAGTTTGAACTTGCTCATTTTAATCCAGCATTTTAACCATTAAAGTCTCCTCCTTTGATCTTTAAGAACTTGTTATAAATAAATAACAATAAAATGTAATTGTGTGGATGAAATTATTAATTGTTAAGTGAGATAAAATGAAAAGAGCTGTTGATGAAGAAGACCATCTATAAGAATTGAGGAAAAGATTTCCTCAGTTAAACATTGTTGTTGTCCAAAAATTCAAGTTATAAATGCAAGAACCAGACATCCCAGAGCATTAATTGTAGAAGTTAAAAAAAAAACTTTTTTCATCTTAACTATAAATTACTCCTAATTCTATCATCAAAGTTAGTTTTAAAAGATGGGATAAGAATTAACTAACTTTAGAGATATAATAGCTCTAAATGAGTTCTAAAGTAAAGGATACAATAAACAATAAATGATAGCACTAATATTAAATTCGGATCTTTTTCTCTCTCTCTCTAGTAATTCAAAATATTCTTAAAGACTGAATCCATTCAAAGTTAAATTCAAATCTAAGTAACGTTTTAAATCATTTGTTGAGGGTATAATTAAAAACCGTGAGGGATAATTTTTTTTTTTTTTATAAATTATACTTTATGGCTGATTCAATCATGGCACATTTATGAATTGATATTTTTGACACTTAAACATTCTTAAAATAAAAACTTTCAACAATGATTTTCAATACATAAAAAAAAATCCACTGATCGTCAAATAAATATAATGAATTTAATAATTACTCATTTAATCGTTCGTATAAAAATAAAATGCAAACGATTTAATCGAGCAATTATCTAAAAATCGGGAAAAAAAAAATTTATTAGGCAAATTCTCAATAAATAAACGGTAAATAAGAAAAGGAAAGAAAAAAAAAACATTTTAATATCATTTATTTGTGGAGTTGATTTGAATTAACAAAAAAAAGGACTTCATATTTTCACGTTTGTTTAAGCTGTAAATGAACAAGACACAAGATTTAAGATTACGATTGAAAAAAATTAAATGAATCCTAGTCATTTTGATAATTAATTTTATATACAATTTTGAACAAATTATTTTAATAAAGTGTAACCACAGCAACCAGTAAAAGTTAAAATAATGTGTTAATATAAAAAAATATTTTTCAAAGGGCGACAAAAGCAAATGTACGTTCATTGAAAGCAAGAAATTACAGAATAATCTTTAAAAGCATTTTATGATCAGGATAATTTCATTTGAAAATTGTGTGTCTAATCGCAAAAGTCTATACATATTTATAACAAAAAATAATTTAATAAATTTTTATTTTTGAATATTTTTATTTTTTGTTTGTTTTCTTAAAAGTCATTAATATCGATCGATGTCATAGCTGAACTCAACAAAATGGTAAATCGATTCGTTCAAAACAAATAAGTGATATTTTTTCGATATAAATATGGAATGCTTTTAATTATGATTTGTTGAAAAAACTTTTAAATCATAAATTCACTTACCATGATGGCCAAATTAGGAGCGAACTAGAAAATGAGTTGACTTGAGCCAAGCAACTAAGGAATGGCTGCCGGGACAAAACCGCTTTGTAATACTTGGACTTTTTGTTTTTTCAGCAGCATGAAGAGTTCCTTAAGGGAGATAATTCTATTATTTTTTTTTCTTTATATTAAGGGGAAATAATTTATCTTGCATTAACATTTCTCTCCGCATGGAAGATTATGTGTATCATACCATGGTGTAATGGTTAGTCAGCTATTTCCAGAGATGCATCGCAACTAAGTAGTGAGTTCAATCTTCACTGGATGCCCCATACTTTCGACTTTGTATCAAATCTAAGTAAAGCATATTTATTAAGAGCACCTTGCATTGTGTAATGGTTTGGAAGTTCGTCCTCACTGATTGTTTCATACTTCTTGTTTTGAGCAAAAACTAAGTAAAAAAGCTGAGTTGATAGTATGCACAAAGTGTTCCTATATCAGCAGCAGTCCGAAGAAATCGATTCACAACATCCCAAATTTTGACGATCCGTCGAATCTTAAAAGGAGTCAGAGCAAAAAACCTCGAGGCGACACTCTTAACTGAAGAGTTCTCTAAAGTATTTCACTCCATACACAGCGGGAAGATGGAACAAATACTTCTAGCCCCCCCCCAAAAAAAAACTGTCACAGCCATAATAATGCTCTATAAAAACACATCAGTAAAGGTTCGCTCACCGAATGGAGACATCGACTTCTTTGACATTGTCACCGGTGTGCTGCAAGGAGATACGTTAACCTCATACCTATACATAATCTGCCTAGACTACGTACTTCGAACGTCGATAAATTTAATGAAAGAAAATGGTTTTACTCCTGCAAAGGCAAGAAGCAGGCGATTCCCCGCGTAGCAGAAAGAACTTCGTAGTTTAGTTTGGCGCGTTAATCAATTTGACCGTTAGGGTCGACGCATATTTTTACCCAATGAGGATGACTTATCCTATTCAGTCCGGATCATTTTTCCGGGCAGCACCAAATTGGGGAAAAGCCGCCAAACACTCTCTTCCTCAAAAGCTTTTGAACTGGACAGACGTACTTACTGTCCGCTGTCTTCATTAGCAATAGCATCACGACACCATGAGGAAAGCCATCTAACTTATGGACCTTTGGGTCTATTCTTTTAGACCAAAGGTTCCCAGTTGATTATGAATTAAATGAATTCAATCCGCCTCACACAGGAACAACTTTAAGTCGCCTTCAACTTTGGCTATGTCGACTACGACGCCAAATTTCGCTCAGACATCCAGCCACTTCATCCCAGGGCAACATTTTCTCGGGACATTCACGCTTCTCTCCCTAAACGACCAGGACCACACATTAATGGGTCCCTAACCAGCAAACACGACCTTTGCTACACTTATGGCGACCATATCTCACCCAGACATTCAACAATGCCTTAACCTAACGATGCACATTTCGATCAGGCATTTAGCTGCTAGAATGCTTTCTTAACTCCTTCTTTCCTTCCTTACTTCTTACGAAACTTGCAGCATAAACGTAAACCCTTTATTCCACGCTGCCATTAAAACTATCAGAAAAACCTTACGGCATCTTCGTTCTTCTCTCTCGTTTATTTACCATCAAATATAGCGAGGAACAAACATAAATCATAACAGTATTCCTCGCTAAACCCGCACAAACTATTATAGACGTGGACTACGCTGATGCCATAGTGCTTCTGGCTAATACACCCCAAGCCGAATCCATTACTGCTTAGTCTGGAAAAGGTAGCAGGTGTTATAGGCCTCTATATCAACGCAGACAAAATGGAATATATGTGCTTTAATCAAAATCAAAAAGGAGATATATCCACACTAAAAAGTGGGTCTCTGAAACTAGTGGACAAGTTCACCTACCTCGGATGCAGCGTCTCATCAACCGAGAATGGCATCAACAAGCGAAGGCATAGACAATTATCGATAGGCTATCAGTCATTTGGAGGTCGGATAAAATAAAACACAATTTCTTCCAGTCCGCAGTCGTGTCCACACAACTATATGCATGCACCACATGGTCACTGACAAAGCGTATAGAGAAAAGGATTGGCGGCGATTGCACAAGAATGCTGGAAGCTGTAATAAACAAATCCTGAAAGCAACACAAAGCAGCATCTATGCGGCAACCAACTTCCCATCTCTAAAACCATCCAAGTCCGACGAACAAGACATGTTGAACACTGCTGGGGAAGTAAGGGCGAACTCATTAGCGACGTTCCCCTCTGGATCCCTTCACACGGACGAGCAAGTATTGGCTGACCGGCAAGAACTTATCTACAGCAGCTCTGTGCAGACCACAGGATTCCAGTCAAATGGAAGTAACCCCAAACCACGTCACAAGCGTATATCTCCCTGGACCTATCCGGAAAAGGAAGTAACTGTTGAGTCATGAGCAAAACAAGGGCAGTTGTAAATAATGTAAATAAAGTATATTGCCGGGGAATAAGTCAGTCCTACCTCCGGTAGCGAGCTATCAACATCTCTTTGTGTTCCGTTCTTTTCTTTGTTACCTGTGAGTCGGGCTTTAGACATTACAGTAGCCTAGAAGACTTGCCGGAAGCGATGGATGATAGAGACAAGTGGCGAGGGTGAGTCAGGGAAATCCGTGCTACTGGCACAACATGATGACAGTGACATATACTACCAGTCAAAAGTATTTGACTACCATCAAAATTTTTTATTTCTCATCCTAAAAGTGTTATTTTTGATGAAACAAGTTAAGCCCAACAATCTTTTTTCCGGGGTTTCTGAACAGTTTTGAGGATGGTGTTCTAGAAAAATTTACCATTTTTCTTTAAATTTCTTCTACCGTCTTTTCTTCTCAAAAAATATCTGCCAAGACTTACTTGCATAGAGTAGGGAGAATTCCCACGGAAACAAGCCAATTCTGGGCTTCTCTCCTACCGCAGAAACTAATAAATTCTCAGTTAATTGTAAATTTTACACCGTCTCTAGTTGAAAGGTGGAGTCAGTAAAAAAACAAACTTTACTTTTAACCCTTCGCAACTGGCAGGCTAGCCTTCTGGGTACAACTTTTATCTGACTGCCTGGGACCCGTGAAAAGGCAGACTACTAACAGACTGTTAACAGCATAACGAAAGACTCACAGACTAACGAAAAAAAAAAACCCGCCCAGTCATTTAAATAGCAACAAAGAAACAGCAACGGTTCAACTTTGAAAATAAGCCAATGACATTCTAGCTATTTTTTAACTGCCGATTTAAAAATTCCAAAACACCAGCTTAGTGACAGAAGGCTGACTACTTCAAATATCGCTGCACAACTGAATTAATGTCAGGAAAAAATGTGTCAACATCTACTCTATGAAGATGGCCTATGAAGTAGAATTGTTGTCAAACCACTGTTGAGAAAGCAAAACAACGTCAAAAGACTTCAGTAGGCCAAGGTGCACAAAGCCTAGTCAATAGAACAGTGGAATGAAGTTCTTTGAACTGATGAATCAAAGTTCGAAATCTTTGCCTCAAATAGAAGGGTCTATGCGCGGCGAAGAAATGGTGAAAGTGCTGCAACACCCTCTATCACACCAACCGTAAAGCATGGAGGATGAACTCTTACATATGCTGTGGAGGATTTTGCCAATTGCAAAGTCATGGATTTGCACCAGGTGAAGGGCAAATTGAATCAAATCGGCTATCACAGCTTACTGAAGCATCACGCGATCTCGTTTCGAACGCGGCTTGTGGCTCAAGGATTTGTAATGTAAGATAATGATCCCGAGCATTTTAGTAAATTCTGGCAGAGGTACATTAAAAGCAAAGAGGAACAGCACATCCTTCAACTGATGTCTTGACCGGCGCAATCAACGGACTTAAATCTCATTGAACTGGTATGGGATGAACTTGAACAAAAAGTCAAAACTAAACAACCTACAAGTGCGGCTCGCTTCTTGCACCTCTTGCAGGAAAACTGGGCAGAACTATCTTCAGTCTACCTCTGGTCTTTAGTGAAAAGAATGTCGGGAATCCGTGAAGCAGTGATAACGGCCAAAGAGGGTTATTTTGACGAATCAAGTGTAAGACGTGTAGGGGGACATGTTATTTGATAGTTATGTTTAGTCCCCCCAAATTTAATGTTGAAGTTTTGTATTGTGTTTACTTAGTTTAGTTTCCCATTTTAAAGTTTAGTTTAGTGGTATGTTTAGAAAAAGGCATAATATAGGCACATGGAAAAAGGTACGCAAATGAATGAAGATATGAAACACATGAGTAAAGGATATGAAACGGCGCGAACAAAAGGAACATTCAAAACAAGGAGACAAACAAAACAAATTTATACTCAATAACAAAACTTACATTGATACATTAAAAATATTGCTAATTCTACATTGTTAGTAAAATAGTCTTGTGTGTGTGTGTGTGTGTGTGTGTGTGTGTGACTAAGACAACTAAACTACAGAAAAGGTTAATAATGAGAGCGTCCTATTAAGGTTGATTATATATTTAAAATGTCTATTTCTTCTTGTGGTTCGAAACAGTCGGTTTCGCCGAGACTGGAAAAAGTCTCTTAGTCAAAGTCTTTTGAAGAAATGAATGTCTGCGAGGCTTATCCATTTTTTTTGGGGGGGGGGGGGCTTTTTACTTCTGTTCGTGAATAGGAGTGTCACTCTGGAGAGAGCGTGTCAGTGCTGCAATGGAAACTGGAAAAAAGAGAAAGAGCGTTTGAAGACGACTCGAATGTTCTTCTCAATCTGTTATTTTAACTTCATCCCATGAGAGCTGATGGTTTCCCTTTTTCTTTCCATATATAGTCAGCCATACCTGACCTTTTGATTTCACCTTGTTCTACTGCTTTTCGATGTTCCTCTAGCCATACATCTCTTGGGTAGCATGCCTCACCTTTGTAAATTTCCCCCATGGATTAAATATAGGGTTTGGTTGAAAGTTTCGTTTAGGCCCCCGAGTTAGACAAGAAACATCTGAAGAAGGCCGAAAGACGAATAGGCCAAAACGCTGTGAATATAACAAAAAAAAAAGAAAAAGATAAAGACAATAGTCTGAATACTGTAAATGATAAAAATGGTGACTCATGTTACTCATTTAATCGTTCTTTATAGAATTACACTAGAATGAGTTTCGACTTTTGAACTATTATACTGAGAAATGTGAAGAAATTTAAAGGGTAAAATTTGCAATATAAAGAAATTTAGAAAGATAAAATTTGCAATAAAAAGGATTTAGAGAGAACAAATTTTAATCTGAAGGAAATTTGGAGTAAAATTCAATATGAAGAGAATGACACTAAAGCCAAATTTAGTATTTAACTGGGTAATGTTTTTAGGGTGCTTTAGCATGTAAGTTCAAATGGCAAATTCAAACGGTAAGTTCTGCAGCTTTCTAGTTTGGATACTGATTCAAAAAGATAACACCAACAATAAGTTTTTAAAAGGGAATTTTATACAAAGAAACAAGAAAAAAAAGGGATAGAAAAGATAAAGTGTTGCAAGTTTTGATATAATTTTTGGGAACTTATCTGAGAGAGTGTCTGGGAAACAAAGTTCTTTGAATTTGAGTATTTTTTTCTTTTTAGTTTTGTCGAAATGTTTCCGTTTTCATTTAATTTTGGGTCTTCTGTAAAGTTTTCTTTCAGTTGTTTAACTTGGTATAATTTCAGTAGTTGACTTTCATTTAATTTTACTTTTATTTCTTGGGAAGCTTCTTGCCTGTTTGAAATACTTATTGGCTGTGCAAGAAGCGAGTGAAGAAACCTTTCTGTTGGTTATTCTGTGGAAATTTGTTAAGGAACTGGTGATCCTGTTTCACTGAATATCAGCAGCTCCTTGGGGTCACGTGGTGTCCACTATAAAAAGAGCTCCAACTGAAGATTCTTCCTCTTTTTTCCACTCCCACCGCTGTTAGCAACAGGTCCATTCATAGCAGCCCTTGATGGCAAACGTATTTGGAACCTTCAACACCGGCCAGGAGTCAAGAGCGACGAACGCACGTGCTGAGTTAAAAGCAACCAAGATCACAGCTAAGTTCCAGCAGGCATTTTATCGGCAAAACTTCACCTTACACCTTATAACCTAATCCTACATTACTTCATCTTTACAACCTTACAACCGAAACTTACAACCTCACCTAAACCTCACAAAACCTTACAAAACCTTACCTAACCATACTCTTATACACCTACCACCTATCAGGACATTGAATTCTTTTTTTGAACTCTTACATATTCGTTGTTTGTTCCATTTGATGTAAAACCTTGTTTGTTGTTTGCTGTATATAAATTTTGTTACACTAAAAGTCGTTCATCTCCTTTCTACAAAAGCTGTCACCCATCTCCCTACTAAGGTTGAAGTACGGTTTATTCTTTTACAAAACGTAGGAATAAACCAGGCTTTTTGAGGCTTATAAAAATCCCCACAATTCTTTCCTGCTTTGCCAGTTGGTCCCCAATATTTCCTAGGAATCTTCTTGCCCGTTTGAAAAACTTATCGTCTATTCCAGAAGCGAGAGATGAAACCTTTCTGCTAGCTATTTTTTCCGGCCTTTTCAGTTTGGTCTCTGGATTCTTACTGAGGGGCCTAATAGTAGTTCTCAACGAATAGTTGGAGGCAGCTTTTTGGTGCCATATTGTCTGGGATTACGTTTCCCTTTTCCACTCTGACCAAATCAAGTGCCACACGTGGTTGGTTGGTTTGATTTTTTCTTAAAAATAATTTTTATAAATGTGTTGAAGAAGATATTTAATACATATATATATATATATATATATATATAGGGTTGATTTTTTCAATATATCTTTCACTTTAGAACTCATTAATGGTTTAGATATCTCTAAAGTTAGTTGATCCTGTGGTGTTTTGTAAACTGGGTTTAGTAAATCAAGAGGAAGAGACAAGAAATAGACATGTATTGCCTATAGTAGCAGTAAACCTTTATTAATATAGTACCAGAAATTAAGGAACAGATATAACCAGTATCTTAGTGGACATGGAATATTACCCTTCAACTTCTTTTCAGTTGTACAATTCTTTATAATGGCACTCTTTTGGGTGGCTGGACTTACCAACTGCTTTGCTTCATTGGGGCTTCCTGAATTTGTAAGTGGAATGTTTGTTTTATTACTAGGAAGCTCTTTTGAGTAGTACTCATGTCTAGAAATAAAACTGTATCATGGAACTTGTGGGAGGACATTTGCTTCTTGTGGAGTGGCGACCTGAGAAGCTGGTTTCTTATCTCCTTTGATGAAGATCATTATTGTTGTGCTGATAAAGGCATGAATTAGTCTTAACTAGAACTGACCTGGGTGACAAAGTCTTGTTTACTATGGCAGGACTGGTCTTGAGTGTCTTTATTCAAACTATCCATCCCTTTTTCAAAAGAGGGATGCTCTTTGACTTTATGACGTTTGCTATGATCAAGTTTTTATTTGGCTTTGATCTGAATGTCCACCTTTCTGCGTTTGATATCATACTTTAATATTAACTTTTATGTCAGATTTAGAAGTAATTTATTGTTGACCTTTTTGGTGAATGGTGACCTGAAGGCTCCCTTTTCAATAGCTTCTACACCGAGGTGTAGAGGAGGGTGCTACTCCTTTCCTCGGATTGCTCCACTTTACCCTTGATCCTTACCTTATAATACTGAGTGTTAAGCAAGGTGGTATCAAGTACCATTTTTTAAGTCATTGGTATTTTTTAATCATTGGTATGACTGTACTTATGCTAAACTAAATTGTTTGAAATAGAACAGCTCAGCCTTGAAATCTTCGGTTTTAGGCTTTTGCAACAAGGCAAATTGTGGTCTGCCCTGTTACATTAAGAAGAAAGGAAAATACAGGAATGTGGATGAGAATATTGATAAGTTTTAACAATCTTAATGACAGTCAGAAAGATAACCCTTATACAGTGAGTCGTACAAAATGGAAGAAAAACAGTTGCAAATGTTAGAGCAGGAACTAAGCTTCCAGCTTGAAGCTTTGAGGACCAGTTGGTTTAGAAGGAATGAATGAATGATAAAGGAATGATCCCCTAGAAAAAAAAAACAATGGTCCAAAAAGTGGATGCACTCTCCTCATGTTGATGTTCTGTTCTGCTGCTAGATTGAGTGAAGAAGAGAGAGAGAGCATTTGTGCTGCCTTTTATACTACCTGGGAAAGTCATCCGAGCAGAATGGCATAAACCATCTTCATTGGTCGAAAATATAAAATTGAAACCTCAACGGTCAAAATAATTCCTGTGTTAAACAATAATTTGAGATTCTTTCTTTCTGCTACAAGGCCTATCTATCCTCGCCTGATCATCAAAGTTCTTGTACTTAGAACAAAATCTCTTAAACCATCTGGTTACCATACAATAATCAGTTGCACCATCATCTTTTGCAAAACAAATATTTTTGGTTGCTTCCATGGCATTATGGTCTAGTTTGAATTCATTAAGCATTATTTCCAGAAGCAGACTACATTGTACATTTATCTGTGGAGCTTTCAAATCACACCAGTGCACTAAATACTTTGATACTACCAGCCATAGTGGGTATCTTCTACAGCTTGAACTGCTTCAGTCACATGATATACATGCTGCAAACTGTTCACATTTCACATAGTGCAGATATCCTTGGGAAAGGTATTCTTGCATCGTGAAATAAGTAAGGTCAATGCACATATAAAATAAGGGATATCTTATTCCAAAGAAAATACAGTACACAGTTTGGTACACTGATTAATGTAAATAACCATAGTTGTATTTGTTAACAGACACAGTCTAAAGCAAGCACTGTGCTAAATAGTCTTCAGACCAGTCCATCCTGTGGAGGGCTCCAACCACTTCACTACAGGTATAAATCTAACAATTATCTTCCAGCTATGGGTAAATTGTAGGACAACCTAAGTCCTTTAACCTTGGTATGACAACTGGTTTACAAGAAGGAAAACTGAAATTAAACCAGTAAAAATCCACTTAAGAATTCACTTTGTGTCAGTCCTGCTTTTGCAGAGGGATGGGATAATTATACATACATGCTTCTAACTAGCATATTCTAAAATATTACAAAACTTTTAACTTACCCAAGTACTAAGTAACAAATAACAAATAAATAAACAAAATAATACAAAAAACTGATATACAATTACTGAACATTTAAATAAACACCACACTCACAGCAATAATGGCAGCCTTTTGCAAAATACAGTTTATTTTAGTTTAGAATATATTTAAAAAAACAACAGCTATATAGAGTTATACATGGGTCAGTATGCCATGAAGCATCCCATAAAAGATCTTGGTTGGGGAAAGTTTTGTTTTTATGTTAAACTTTTTTCAGAATTTAACAACTTAAGATGGAGTTGCATCTATCATGTTGGAGTGTTTTTCTCCCTGGGAAATAAAGCAATTAATCCTTGTGACATTGCTTATCTCTGTCTATCTTTTTATCCAGTAAGTGTTTAGTTACCTGGTAGTCATAATTTCAATCTTTAGGTTAGATAGCACAACTTGCCTGTCCCTTAGAAATAAAAGATACTGTTCCAATCTTAGTTTTGGTGAGAACAAACTGAGTGCTTCTTTAGTAGATATAGGCTACTTGGTATATATTCCCTAGAACAAGCCTTAGATGGCTCTCTCTCTCTCTCTCTATATATATATATATATATATATATATATAGTGGCAACCATTTGCTGGATAAATGACCTTTTTTATATTCAACAAAACATTATTGTGCTGAGAAAAATCTCACTATGATATACCATATTTGCTGAGTAATGGTACCATATATAAAAATCAAATCATTATAATATATATTTGTTCTTCCTCAATTTTAATCTGCATTATTTGGAAAATAGGGTTTTCTAGTGATTTCCAGAAAAAGTGATTTGAGCAGTAAAAGTGAAAATTTGCACTTAAAATGTAGGGAAACAATCAGTAATTGTCTCCCTTAGATATGGGGTGGGGGGTGGGGTCTGTGGTCATATGTGACAATCTCAGAATCCATCTTAGTCTCTTTTTGCCTCTATTCTTTGAACAATAGGATGATGTTATCTCTCACCATTGAAATGTAAAGCCCATATATATATATATATGATACAAACTCAAGTAAGCCTTTTTCTGTTTTTGTACCCCTTTCACACTGTTCATAGAACAATATACGCATATTTTATCTGTTGAATCAAGCTAGTGAATTCTTGTCAATATTTCCTGTATATATATTATATATGTAATAACTGTTTCCGTATGTGTAAATGAGCTTATCTTGGTTTGGTTTCCTTGTTTAATGGCATATCAACCATTGTAAGTAACCCAATGCCAAAGTCATTATTAAAGAAGAACAGTTGTGGTGATATTTAACCCATGGATGGGAGGATAAGGGGATTCATAGCTTTGCTAAAAGTATTAGTCTGAAAGTAAATGTAATAGCTAGACTGGAGTTTGAAAGTTTACTACAATGTTGCAGTCCTGCATATTAACCACTACACAAGGGTGTATTTCCTCCTGTGCTTATCTTATCTTTTTTCTATCTATTCTGTGATGCTATATCATTAGATATTATTGAGTGGGAACTTGATTAAATACTCCCCTAGCCCAGTTGGCTGAGGCTGTGGAATACATTGATTGCATCTCTGCAGAGGGGTAAGACCCCCTCCCAACAAGTGTCTTGGATATGACTCTAAACAATATGATAGTGAGGCCCCAGGCCTGGAGCTTTGAGGAATGCAGAGAACTTCTTCATTCCCATCACTCCTGGGTCCACTCTGGCTCAGAGTGTTAGCACCTGATAGGGTCTTATCTATTGGTCAAATAGAACTATTTGACATTTAAATTTAGGGCAAACAAATAACTTATGCTAAATTGAATTATTAGAAATAGAACTGTTTAATTATTTAACTGTCTGTATTTACAAAAATGGTTTACAAATCATATATTTGATATATTTGGTGTATTCAATAAGTTTCCAGAAGTTTTTGTACAGGCATTTAAAATTGTCGTAGACTCTTGAGAATTCACTATGTTATTGCTATACATCTTATGAGATGACTGATCAATTTTTATGATTTCAGCTTCAAATGAACAGCTACAGCAGCAATTGGAATACACCCTACTAAAGCCTGATTGTCACAGCTGATGAATTTCAAAAATGCAATCTGGATGTGAGGACACTTTAGAAGAACAATATGCAATAAAATTCTGTTTTAAACTTGAAAAAAATGCCACAGAAACGTATGAAATTCTTCAGACTGCTTTTGGAGCATCTTTCATGAATCGAGCATGAGTTTTTGAGTGGCATAAGAGATTCAAGGAAGGCAGGGAGTCTGTGAGGGATGATGAGAGGTGTGGGAGGAGTAAGGAAGTCAATGTACCACAGTTGATTGGCCAAAGGGTTAGGGTTAGGGTTACTATGTTGAGGTTTTAAGGGGGTTCAGGAAGAGATTCCTAGGGAAGAGACCAGCACTCTTCAAATCGGGTCAGTGGCATTTCCACCTGGACAATGCACCAGTCCACAACTCCGTCCTTGTCACAGACTATTTGACCAAGATGGGCATCAAGACAGTTTGTCACCCACCCTATAGTCCAGACCTTGCTGCCTGTGACTTTTGCTTATTCCCTAAGCTCAGAGGCTGTCGTTATGAGACAATTGAGGAGATGAAAGAGGCTATGATGAAGGTCATTGACATGCTCACACAAGAGGACTTCCATGGGGCCTTCCAGGTGTTGTTGGAACAGTACAACAAGTGCATTGCAGCCTGAGAAGATTTCTTCGAAGGGGACTAGAGTTCCAGGTATGTACTATCAATAAAAGTGCCCATACGAAAAAAGTCTGGAAACTTATTGATCCTCGTATGTAAAAACAGGATTTGGCATTTAATAACCAGCAATGGTTGATATTCCATAAAACTAAACCAAACCAAAGATAAATATTCCTCCTACCATCAACCAAACTAATAATGCTATGACTTTCTTCATATTTTCATCTTTGAAAATAATTCGGATATAGTTTTATTTCTTTTAATAAGAAATTTAAATGGACATTAAAAGGGGCTAATTTTTATTGATACTATATTGTAAAATTTAATATTTATTTTATGTCAGTATTGTTACAAGACGAGATCTTGCCTTGATTTGAAAAAAACAAAAAGAAAAGAAGAAAAGAAAAAAAAAACGGAAGTTACCACTTCGAGTTCTCATCTCAAAATGAAAAGTTAGTCGCTCACGCATCGGCTCCGCGCAGAACTTCCGTTTGCGATAAATTAACAAAAAAAAAATACATTAATAAATATCCAATCGGAACGCTTCCCGCGGGGCACAAAAATTGCTGTTTCTGAGTCTACGAAAAATATATAAATAGACGGACCAAATAATTATCAGCCAGACTTGTTCCTTCACACGACTCGTGTTAAAGATTCTTCGCCACCGTCCGGCGCCTGTCATCCGATACATCAAACGATCGCCGCCGTTAGGAATGCTGCCCTTGTTTCCAAGAAAACCATCCCTTCACCATGAGACAAGTACAGTACATGAACTTTGTAACTATCACCCTGAACTCATTCTTTAACTATTAACATATTTCTCCATTCTATTCTCTGTGCTTAATCTATTTATAAAAATTTTCTACAACATCATTACTGTGTTATTGTGAGTATCTATATGTTCTTTGTTTTGCAACCATACACATTTCTCGCCCACAACATTCATATCACAGATATCAACAACTCAGAATATAACAGTATCTTATGGTGCTTGCCAGTTAGAAAATAAAATAAACACACTGAAAAAACATCAGTTAAGTTGTATTTTTACCTATACAAAAAGAAACTTTGGAGTAATATATGTAGCTCTTTTAACTTGTAGAAATGCCCCTGTTTACTTCTTGCTCTGATAGATCTTTGCTGCCCAATACCATTTTTGTGGGTAGTGTAGTGATTTTTTCCCTTTATATCTCTACTGATAATTACTTACAATAAGCTGTGCCATTTTCAAAATGGCCATGATTTATCAAAATCGCTTAAATCCTCTTGCCTATAATAGTGACATTCTAAACATCAAAATGCATGGCTAGTTTATCAATTTATTTACATCAGACTCTGACATACACAGTCATTATAAGAAAGTAACTGTCATTTTTGCCACATCACTGTTCAGAATATTTTAGTTCATCAGTGTATTTGTTTGGTCAAAATTGTATGGTACATCTGGACTGACTCTGATCAAAACCTTTTCAATAATATGGATAAGCAATTCATTAGTTACTATTCAGACAATTCCTCATTAGAATTTCCAATTCAAATCATTGAATTATGAATGAAACAAAAGAGAGTAAAACCAGTCAAAAAAGAAAATCAAAAACAAAACAAAAACAAAACTCTTTCGTTTTTAAGAAATATAAATCCCAACCCTTTTCAACTTAGAATGAATTTTGTTATTTTCTCACAATGCCGTGGGAGTTACTGATTATATTTTTTATTTCCTTTGTGGTAACATTGGGAATGTTCTGTGTTTTTATATTTATAGTAGATGGCCATTTTGGTCATAAAAATGTAAAAAAAAGTTTTTATTAAGCTTTCATTTTTTTTGGTTGGCTTGTGTTAATTTATGGTTTGTTATTAGCAAAGTGATTCCAATTGCATTTCACTTAATGCTAATGCCTTTAGGAAAGGCATGAATCCATCTATTCTACTTCCTTTCAGCTCTGAGTAAATCGTAGGAAAGACTGGGTTCTTTAGTTTTAGTACGACAATTAATCTAAGAGAAGGAAAACTCAAACCAGCTGCTTAAAAAATTGACCTTGTGTTGAATTCTGTACTTAGCAAAGTGGTTTGGTAAATATATTCAAACAAGGTATGAATTCAAAGTATTCTATAGAATGCCAAATATTTTTGGTTTGGTTTGGTTTGGTTTTATAGAATATCAATAGTTGTTGTTTATCTAATGTCTAATCCTATTTTTATATATTGAATATATGATTTGTAAACACATTTTGTAGATCCACGCAGTTAAATGCCAAACAGTTCTATTTCTAATAAGTCAATTTAGCATAAGTCAACAAAGTTAAATGTTTAATAGCCAACAGTTTAATTAAACATCATTCATTTGTTTACACACAGTTAAATGATCAAACAGTTCTATTTCTAACAATTCAATTTAGCATAAGTCATTTGTTTGCATACAGTTTAAATATCAAACAGTTTTATTTGAGCCATAGATAGGACCCTGTCAGGTGCTACCACTCTGGGACAGAGTAGACCTGGGAGTGATGACAATGAAGAGGTACTCCACATTTCCCAAAACTCTATGACTGGAGCTTAACCATCAGATTTTTTAGTGTCATAACTAGGACACTCATTGGGAGAGAAATTCAGTTGGAGTATTCTATGGGCCCAGCCAATCAGGTCATAAATATTTTTCAGCCAAGTATCAAATAAGCTAATTTCATTCTGACCTTATATACTTTACCTAAGATTTTAATAGAATGCTGAGAAATTCTATAAAATTTTGTTCTAAATTTCTGAGATGAAGAATTATCATTACTAGTTGTACTTATCCATATTAAATATGAGTTGTAAGTAATTAAAGATAAAAAAACAGTCGCTTTTATTAAAGATTAAGATAATTATTTGTATTTAAAAGATTTTATTTGTTTTTAACCATTTATTTACTATCATCACATGGCATTTTTTTACTTTCATCACATGGCATTTTTTCCAAGTTTGAAACAGAATTTTACTGCATATCATTCTTCTAAACTCTAGATTGCATTTTTGAAATTTACCAGCTGTGACAGTCAGGCTTTAGTAAGGTGTATTCCAATTCCTGTTGTAGCTGTTCATTTGAGTCTGAAATCATAAAAATTGGTCGGTCATCTCATAAGATGTATAGCAATAACATACTGAATTTTCAAGAGTCTCCGACAATTTTAAATGCCTGTACAAAAAAAGTCTTGAATCTTATTGAATGCACCACGTATGTATATACATACATACATATATATATATATATACACACACACACACACACACACACATATATATATATATAAATGAAAATCATACCATTATAATATTCATTTTTCTACATCATTTGGAAAATGATTGAAAATAGATTTTCCCAGAAAAAGTGACATGAGTAGAAAAAGTGAAAATTTGCACTTAAAGTATCTATAATTTTTGCTTTTGAATTCACAACCAAGTCAGCTGGGGCTGTAGAACAAACCAACTGCATCTCTGTAGAAGGGTAAGACCTCTTTCAATGAGTATCCAGGATATGACATTAAGCAATCTGATGGTGAGGCTCCAGGCCTGGAGCTTTGGGAAATGTTGAGTACTCCTTGATTGCCATTGCTTCTTGGTCCACTTTGACCCAAAGTGGTAGTACCTGATAGAGTCCTATCTATAGCTCAAATAGAACTGTTTGACATTTAAACTGTGTGCAAACAAATGACATGTTAAATTGAATTGTTAGAAATAGAACTCTTTGGCCATTAACTGTGTATAAACAAATGACAGTCTAATTGAATTGTTAGTGATACATAGCAATACTTGGAACCATTTAACTGTGTACAAATGAATGAGTAATGTTGAATATAATTATTAGAGCTGAATGGGAATATTTGAAACTCTGTAACTATGTGCCTAAATTGAATTATTGGTATTAAATAGCAATAGTTGGAATTATGTGACTGTGTGCAAATGAAATAATAATGTTGAATAGAATCAGACTGGGCCAAAACAAATGAGTTCAGAAGTTCAAGCACATTTTCAAACTATTAGGAATTTTCTCAAAGTTATGGACAGTACCTATTAATGTTATTTTTTATATATATTATTTTGTATTGGGCATGTCTGTTAGGTGGCTCTGTTACTGTTACAAATGGCTGCAAACTTACATCAAGTGTTCTTTTAATTATTGTACATTATTGTAAATATTGTAATTATTGTACAGTCAAGTAAGGGCATTGCATTGTTCTCTATAATTTTGTTACTTTGTCTACTAGTGGAAAAGGTACCCTTTTCTATATCCATCTTCTCTTAAAGATGGAATTTTAATTTCTTTATTATTAACAATTTTGACTTGTATTATGTTACCACAACTCACTCAGGTCATCACTTTTCAGTCGGTGTTTAACAGTGCACATCAAAACAAGAATGGAAAAAAATAAGCTCCTTTTGAGATTCAAACTCATATCCTTTTCTACCTCAAGGAAACACGACCCTACATTCCTGCTGTTTTACTCAGTCAGCTGTGGAAGTATAGAAGGTATCACAAATAAAAAAACAAACCAAATAAAAAAATTAGTATTAGAAAGATGAAGAATGAATCCAATCATAATTATTAATAATGATTAACAGAGATTCATCTAAAAAATAAAAATAAATATGTAATTTTTTTCTTGGAAAACTGATGTTTCTTCCTATCTATAAATAAAGTAAATTTTGATGAAAAGAGATTTTGAGACTTACTTAAATATCCTATAAAAATAATTACCGATTTTTTTTTTTTGATATATTGAAATTACCAATTTAAGTAAGCAGAAACCTTTTGCCTGTTGCAAATTTTCTTGTTTCTGTTTTTGTTGATAAGTTTGAGCTTTTTTTAATGTTATAGAAATCCATTCTCAACCCTCTTTTGCATCTGTTCTTTAAACAATACAGACATTTTCTCTTATCCTGGTATTGAACAGTAAAGCCAACATAACTATAACCATTTTACTACCCATCATCAAGTTGTAGGAATTAAAAAGAATTTAAAAAATACTATAAAAAGACATGAAAAAAAATTACAAAGGTAACAGTTTCCTAAGAGGCCTCTGACAAGAAGTGAGTTTAGCAAATATCAGGAAGGAGGGGCTTCCTGGCACCAGGAAGAAGTTCTTTCTCCAAATCCTTTACCACCTCAGCTGAGACAGACACACTTTTTTCTCTTAGCTATTAATAGGGAGCGCACATGCTGGCCAAGTCCCAAAGACTTAGCAGTGCATTGTGTCTCCTGCTAGTATCAGCTGAATGTACTCACTGAACATGGAGATACTCAGATTTGTAGTTTGCCAGAGGTGATTCCATGATGTTCTTGAAATGCATTGACTGGAGGAGTGCAACTGTTTCTGCTTTGTTCAGGAAAACATTCCTCACCAGAGAATGGTCATAAACCATAAGAATAAAATAAGTAATCAAAATATGATGAATTTATTAGAAGGAAAGTCAATGTTAAAATGTTTCAAAGTCCTGACAAAGGTTCATTAAAACCAAAATGTTCTAATGTCGACTTTCCTTCTTATAATTTCATCACTTTTGGATTAATTTGTTTTTCAATTTTTCTCCATGTAGTTGGATTCCTTTCCATTATTTACTTCTATGTATATTATGTATGTATTGGATCAGAAAGAAATAATTTCAAATTATTATTTAGTGAGGGAATTGTTTTGGCTATTGGATTTTTGAATTTATATATTTTGTCCAATTAGAATGACTGATGCCACTCTGCCCAGGTCAGCTCCCTGGACAACATAAAATACTTTTCAAGTTGGACTGACCTGTCCTCTCTTTCTCTCTAACTCTAGCAGCAGAACACATCACGGTGAGGAGAGCACATCTAATTTATGGACCGTTGGTTCCTAAGAATTCAGTCCTTCATCATTCGTTCAACCTTCTCAGACCAACGGCTCCCAGAAACATTAAATTGGATGTTTAATTCTCCCTCTGATATCAACAATTTCATTCCTGCTCTGATATCAGCAACTACACTTTAGCCTTGACTACAACAACTCGATTCCTGTTCTGACATTAGCAACTTCATTCCTGCTCGACTATTACAACTGTTTTCTTCTTCCTGCGACTTACAACACAAGGGTTCCTTCATTCAGGCTGCCATTAAAGCATTGTTGAAACTTATCAACATTCTAGCCTTCCTCATTTATTTTCTTCCTTTTAATATAACAAGAGGCAACAGAACTCAACAACCTCAACTGCCATTTTTGTATAAATGGTAATATTATCTGTCCTTGTGTTTTAGTATAAAATGTTTCTGCAATTGTAAATGAGCTTATCTTGTCTTTCATTCTGTTTATTCAGTGTTAGTATATCACATATATATTGATGCTAGTAATAGTCCTTAGTAAGTGGGAACTCAAGTCAATATCTTCACTTCCACCAAGCAACCTGTAGTGGGTACATGTAATTGTTTAGTGGATATGTTACTCTCCAATTTGTTGTGAGTGAGTTCCCGTCCATATTTTATGGGTATTACTTTTACATTCAGTTCCACCACAAATACAACACAAATTTTACAAGCACGTAAACAAATGGAATATGACATCAATGAACATTAAGAAACCAACAATTTAATGATCATAACAAACAAGATAAAAATAATTAGAAATTCAATGTTCATGTTATGTGTGTATGTAGAAAATACAGCTATGGCCAGTTGAATGAAAATAAGATTGTTCACCCGTGTGTATGTGTTTACATGTTAATAAAGTCTATCAAATAAATGGGTCCATAGTTGGCTGAAGTAAAGATAAAAATTTGACTTTACTTACACACATGGGTATGTGTATGTGTGTATATAAGTGAAGGATTGTAAGTATGGGTTTTTGTTTTCTTAAGTCCACATGTGCATTTTCTTGTGATCTTTGCAACAACATGTTGCATTAGTAAAAGAAGGTTGCATGCCTTTTCCCTTTGAGTCTTATGGCGTGGCTCTCTGCTGTCTGTTCATGACCTCTCGTAGTGGAAAGAATGAATGACATGGTTGATTAAATTCTTTGTTATTTATACTTTTGGGGTCACTAAAGTGGATCAAAAAATAATTTTATTGCGAGTCCTAAAATTCAAGCATGCTGACATTTCTTGACCAATCAGATTTGTATATTTACTTATTTGTTTTAAAGCCTAAAAATTAATTAGTTTCTGATCCGGATTTTCTAGAATGTTCTTATTTTGTGTTTTTAGCTGATTGGTTAAAAAATATACAAATGTAACTTTAATGTTAATGTAATTTTGATCCAAAATTTCTAGAATGTTCTTATGTTTTTGGAGTTGGTTATTTTAAGGCTATAAACCCAATAGTATATTATGCTTTATATACAATTTAATGAAATTCTAGATTATAAATCATCAATTAATTCTTTTTATATTGAAAACTTGATTAAAAGATTGTTTGAAACTAAAAATAAAAAACAAAAAAAACCTTTCGGCAGAAAAACACAACTTATTTTTTGGATTGTTAATTTTAATTACTATGTTTTTTTTGTCTAATTTCCTCATTACATTATGGTTATTTTTTATTCTTTTCACATAATTTCTTTTGATCTATACTTTCTCAGTGAACATTAATAAGAAAGCTGACTAGCCAAAATCTCATTAAAACTCAAGGATAACATAAAAATAATCATTGAATATTAACATTAATTCATCTCTAAATTCAGTCTTTTTCCTATGAATAATTTTGTCCGGGATATTTTTAAGTATGGGACTATTTTATTGTACCTTTAGAGTTACCTCCCTTCACTACTACCCATTAAACAGTGAATCCTTTTTTAAGTGACCTTTTCATTTCAAGTTCTTCAGGATGGGATCGTTTGTAAGATATTATGGATCTTTTCGGTCAGTTGTTGGAGGACTTTTGCAAATTAATAACAAGGTAAGACATTTAATGAAGTTATATAGAATATATCTTTGTTTTATTTACACAAGTTCGGTATAAACAAATATTACAGTTCCGTGTGATAAAAGATTATGCATTAAAGAAACTTTCGTTTTATGTCATTCAGTGTATCTGTTGTTTATATTGATATATATTTTTTAAATTTTTACTTTTTGTTATGGTCGTTACAACTAAGTACCATTTTATTTTCGTTATTTTTGCGATTATCTACAAATTTACATAGATTCATCACCCCAGAGTAACTTTCAGTACTTATTTGTTTAAAAAAAAAACCCAAAAGTTATGTTTAAGTCCACAACATTAAATATCTGATGTATGTCATAACTGGACATCTTTTCATTGGTTGGGAGAAGGAAAGACTAATATGAATATGATCGTTAAGTGAATTCTAGCCAATTGAAGACGTAAATTTCTGATTTGATTATCAAAGTAAAAAAAAAAAAAAAATGAAACAGATGACAGAAAATTACCCACATCTGGATGATGAATGTAAGGATTATATTTAAATTTTATATAATTTTCTTTTGTACATTACCGCAAAAAAATTTTTAATGATCGACGAAACGTTTTGCAAGTATTTTTCTAAAAGGGAAAACTGGATGGAATTGGTTATTTTTTGATTTACTAGACGAGCTCTTGATCCAACAGCTGTCTGCGATGATATTGATGCTTCTAGGAAAAAGTGAAATATTCTTCTTGTGTAATTTCACAGTCAAAAGGTCATAAACTAACAGTAATCGTCTCTATTCCTTAACCCGTCGTAAAACAAACAAAAACTTTTTCACGGGATTGGCTGAATTAAAAAATAACAAAATGCTTTAAAAATTTGAAAATTTTTGAATCGGTAAATTTTTACCCTTTAACCCATCGGATTTTAGCGAAAACTAAATATCAGATTTTTTTTGAGAATACATGTAAACAGCCTGAAAAAATATCATCTCTGGTTGTCAGTAATGCTTGCTGTATTCGCCAAAAAAAAAAGTAGAATCTGATTTTTAGTTTTCACCTAAATCCGATGGGTTAAAGGGTAAAAATTTACCGACCCTTCAATGAGGTTATCTGTTGGCTGTGTGTGGAGGTCCGTAATGCTTGAAGATGAGATCCTGGTGGATGAGCCGTGGCCGTCGCTATAATATTATATGATATTATAATGGTATTATAGCGACGGCCACGGCTGAGCAGTCTTTGACCCTGCAATCTTTTTTTTTTTTTTTTTATTCCAAAATATTCACCAAATTTCCATCTCTCAATATTTTAGTTTCATTTCAACTAAACTTTTAGGAGTTGTTCGAGTGATGCTTGGAAAGGTTTAAAATTATATTCGGCCAAGATAATTTTTAGAATCCCAAAATAAAAGTAATTCTTATGCCTACAGGAGCTGTAAATCTTCAGCAAAAATTAAACTAGAGGGAAAACAAATATATCACAAGAAATATTGTCTATCCAGAGGGCTTCTTTTTTTTTTTTTAATTTGCGATATTAGATTCTGCAAACGAGATGTATGTTATGCATAAATAAATGAAAGATTTTAACACAAATTATTTTTTGAACATCAGTGAACATCTAAGAGGCGTGTATGTTGTAACATTGTATGAAATAGAATCGACAACTCGAGTTGTTTGCTTTTCACATTATTTTAATGCTCTTAGAAAAGGCATGAATCCATTTGTTCTCTCTTTAGCTATGGGTAAACAGTTGGGCAGACTGGGTTCTTTAGCATTTGGTTTGGCAATTTAAAAGGAAAACTAAATTCAAACCAGCTTTACTCCACTTAACATTGACCTTGTGACACATACTGCTTGTGTTGAAGGGAATGGGTAAATACATACTTTATGAACATCAGTGACTATTTTAAAACCTGCATTTAATGTAGGTAAGTAATGCTAGTTGATATAAGATCCAACAAGGTGATATGAAATATAAGGAAGTCTTATTGTCTTGAGGAACCAACTGTACCTCTGCAGAAGGCTAAGACCCTTCAACCAAAGCAGTTGAGTGATTTACAACATTCCACTTAAGCCCTTACTGGGCAAGACGAGTGGTTGAATATGAGTTTGAGTTTTGTTTAATGGCATATCAACTTCTATGGGTCATTTAATGCCAGAAGGGTTAAATTGGTTTTGTTTTTTGTGCATGTTTTAGGTTTTAGGGCATAAGTTTTGGTTGTGTTTTATTATATTTGACTAGATTTTGATAAAGAGGTTGATTTCTTTTAGAAAGCTTAAGATTTCCTCTGGCTTGGAGTTTTTGAAGAGGCCCTTTAAATTGTTTGTTTGGTAATGTTTTGGACGAATTTGTCTAAACCCGTCACAGTTTATGAGAATGTGTTTGACTGAGAGACGAGTGGTTGAAGAAGCCCAATCTGATCCATTAGCTGGTCATATCAAGCCTACCACATATGATTGTCCTAACTATATTCTTCAAATTGCTGTTGTGTTAAACAAGTACCCAATAATATTTTATCTTGAAGGTGCTAGAAGGCAGTGGCTGAGCGTCAATTACGCTGAGATAGCAATATGTGAAACTATTTAACTGTGTGCAAACAAATAATATTTAATAGAATTATTGGTGTTAAATAGTAATACTTGAAACCATCTGCTTGCAAACAAATAAACTTTAACTCATTTAAAATGAAAAGTTATCCACAAACTATTCACTTACAAATTTTATATTTTTTATCACTTAGAGTAATTGAACTATTGTCTTCATTGTTATATTCACAATGCTTCAGCTAATGTGCCCTTCAGGTATTTCATGTCAAACTTGAGAGCCCTCATAGAACCAAACCCTTTATTTAATAGACAGGGGTAGATTATTCTAATTCCATTAACCATGACCGGGCGCAAATGTTAAGCTATAGAAAATATTCCTTGTTATTTACCTGAAACCTCCAGGTGATTTCATGTAGAAGTGCTTTTCAACTGAATGCCAATATCCTGCTGAACAATTCACAGTGAATTTTTGAGACTTATAAACCTAATGTCTCCATCAACCCTTGAGATACTACTCGCTATTGTTATGTATAATTTTTACCTTAGCTGATATTGCATTTTTTTTCTCTTTTTTGAATATAACAATGAAGTTGAAGACAACAGTCTAAACACTCTGAGTGATAAAAATTATTGAGTTTCATCTTGAAAATTTAGACAAATAATAGACACACGCATTATATATATAATTATTATTAAAAAAAAAAATATATATATATATATATATAAGATTTTATATATTTGTTGTATAGCCATGAACAACTATACATACACATATGCATGCATGCATGCAGAATCATAAAGACGAGCAACACGGTTCTTTAGAAAAATATACCTCTCACTTTATTTGAAAGGGTTCGAAAGGGTTACTAAAGGTTTTACTGTGTGAGAGGTGAGTTGGAGTCTGAACAGAACTGCAACATATTGACCCCCACACTTATGGCCATAACAGCGTTTCTTTCCTGTTCTCCTGGTCTGCTCAGCCAAGGGCCTGGGAGCCCAGCCTCTCTGAGACATGTTCCTCATTCCAGCATCTTCTCTCCAACTGATTGAACTTCCTGTGCACCGAGTTATATAATTGTTCGACGCCCACAAGAAGAAGGTGGGAGTCACAAATCGCACTCAATTCAACCCGTCCATGGTCAAGGTTATATCCTGATATTCCTCAACTGGATGCACCTGTTATTTACACAGGTGCATTTCCTATTTTGATGGCTTGGCCGGGGTCAATATGTTACATATTCAATGCCATGGAAGTTTGTCTGCGACCTTAGGTTTCATGAAGTTTTACAAACAGCAATCATCAGGTAAAGTTATCTGCCTGATGATTGCTGTTTGTAAAACATCATGAAACCTAAGGTTGCGGACAAACTTCCATGACATTAAATATATAAAATCTAATAATATTTATTCATTAGTATCATATAATAGCTCTATCACAGATATCGAGCACTCCCCAAATTATATTGCACTTGGTTTGCCACAAACCCACAAAGTGAATTAGTGACAACCAACACTGTTATGATATATATATATATATATATATATATATATAAAAACAGGATTTGGCATTAAATAACCATTAAGAGTTGATATGCCATTAAACCAAATAAACTAAACCTAAACCTTTTGATAGTTGATTATATTTATTTTAATTTTAAAAAAATTGACTGTCACATGAGGTATCTCGAACTAATATTCTAGTATCTCTCAGGATAACAGGACAACATTAATCTTGAGTTCCTTAAGCAGTTAAAGTGAACAAAAATGATGTCTTGTATTTGTGTGTAACATTTATAGTCAACAGATAGTTGTAGTTGTAAGCAACTAAAAAGATTCAAACGTCTGTGTGCAGTTATCAGGGGCCATGGGTTTTTGTTGATTTTAATTTTGGGTTAGTTTTAGGGGTTAAGAAGTTTTTGTATTTTTGTTGGGGTTTTGATCAATAGATCTTTCATTTACAGGAAACTACAGAACACAATAACAAAAAAGGGCCAACATTTTTGTTTTAAATTCATATCTGTAAACTTACTTTATGGCCTCATCGTGGAGGTGTGATTGCAATATGGAATATGGTTATCATCACTGGAAATTAACTAAATGAGTTAAATTCAAATCCTGGATTCGGCTGTTTGTATTTCACTTAACACTAATCCTCTTTGGAAATACATGCATTCATATCTCCTCTCCAAATCAGCTGATGCACTGTCAGCTGGGACTGTAGAATATGCCAATTGCACCTCAGCAGAGGAGTAAGACACCTCCAAACAGGTGCCCCGGGTATGACACTAAATCATCTGATGATGAGGCTCCAGGCCTGGAGCTTTGGGGGGTAGGTGGAGTACCTCTTCATTGCCATTACTCCCAGATCCACTCTAACTCAAAGTGGTAGTACCTGTTTGGGTCCCATCTGTGGGTCAAATAGAACTAACTATTCAATCATCTACTAGACTTGAAGCCATTTAACTATGAGCAAACTGATTATTAATATTAAATAGAATTATTAGTGTTATATAGCAATACTTGAAACCGTTTAATTGTAGCAAACAAATGGTTAATATTAAATAAAATTATTAGTGTTAAACAGGAATACTTGAAATCATTTAACTGTGTGCAAACAAATGAGTTATAACAACTTGTTTTAAAATAAAGTTAACTACAAACTACTTGCTTACAAATCATGTGTGTGTGTGTATATCAGGAATCGGCATTAAATAACTCACAAGAGTTGATATTCTATAAAGCATAACCAAACCAACTTGGCTATGGGTTATTAATAGGAAAGCTTGAGCTCTCTAGCCTTGGTATGGAGAAAGGAAAGACTGAATTTAAAACCAGCTTGTGTCTCTGGTGGAGTTGTTGAGTAAATACATACATGGACTAATCAGCAGTAATTTTGGTAGAGTAATGTCTCATCATTAAGTCTATAACTTATCTGCAGTGATATATATAAGTACGCATTTACAGTTAGATTTATGAAATATAGAATTAACTTTGCCTTGCTTGTGTGGCTTAGAATATGTTGACTGTATTCTCTGGAGAGACAACCCACCCCTGCAAAAGGTAGTGTTCTGGGTATGACACTAAATGGCGTCCAATGGTGAGGTTTCTATTCTGGAATACCTCTTCACCCCCATTATTCCCAGATCCACTCTTGTAACATAGCTATACATGAATACGTGAAATGTACATAGAATGTTCATAACATATATACATAGAACATAGGAATCCCAAAACATGAAAAACACTTACGACTTCTTAGTTCAGGTACGAAACTTTTTATTACCTTTGAGTTTAAAGGTTCTTCGATATAAGGAGAGAGATACACAATCTTTCTATGATGACTCTTCCATCTGCCCCCATCACATGCGGCGCCCATAGTGCACAAACTCATCTGGACCCTTCTCGTTCGGTGTCTAGTTCTCAACTACTGATTTTTTCAAATCTCCCAAAATCCTCTGCGCACGCTTCCGGTGCATGACATCATTTACATCCCTGGTCACATCTCTCTATGGGATTTTTATTTTGACATCTGTGAATGACACATCCTCCCCACGCGCGCGTCAACACTTGTGCTCAAGTTTGCACCTAACTAACCCATGTGCAGAGCCAAAAGGTTCTCAGCCTAACTAAACCCAAAGGCAAGATATATAAAATGAAATCCCTCGGCCATTATATTACACTCTGAGTAAGACCTGTTAAGGTCCCATCTATAGATGAAATAGATGTTTAAGGGTTAGTAGTATTAAATGGGAATACTTGAAACTATATAATTGAGTGCAAATTATTTGTAGCAAATTTCAGTATGAAATCGCCCATAATGAGTTGATATGCCATTAAAAAAAATGCCAAGCTTAGAAAATTATTTTTTTATATTTGTTTAGATACTTTTGACAATGAATGATTCTTATCAAACAGGTTTCAATAATTTTAGAGAGGTTTTGTAATTCTAAGTATATATTTGGACTAAATTCTAAAACGATTTATTTCTAAACTACATTTTTTTCTCTTTTCTTTATAAAAAGTAAAGTTTTATAGCCTCAGTATATAAGTGTGTGTACACACAAACAAACGGTTTATACCACAAGAAGAAATTTTATTGAATTTTGTATAATCTTCATTTAAAAAAAACGTTGAAGTAAATCATGAAAAGAAAGCAGCAAGAATCTTTTTGGAAAATAGAAATATCTATTTCCCTTAAATGTTAGTATTTTTTCTTCTGTTGAATTTTTCAGATAATTCACATTTTATTAGTTGAAGATAACTTAGGTATGTCTTTTTTTTTAGTTTTGAGAAAAATGAACTTTACATACCAAGACAGCAATGAATGATCACAAATTGGGAGATTAGTTTATAATATATATAATACATGATTGGGTACTAACTTTATGTACATTTTTTTTTCAATGTATTTAATTTACTTTGTGAACCGGACCCTGACTTTATAACCAGCTCACTCTTCCACTTTTTAATATAATTTTTTTTGCAAAAATGAAATTTCCACAAATATCATTAACAGTCTTATCTTATGCATTTATTTAGATTAATGCACAAGTCAAAATTGTAGGTTGCCTTACTCTTTAACCAATTTATGTACAGACTGTCTCCCCTGTAGAAAAAATAATTTTGATAATTCTGTTAGATAATTATTTTATTTTGTTTGTCTTTAGCTTCCAGCTTTGGCCCAGAAGTTAAACACCAGCCAAGTCCAATTTCAACAGGAATTGCCAGATGATGAGGACATGCCAAAAGAAATAACAGCTGAAGCCTCTTCCCAAGTCACTGTATCACCTGAGACAAGTATCAGGTATTTAGAGTGTCAAGGTAGGAGTTGTCTTCTCTTGGTTTTGCATAGATTTGTTAGTCATTTGATTTTTTATTTCTATTAAGTCAATGAGCCTGAATTGACTTTATGTGTTTGAATAGTATCAAAACTGAAGCTGTATTTACCAAGATAGAAATGAATGATGAATTAAATGTTCTCTAAGTATTCAATACACTTATTCCAATTGAAAATTGGTTGAAGCTGCATTATTGTATTTTTCATGTCCACTACATCCTCAAATCATACTCTTGAGATTAATTTTCACTTAAGGAAACAAGAAAAAAAAATCACCTGTATTTGGTGAGTACACTTGTACAATCCTGTGTTTTCCCAAAAACTGATAAAAAAATATTGACTAACAAAATCTAGACAGCATCACTTAATTATACAAGTTTTTCAGTTTTGAGACTTGATCAGATCTTGTATATTTTGGGTTAGTCTGTTTTTAACTGGTGGCACAGTTGTAAGACTACTTGATTCAATTCTCTCACAGAAAGGACAAACTAAAAGAATTTTATTTAATTTTCAATTACTGTAGATGTTCTACAGAAATTGAAAATTAATAAAGTTAATTTTTATTAGGATGATTTAAGATACTCACTTGAAGGTTGCTTTTATTATAACTAGCCTCATTCGTCAGAATTTCACCAGCTAAACAACTTCAACCCTTCCTCATGCTTCTTAAAAGATTAATCAGCTAAAGGTTTTGGGTGAAACTGTATAAGCCAGCTCCACAAAGTTTCTTAATTCACACTTTGAGTTTATCTTAGTGGGGGTATGGCACAGCCTATTTTCTATGAACAACTATAGTGGGTGGGGAAAGGACCCTAGCTTAGCCCAATCCAACTGCTACTCCTGAAAACTCAGGAAAAGAAAACTGCTTTTTTCTGCATGGAACTACCTCCTTTGCATTAACAAAAAACTAAACCTCAAGAAATCTTTTTATTTCATCTATTAAAATCTGATCTACCTTTGATATCAAAACATACACACCCCTCACAAGGTACAGAGTTTAGTGTTGCAATAGTTATCAGTATAGAAATTCTGATTGGCTTTGTACTAATGACTATAGGAAAGCCATCTCCACTTCCTTCTGAATTCAACACCCTTCTAACAAAAAGCTTGATTAAGTCTTGTGGCCAAAATAAAGGATGATATGGGATTAATAAAATTGCTGTGTATATTGTAATGAGGATGTTTTGGTAAAGATTATCCCAGAATCTACATGTGAAAAGCTTCTTCCTGGTATAATGCAAAAGGTCTTTTAATGGTTACAATTTTTCTTTTGTCAGCATACAAATCAGCTTATGGTGATAAATTGGTATGGGAGTTATACAGAAGAAACTTTAAAGGACAGTACCCACCTCCAACAAGGAAGACTTGTATTGTATGTCATTTTTTTTATCATTAAAATAATGGATTCTTACAAATTATATATTTAATATGTTAAAAACAGGTTTTGGCATAAAATAACCAACAATTTTAGTTATATTTTCATTGGGTGCCAGACTTAGTAATGACTTTCTGGAATCTTAATATTATATTACTAAATAATTGAACTTGTTTTTACCTGTAAATTTTCTGTAAGGAAAGACTTGTTTTGGTCTTTCATAGTGAAAAAAAGTTTGAATGTTTATAAACATTATGCAATTTTTTTTTTGTCAGTAATAGGATGCAAATATCAGGCATGCAGTGAGGATTGAACTCATTACACTGTACTAATTAATATTTCACTTGGGAGAATATACATATTAAATATGAAGGCTACCACTAAATTCCATGTTTTTCTCATACCCTCAGCAAATACCATTAAAAAAACAAAAAAAAACCCAAACTATCCCATAATAATTGCTACATTTAGTGTATAAAATCTATACATAAATGTAATAACTATTAAGGGACAGAAGTACTTTGTACCAGGTAAAAACTTCAGAAATTTGGTAACTAGCACACTTGACTTCTACATACAAATAAGTTCATATAATTTTTATAAAAACTGAAGATACAAATAGTTCATAGGCTGACCAAATGAGGTTTATTTTTCAACAGTTCCCCAAGCAGTGCTTAGATTCTATTGGTAAAAGTCAACAGCAGCAGATAATCAAGTTATCAATTGTTTAAAGATTCACCTTTTTATAACTGATCCCAGAGTGTTGTAGTAATAGGTGTATATAATTTGGTCATGAAACTCAGAAAAAAGACCAAATTTCAACTTGTGGGGAAAAAGAAAAACTTATTCCCCTAAATGATCATAGCTATCATGGTATGCCAAACTTTTCAATCGCTTTTTCTTGTAATTAATATATAACCTGTTTTTCTTCATTTGTAGAGAAAAGGCCAAATAGCTACTGGTAATCCATGTCCTATTTGCAGGGATGAATATTTGCTGATACATCATGAAGTAAGTAAAAAGATTATCATTATAAAAAAAAAAAAAAAAAAAAAAAAAAAAAGCACTTAAGTAAACAGATCTAGTTTTTCCAATGCAGGTATCATTGGGTAACGGTAACCGAAAAAGTAAATCTAGACTAGTAGACCATTAGTAGTGAGTGGTAGATTGTCGGTTGCCCCACCCTGCAGGTTTTAAAATTAGTATCACATCAAATAAATATTGTGATGATTCAATAACTTTAATTTTTGTCTACTTTGCTTGCAGAACATTAAACTTTTAAATCAGTTCATCAGTCCATATTCAGGAGAAATTCTTCCCTCAATTAAGACTGGAATTTGCCAAAAGCAACATAAGAAACTTTTATTGGAAGTTGCCATTGCCAGAGATCGGGGTAAGATTAAAATGTTATTTTGAAAACTTTTTTTAAAGCTAAATATTCTTCTTGGAAATATTGATCCATTCTAATATATATATTTTTTTTTTATGCAGGTCTTCTGGAAGAAACAATGCCATTCCGAAAATATACACCCAGTGATTATGAATAAAAAAAAATTATAATTTACAATTTGCATTTATAATTTATTTGTACACAATTTATTTAAACAATTTGATAGTCAATATCATGATACAGGAAGTTCAGACTTTGTTGTTTCGAGTCCACACTCTGTGCTGACTTCTCTTGTGGTGGGAAATGCACGAGTTGTATCCCTCTCTTCCACAATGGATTCTGGCAATAATTCTGGTAGTGAAAAGAAAGAAATTTTTATATAATAAAAGAGAAGATTGCATAAACATTGCAATTCACACACACACACTCACTCAATAATAATAAAACGGTACCATTTTGTCCAAGAGATTTTTTCTTCAAGACTTCTATTTCTCCACGCAAAATCAAAATGTGATTCTGAAGATTTTGATTAACTTTCATGACACTCTCACATTTGGCCTCAGTCACCTAAAAATTGAAAAAAAAAAAAAAAAAAAAAAAAAGCCATCATAAAAACTATCGAAGATTACTTTATATAATCAGATTCCCACTCTTACCATTTTGAGCTCAATTTTGGATTGCTTAAGTCATTGATAATTCTTTTGTTTCTTATACTAAAATCTGATAACCTTTAATATGGTCAGTTTATTCCAGTAAATTCTTTGTGGAACAGAGGGCTATAACTATGACTAATTCCTGTAGAGTGTTCTTATTAATCCAGAACTACTTTAGCTTTCCAATTTTTCTCTTCCAGTGTCAAGTGGTTTATATACCATCTCCACTTTTCCTTCTTCATATTCTGGTTTGTGGTAAAATATATAAAATTATCTTACCTTGTAATATCAAATTAATCTATATTCACTTGGATGATGACAGTGTAATAAAAAGTAGTATATAAATAATGCACAAAAAAAAGATAAAAGGGATTGTTACTGACCTTAATTTGTTCACTGTATTTGCTCTTGACTCCATCCAGACATTTCTTCAGCTCATCAATTATAACATCCTGAAACAAGATATTTCAATATTCAATGATTGCGAGCATGTAAAGTAGTTGAATGCAACAGTAAGTATGAAATATATATATATATATAAAAATTTGAATTTCTGTAGCTAGAGCCACATGTTAAATAAAAGGAGTCACAGCTAAGGAAATGTTGAGATTGAAGACAACATTGTTTAAAGTTTTCTAGAGCAAATAGCCCAAAGGGTAGAGAATTCAAAGGATTAAAATGGGTTCTTCTGAATTTTTATTGTTATAAATCAAATGAATGAAAATGTTAATCCAGAAGACTTAACTTTTCACTGTTCCCCTCCTCACCAATAATAAAACTTCTTGGACAAGGGACCATAGTTTAAACTCTTTAGTACTTCAACAATAGAGAAAAACTTAGTTTCTTTGAAAAAAAATTTTTTTAGATTGTTTTTGTTTTAACATTTTACCTTTGCTTTGAGACTTTCATCAAGTTCTGTGTATCTTGTCTTCCAGTTATCAGCCAACACTTCTTTTTGCTGAAGACATTTTTGAAGGTCTGGAAAACATTTTTTAAATACATTTACCAAGGGCTGATATTCAACTGAAAAGTTCAGAGAATATGATGAAAGAAATTAATCCAAATAAACTAAAATACAATAGTCATTTAATAGCTTATAAAAACAATTTCTGTGCCTTATTTAAAAAAAAAAAAAGTTACAATATTCAATTATCCAAAAGTAGGTAAGGAAGGATGTATTACCTTTCATCTCTGCTTCTAATGTATTCACATAATCTTGCCTTTTTTCCTTCTCTGTGCATTGATTATCAATTCCCTCTAGTTTTTCTTGGTATTGTCGTTGCAGTTCACCCATTAAAAGGAGCTCCTTTTGCAAGATAAACATCTACCAAAGGAAACATGAAATAATATCTTATATGTGTGTGTGTGTGTGTGCTTTCGTTTGACAACACACACAAAAAAATCTTAAATCATTCAAATAAATCATTTATTCTAAAAATATTAAATAGATGATTTGTAGGAATTAATAGGAAATTACAAAAATCAATATTTAAGTATAATACAAATCAAAAGAGAATCTGACATTCACTCTTCATCAGTTCTGGTGATTTAACACATTCACTGCAACTGAATATGAATTAAAATAATTTCGATAATTGAATAATCCTAACCAAGTTATGAACTTTTTGATTTAAAAAAGATACTAATATGTATTAAAACGATCTATTCATTCATTTAAAAACAAAATTCCAACCAATAATCTCATAAAAAAATTACACATAATATAAGTGAGAAGGTGTGTATGTGGGGGGAAATCAACCTTTTCTTTTTTAACCTCATAATAAACTGTTTTCATATTCTATTTTCCCCTAGCAAATAAAAATTCAGCTAGTTTTGTTTGTTTTAAAACATTTGCAACCACTATAACACTGTGTATACATTCAAATACTTATGACCATAGATTCAATTAGCTTGTCTTCAGAATCTGATTGAAAAAGCCATAAATTTAACCTTACTACAAACCAGAATAAACAATTTTTAAACAGTTTTCAATTTCCTTAAGGGATCAATTAAAATTTTTGTCACCTATTAAGTAACTATGATAAGGTAGAGAAAATATGAATTAAAACCCCCTTAAAAAAACCCAAAAAAAAAAAAAAAACCACACTTTCTGCACAAAAATATATTTGGAATGCTTTGCAACATGCATAATACTTTTTATGTTTGTAAAACATTTAAAAAAAAGTAAAATTACTTATCTTTCAAATTTTGTATTTTAAGTGAAATAATTGTTTTGAATCATTAGTGTAAAAATCATAGATAAATGTACATAGACATATAAACCTGTTGGTTTTACCTGTTCTTTTAATTTTTCTTTGTCTGCAACTTGATCTTCCATGAATTCCAATCTCTTTTCTGCTTGAAACAATTTTTGGTTAGCTTCTTGCAGATTCTTAAAAAAAAAAAAAAAAAAAAAAAAAAGTTAAATTAATAAAATAAATAAATGTAATGGTATGTGTAAAAAATCTAGCTAAAAATCTCTATAAAAATATTTCAGACACTGAATGGGAAGCATTTTTCTTTTATATTTACTAATAAAAAAAAAAACTTTATATATATGTTCAAATACTTATGGTCATAAGATTCAATTTAGCTAACCAATATCACTGGTGAGCCAAGCTATGTCCCATAATGAATATAAGCATTTCTCAGTTATCAACCCTAAAGTAAAAACTAAAACCCACTTTGTTATTTTGGCCTTGATGTCACTATTTTTAGTTTAAATTTTAGTTCAGCAAACATTTACATTCAATGTTATGTCACTCCTCCCCTATATCATGATTTAGGACTTGAAATTAAATAAATTTTTCTTATAAATATATTTAAAATAAGATGCATAAAACTTAATAAAAAAAGGTAAATATTCTTATTATTCTTTGCAAATTAAAATATTCTTTAAATTTTTTAATGCCTTAATGAGAGTTATATTTTTCAACATGTTTATGCAAATTGTAAAAAAAAAACAAAAAAAAAACAAACACTTGGCATTCTAGGTTCTATTTGAAACAAAAACAGCTTTATTGTTTATCAACATCATCTACATATTGTGTATTCACTTTTAATTGTTAATTATTTCCCTTAAAAAAAAAAAAAATCTTTATGAATTTCACTTGATTGACATTATAAACATCAACTTACATTCCTGTCTTCTTTTGCCATTTTCTCTTTATCACTGAGAGTGTTATTTAGAAACTGATTCTTTGCTTTCAATTCTTCACATTCATATAAAGCAGTCCTAGAAGAAAAAAAAAAAAAAAGAGGTCAATGTAAACAAATCTTTATGCATTAATCCCTGCTTAAACATTTTTTTAATAGTTAAAAAAAAAAAAAAAAAAAAAAAAAAAAAGCCTGAAAAAAATTTAAATTTTCTGCATTGATTTTGATTGGTATATCAAAACTTATTTCCAAACAATTACAAGTTGCAGGATTTATAACTGTACCTTAACACAGAATCACTATTTAATTAAAACAAATTACAGAAATTACAAGTAGCTGCTTCTTTCAATAATTTGTGCATTTCTTAATTCTTTTAACTTTATATTTTGGAATTATGAGATCCCATCAGATAAAAAAGCTCATGGAGGTACTTGTGGTGTAATGGTTATTGTCATAGGAAATGGATACAGCAACCAGAGTTCAAATCCTGGGAAAGGTATGCATCCAACTATTTTCCTAGGGAAAGGTATGCATCCAACTATTCTCATTCCAATGATGGTTAAATAGTAAGGCAGACTGGGCTCTTTAACCTAGGTATAGCAACCAGTCTAGGAGAAGGAAAACTTTTTTTTCCTAATGAAAGGACAAGGTAGGCTTTAAATGAAGATATCTGCATTCTGGAGTAAGTTTGAATGTTTTGTTAACACAAAATATATATCTTAATTTACAGGATATCTGAAAACCAAGATTTTTCAAAGGGTTAATAAATGAAACATGAACACATGACAGGCAAGTGAGATCTATTAGCTACTTTAAATGCCCTTTGGTTAAATTCAACAACAACAACAAAAAAAAAAAAAAAAAAAAAAAAGTCAGCACAATCCCAGACTTCCGATCACAAAATCAAAATAAAACCATGATTTTGTGTACAACTATGTTAATTTTATTCTTTATAAAACATACATGTTATGCGTTTGTGACTTTGATTATACTAAAGATTTTGTAAGACAAATAATTTGTTTTTATGACATCTGGTTCCCACTCCACAGCCCATAAGTGTTCAGTACAACCTACTTTGAGAATGACAGATTAAAAACTATTATATCAGTGGATGAATGCTGATATAATGCATTAATCCCTGCTTAAATGACAATGACATAGCACTTCTGGACAAGCTAATTGCATCTTTATTTTAACCCTCATCTAATCACAGAAATTTATGATTTTACATGATCATCTTGATGTTTCTAGTTATAGCATAAAGACAATTCCAGATGGATTCCAAACTATTTTTCTCAGAGAAAATTATCAGTTGACTATAACCTCAAGAATATTCATGTACTGATGAATGCCAAAAAATGCTTAAACTTAGTGTACTGATTCATGTCATTATAGAAATTTCTTTCAAATAAAAGTGGAGTCAGAAAGCTGAAAAATTTCAAGTTCTGAGCATGATCAATTGCAACAATAGATATGAAAAATTAAAGACAAATGACATTTTTTGTCCAAAAAATCTCAGTCCCAAACAGTGATTTGGTTTGGTTTGGTTTCTTTGTTTAATGGCATATCAACCTTTGTAGGTTATTTAATGCCAGAGACATTCTCTTAGAAGTCCAATAGTGGTACTATTTAACCCATAGCTGGGAGGATAAGGAGGTTCATACCTTTCCCAAGGGTATTTGCCCGAAAGTGAACATAATAGCGTGACTGGAGTACGAACTTGCTTACTACGATTCTGCAGTCCATCGCTTTAAACATTACACCACGAGGACACCCCCTCCAAAACAGTGAGTGATCACCATACTATATAATATGCTAAATCAGATGACTACTATATGACATATGATGAAGTAGGAAATTCCCCGATGAAAATATCTGAAGTTAACCAATCACTTTGAATTAAAACAAAGCATATTGATTGGTCAAAAAAGTTGGAAAAGTCATAATTACTAAGGTAAGAGTTAAATTCAAATGTGATCTAACAGTTAACTTCAGACAGGGTAACCAATACAAACAAGCAATATAAGTATTTACAAATATTTCTGCACACCAACAGGTAACATTTCTTTTATTATGAAACTTATTTTAAGAAGTGGTAAACAACAGAAATTTAATTCAAACAGGCTATCGTAACAAATATGTATGAACAAACATTCATCAGAAGAAAAAAAATTGACTCACCTGAGTTGGACAACTGCTGAATGTTGCTTTTTATCTTCAGCCTGTTTTAGTTGACAGTTAGTTTCCTGCAGTTTTTTAACTGTTTCCTGCAGATTATGAGTTTCTTTTTCTTGAAGACGTAATTGATCAAGCTAAAATGATAAGTATTTATTTCTATATCTATGCAAAAAAATATACAATATATTAGTATGCATTAAATACAAATCCAGTTTACCTCAATTCTAGAACCATAAACATTACTATTAAAATTATCCAGGATTCACAAACTTTGTTTTCATAATCTATATTTTGTAAATCAGGTACTAACTTGGTTGCATACCAAGATTTTTATATATAAATCTCAATTAGAAATAAAAATAAATCAAATTAAAAGATAATTCTGTATGGATTTGATATCAAATTTCCAACAACATTCTTTACTTGTATATCAATAATCAAAGATGATAAACTTGAGCTGGTGGTTAGGAAAAAAAAACAAACAAACCCAAAAACAACACAATCCTGGGTTCTATTTGAAACAAAAACTTTTAAGGAAACATTTTACAAAATGAAAATCTAATTTAAAACTGATGTTTATTACAGTTAAAAAATTTCTATTACAAAATCAAAATGCACTATGAGAAAGGTTAAAAATTCTTACCACAGCCGTATTTTGTTCTTTAAGGGCCATAATTTGGGACGCATTTATCTGTTTACGACAAGCCAGTTTCGCAAAGCCTTCACGTTGAAATCGTTCATATGTCAGTTGGTTCTGCATTAGAAGGATCTGGTTTCGCAGAATGTTTACTTCATCTGCAGGAGCGGATCCTATAAGGCAACAATCATCATGATTATTCATGATCCAATGACTTTTCTTTAAACAGCCACAGAAGCAATGAATATTAATTGTTTACCACACACACAAATATATAAAAAAGACAAAGCTAGGAGAGTTGACTGAGCAAAAAATTCATACATTTTGAGAATGGATCAGCTGAAAAGTTCATACTCTCAATTTTGACTATCCTGCAAATTCTAGAAGGATACGTGCAAAAATCGAGAGGCAACAATATTATTTGTCGACTTCTCCATGGCCTTTGACTCCATACACAGAGGAAATATGGAGCAAATACTACTTGCCTACAGCCAACCCAAAAAAACTGTTGCAGCCATAATGATGCTATATAAAAACATGAAAGTAAAAGTCCGCTCTCCAGATGGAGATGCAGACTACTTTGACATTTTAGGTGTACTGCAAGGAGACACATTAGCCCCATACCTCTTCATCAACTGTCTAGACTACGTGCTTAGAACGTCTATTGATAAAATGAAAGACAACGGTTTCAAGCTGACAAAAGAAAGAAGCAGAAGATACCCCGCACAACCAATGACAGCACTTCTGGCAAATACACTCGCCCAAGCCAAAACCCTGCTATATAGTCTGGAATGAGCAACTGCTGGCATAGGCCTCTATGTCAATGCAGACAAGACAGAATACATGTGCTTTAATCAAAGAGGTGACATCTCCACACTAAATGGTAGTTCTCTGAAACTAGTGGACAAGTCTACCTACCAAGGAAGCAGTGTCTCATCAACTGAGACAGACATCAACATGTGACTAGCAAAGGCATGGACAGCTATCGATAGGCTATCAGTCATATGGAAGTCAGACCTGACCAATAAAGTAAAACGCAGTTTTTTCCAAGCTATATGGATGCACTACATGGATGCTAACAAAACATATAGAGAAAAAGCTTGACAACAACTACATAAGAATGCTGTGAGCAATACTGAACAAATCCTGGAGGCAGAACCCAACAAAGCAGCAGCTGTACGGCCACCTACCACCCATCATGAAAACTATCCAAGTTAGATGAACCAGGCATACAGGACACTGCTGGAGAAGTAAGGACGAACTCATAAGTGATATACTCCTGTGGACTTCTTCACATGGACGACCAAAGGCAGGACGACCAGCTAGAACCTATATACAATAGCTCTGTGCTGAGACAGGATGTAGCCTTGAAGATCTACTGGTAGTGATGGACGATAGAGACAGGTGGTGGGAGAGGGTCAGGGAGATCTGTGCTGGCAGCACAACATGATGATGATGATGATTACATTGATATGTAATAAAATCAGTTATGTTTTAAACATCATAACATGTGCATAATCAGTCAAATTACTTAAAGAAATGATAGCATTCTAAAATTATTTGATAACTTCTAATCTATTGAATAATGGTATTTATAAAACTTTGAGGATTGGAGATTGTATATTTAAATCCAGAAGTTGAATTTATATGTAATACTTACCAATGGACATTTATGCAAATACTTTATTTCTATTATTACTGTTATCACCATCATTACAACTATTTCTTTTTTAAACACCTACTTAGTACAGAGGTGAGGGAACTAATATTTATGAATTTTATCAAAAGGATTACTAAAGCTTTAAAAATACATTTCTTTTAAATTGAGTTTTTATTTTGGGTTAATGATTAAAATAAGACTGGAAAGTGTAGCTACCAAATTGGTAGCTACACTTTCCAGTCTTATTTTAATCAATATTCTCCCAAACCCAATAAAAATTAAATCAGTACACATTCTGAAACATTTTTCTACTGTAAACAAATTCATTATTAAAATAAATAAGTAAATACTATTAGTTCAGATTAAAGATGCAGTATGAGTAATCTGAAGCCCCCCCCCATGTAGGTATTATAGGAGAATGAGAAAAGTTTTGGTAGATGGGCCAGGCTCTGGCTCATTTATCAATCCCCACTCCCAAAATCACAAATGCCAACAAATGTGCATACAGGCTAAAAGATCTTAAATCACAATCGGCTCTGTAGATAAACAAAAGAAAAATATACTTAGATATGAATTTAAAAACTAGGTTTCATTTGTTATAATTGTTTTCATTAATAGCAAAGAGAGAAGGCAGAAAAAAAAATCTTTATTTAATCTAGTTTAATATTCATAATGTATCAAACATAAATAAGAAAATGTAGAGAAGAAAGTTTCTGATATTTTATAAATACAATTGCAAACATTTTTTGACAACACAAGTTATAACAAGTAACATAATGTAACATACCACCAAAGTGCGTCCAGCTGACTTGGGCTTGGCTAGCGAGAGGAATTTGGTTAAGTTCCTTGGCATGTTGAGCAGCACCCATAGTTAGCAGTTTGTCAAGTATCTCCACAGGAGATAAATAAGTATTAGGGCAACTTGACTGATCAACTAAAATGACAGGAAAAAAATTTTCATACAAAAGATTCAAAAGTTTTACATAGCAAAAAACATTTCAACAAATAAAGCAAAACAATTGATTCATTATTGTTACAATATTGTAGTGAAATGGCTAAATATAGGCATTATGATAATGAATGTGACAATATGACACTTCATCAGAATGACTAACTTTAATGTAATCTAAATTTAAGGGCACTCCTAGTGTTTGAGATTTTCATTTTCAACATAATGATGTAATATAACAAACAAAAAACAAAAAGAAAACCAGGGAAGTTTAAGAATGTTAAAATCTGAAAAGCTAGAATGTTTTCATAGAAGTCTGACATGTAAAAATATTGCAACATTAGAGATATTTTTCCCTTCCAAGATATTAAAAAAATGTTAAAAGCCATTTTAATTAAATTCAATGTAGTTTGAAAAGTCAAACTAAAAACAAATGTATTTGATTTATTCAAATGAATAAATAATAATGCTGATAAAAACAACAGCAGTAGAATCAACATCAAAGCTCTGAAATTATTTTTTGAGGCAGTGTTGCTTTCTTTAAGTTTATAGATAAAGTGAGTGGTCCTAATAATGGTAAAAAATTACACACACAACACCCCACCAAAAAACTTACCAGGTTGAACGGGAGGATCTTCAGGTTCTGCGGGGGCATCTATAGGTTTTTTGCACTTGAGGCAAAGGCTAAAGGGTGATGGACTAAGTAGAAAGTGGTAAAGGTTGAACAATTCAGTATGTTGCTCAGACATATTGGACAATGATTGGTCATCAGTGAAAGACGAGATGAGGTTGGGGTCTTCCGTTTGGGTGGCTGCATTCTCAACCTGGACCAATTTGGTGTCCACTTTGCCTGAGGCACTACTGATGCTTTTTGATTCTAGGGAGGTCTCCATAGAATGAGCAGTTACAAAGAGATTTGGGCAAGATCGGCTTCGGTAGATACTTTGTGATCGGTCTTGCATCAGGAAATTGTCCACGTCCCTTTCGCCAGTCATGCTCGTGAAGCGGATACGATTCACCTGCTTCATGAACTGTTTCACAGACTCTGAGGAGAGTTTCTCACAGGGAGGTTTCAGGAAACTTGGAATTTCACTGTCACTGACAGAGGAAAATTTAAAAGGATCTACAATGGCATTAGATGGACAATGGCTAGTTAACTCTTCCACTTCTACATCACATACATCTGAAATAAGAACATAAAAAGTATTTATTATACAGAGAAGCAGATTTGGAGGCAGCAAACAATAGTTTAACTTTAGGCATCATTTAAATAAAATAATCTGTAAACAAACTAGTTTTCAATAATCATGACACATTTTGAATATTTGTTCCCAGTTACATTATCCACAGCAAAAATTAAGGAATTAGCAAACTTAAAGGATATTCACTTAGGTTTTTCTTTAATTTTATTTAGTAGTAAATATACTAACATAAGATGCAAAACATTTTTTCTGTAATAGCTGAACATTTTGACTCGGCAGTATAAACTACCACTGCCTTGAGTTGAGTCTGTCCATCTCCTCATTGCTTTCTTGAATATATAAAGCTCTTATTTCCAGAAAAGAATCAAATGCTTCTCTCATGGTCCTTCCAAAACCAAAAAAATTAGAGAAAAAGCAAAAAACAACAACACCCACCTTGTCTATTAACCTATATAATTATTATACACATACATAAATGCTATCTTGGCCTGCACACACACACACATATATATATATATATATATACACACACTCTGCCCACATACACTACACTTATACACATATGTACTAATATAGATATGCTCACATCTACATGCATATGCATTATTGCACCTAGATATATGTACCCAAAAGCAGAAGAGCCTCTACTGTCACATTGTTTCAAGTGAGATTTTTTTTTCATTGGAGCCAGGTTTCTTTTCTATTAAGTATGGCCAATTACTAATGAAGTCTATAAGAACTGTCTTATCTGTAAATTGATTTGCATATCTAGGCCTCTGTTGGTATTTGTTTTAGGAATGCAAATTACAAAATCATTCCATCACTTGTCCCTCAATATTGGCTATTTTATATTTTCTTCTGCATGGCTCAGAAAAAAATTAAATCATTAATTTGAATAGTTTAATCTAGTTTGTTTTAAAGAATATTTTATGAAACCAGATCAGTTATCAAATATCACATCATTACCTTTTGCTTTATTGATGAAATTGATATTCAAAGACTCAAAGTCAAAATCTAATCTTTGACACTATTTCATTTTATATATATTATATAAAAAACTTGAATTTGTAAAATAGTGTATTTCTTGGTGTATAACACATACCTATAATTAGCCAAGTAATATTTAGAAAACCAAAAAAAAAAAAAAAAAATAATACAAAAAAAATTAAAATCCTTAATTTTCACGAACTTTTGTAGCTCTCTTTTCAATACAGTTTTGATAAAAGACTAAACTATTATTCTGATAAATGGACAACCATTTAGTTATAATCTTTTCTATCATAGAAACTGATTTTTTCTTGCTCAGTCTCTCTTCATTTCAATTTACAGTTTTTCTCCTACAATAGATATTTTTGTACATAATAAAAGGAACTACTCACTGATACACTAACCTGTACACAATTAGATATTGACAAATGACAAGTAGAGAGAGAGAAAAAGACAGAGAGATAAACAATTGGCTGTACATAAAAAAAAAAAAAAAAAAAAAATTGTATAATAGTAAAGATGGTGAGACTCCATTTCCGAGTGTGGAGTACCTCTTCATTTTCATTACTCCCAAGTTCACTCTGAACTTGAGTAGCAGTTCCTGCCAAGTCTCACCTATGGGTCAAATAAATTCTTTTAAAAATTATCTATTTGATAGGACTATGTGGAAAAAACCCCCAAAAAACCCCCACTCCTAAACCACTGCACAAAGGTATAAATATGAACATACAATAAACACAATTCACTAACCTCTAGGCAGACAATAATCCTAAACAGATTGATATGCCATTGAAATTAATAGTTTCAAGTTTATTTTACAGTGCTTTTTCAAGCAGCAGAATGCTGTAGTCAATATATCACTTGTCTGTTTATCTCCAGGGGGAATATTCAAATTAGAACAAAATTCACAAGTTAATTCTCTGTTTTAATGTGACAGAAGTGAGAGAATGAAAATAAATAAAAATAAATCACCACTTATGGTTCTATACTGTATATTAATGTTATATAAAAACCAGTTTTAAAAATTGTTTGGTACAGGTAACTTAATTATACAGGATATCAAGGATCAGGTTTATTTTCATTTTTTTTTTCAGAGAAAGGATCTTGTTATATTTTGACCTTCGACCCGGCCCAAAAATACTATTCCAAGGTGATACACCGGAAGGAAGTGACACATTCCAATGGCCAGTAATCGAAAGAGATCGCGTGGGCGGATTAAGGCTTATGATATGGGACAAGGTGAAGGTCCCATTGTGCCACTAGTGATGCACCGGAAGAGGGTAACCTCTGAACTGCATGACAGTTATTTCCGCTTGATGACGATTAAACATTCGATTTCAAAGATCCAGTGGGCGATCGTGTGGGCGTTGAATTATTATATAATGGAGTTGAGTTCGAGGTGCCAAAGCAGTTGCCAGCAGACTTCCAGACAGTAGAGACCAGATGTGGTAGGGAAGGCTACACCCGACCAAGGGGGCCCTCAGAAAAGCCCCGATGGAGTGGACCCCAAGACCTCTGGTTGAGCATCTAAGAGAACAAGAAAGACACAACATGACGGTCATAACAGTGGGGTCAAAATATGAAGTTTATGTTCGGTCTACAGCACCCTCTCACATGCAAACCTTGAACAACCCTTTCGAACCCTTGCAATAAAGTGAGAGGTGAATATTTTTCTAAAAGAAGTTTTCTTGCGTCTTCCTTCCTGCGTCATTTATTCATGCATCTGTCTTTGATGTTGTGTCGTTGTGATGCTGAATGATGATGTAGATGACTATATAACAATCTTACCTGAATGGTCATTAGCAATAAAATTCTCAACAAGGTTATTCAAGTTCTGCACAGAGAATTCAAGATCTTTCTTTTCATCTGATGGACTGTTGACCTCTTCAGCAAAGTCAATTTTCTCTTTATTACATTCCAAGGAATTTTCAGATAACTCAAATGTTGCTCTTACAGGACTGGATTTGAGTTCTTCCTCAGAGAATGACACAGGAGTAGCTTTGGTTGCACCTCTCTAAAAAATAAGAGATAGACGAAGTGGGAAAAAAAATCAGGACTACATACCAAAAGATAAATTATAAAACTAAAAAAATTAGGAAAACTGATTTATCCAAACTATATGTAATGCCTAAGTGATTTAAAATAGCCTTTTTTAAATCATTGAATATATACATAACTAAAATTCTCATTCTTTTTGTATAAATGTAAAGATAAGCAGCAAAAATATGATGTCATAGACAGCTTTTTATTAGTGTGATACACTTGAAATTTAGCACTAATGCCCTTGGAAACATCTCTTCCCCAACACAGTTATAGGTAAATTATAAGGCAGACTGGAATCTTTAGCCTTGATATGGCAACTGGTCTAGAAGGGAAATTCTCTGAATTAAACCAGTTGTACTCAACATTTAAAATGGTCTTAGCAAATAAACTAATTTCTAATCTAAATTGCAATTAAATCATAATTTTATAGGGTCTGCATTTACAGTGACCATCATTTTTTACTCATCCAATTCTGATCCAATTCTCCCCTTATGAAATAGAAGCATCAATATCATCATGGACTGCTGTTTAAACAAATACAATAGGCTTGGGTTTAGTATTATTTAAGCTACAATTATTAACTAGCCAAAGTACTTGTCTATCCTGGAGAAAAAGTTAAAACTTGGATTGAAGTTATAACAAATTTAACATTTCAGAGATAAATCCACATAACAGCAAAGAAATTTACAAAATATATGCTTTATATCATCCACCTAATAAAATTAATATTGTTTTGTAAAGACTTCTAAAATTTTGGAGATAATTTTTTTTTCTTTTAAAATATTAAATCTCTGCCTCCCCCAAGTCCAATAAATATATTTTGTTTGTTTGGCATATCAAACTTTGTAGGTTATTTAATGCCAAATCCATTTGTATACAAATAAACAGTTCTATTTCAATCCAGGGAATGAAATAGCACCCTCCCCTATACTTCAGTGTAGTAGCTATTTAAAAGGGAGCCTTTGGGTCACCCTCAACTATGGTCGCCAACTTTTACTTATACTAAACTGAATTGTTTGAAATAAGTACATAGTTTTATAGTCAAAAACATTTCTATTTCAAGCTATTCAGTTTAGTCAAACAGTTCTAATTCAAACAATTCAGTTTAGTATAAGTATAGTTTTTGTTCACACATGGCTAAATGTCAAAACAGTTCTATTTCAAACAATTCAGTTTAGCATAAGTACGCAGTTTAATTCTATTTGACCCATAGTTAGGACCCTATCAGGTGCTACCACTTCAGGTCAGAGTGGACCTGGGAGCAATGGCAATGAAGGGGTACTCAACATTTCTCAAAGCTCTAGTATTACTGAAGCCTCACCATTAGATTGTTTAGTGTCATATCTAGGACACTTGTTGGGGTGGAGTCTTGATCCTCTGCAGAGATGCAGTTGATGTATTCTACAACCCCAGCCAACTGGGCAACCAATAAATATACATAACAAATTTGATAGTACTACATCAAATGGTTTGGCAATATATAGGCCAAACAAACAGACTCTTCCTAATCATTGATATAGATTATTAAAAAGTGCTTCACCTAATACACACCTCTTAAGTATTAAGCAGAGGCATTTCAAATCTACATCGATGCTAAAATCTACTGATTTAACACATACCCATTTATGTGGGCAGAGATTACACACATACAAACTTCTTGCATTATTTAACTTGTTATAAAATTATATTAGTGATTGAAATAATTTACCCAAAATGCTTACCTCTAATTCACAAGACCCTAAACGAGAACCATGATCTGAAAGTCAAGTGCAACATAATTAATGCATATAATTACAATTGATTTATAACTAGTAGTTATTCAAGAGAGAAAGTATTGCTTAAAAAAAATGAATGGAGAGAGAGAAGATTTTTAAAGAAAATAAATCATTTATTTCAAGATTCAGCCTGGTAACTTGTTTGAACGCATTTATGAATTTAGATTTGTGGGTTTTCATTTTTAAGGTAAGAACGTATGAAAATTTTAAGATGAGTATGTTATACATTGAGTATAAACTTGAAGAAAAAAAAAAGAAGATAATTATAATTACTTACGGCTAACTGGAGTTTCCAATTCATTGTAAAGAGTAGATATGGGAGTACCACCCTTGCTAGGGGCTGCTGATGCTATCTGAGACACTGGAGGGGTTGTCAGTTGCATATCTAATGAAGGACTCCACCATAACATTGGGTCTGGGGTCAATACATCTCCTTTTAATGGCTGACACAATGTAGATAGATTTAAATCTGATTAAAAAAGGCAGAAGACAGACTATCTCAAAATTGCATTTTGTAATAGGAAAAGCAGCTAAAGGTTGTTGTTTTTTTAAAGAAATAGAAAAATAACAGCCTGATCTTATATACATTATTTTAAGAAAAAAATGTATATATAACAGCAGAAACTATACCCACAAAAAAAATTCATTGAATAAAAAAATTTAAGATAATGAATGACACAATAGTTTTGTAGAGAAACAAAGTTTATTATTAAGACTTTTGGCAACACCAAGTATTCTATCAGTTAAGCTGTCAAAAACTAGAGCAGTTGAAAATGCATGTTATGCACTTGAATTAAGTAAAATGAATTGTCATTGTGCAGCAGCATTTTAGGATTGATTTTGGAAAATCACAAGATAATCCATCTACAATTGATACAAGAAATTTGAAACAACAAAGAATCTTGGGAGATTATATAAGACAACCAAAGCATGTTCATGCTAGTTACCTATGCAGCCTACAAAAATCCACAAGTATAGCAGGACAGGAGTTAAATTTCCACACAATACTATTTTTAAAATTCTAAGCAGAAACCATTGAAAAAATTAATTCCCTACAAATTGCAGCTATTGCAAAGTCTAAGTGACCAAGACAAAAACCATGCATCATGATTTCTATACAGGGCATGAAAATTAAGATGGGTTTATGGAGTGTTTAATTTACTGCTACAGAATTAAACTTCAAGTATTCCTCTACAAATCTGCACAATGAGTGTCAATATCTTAAATTGTTTTTTTAAAATTAATTCTTTAAACTATTTCTTTTGTAGACATACACCAAAATGCATGCACTTTTTATAACTAATTTTTTTTTTTGGTGCAACCAATTTAAAATAATGGCTTATACAAAACTAAACTTTGAAGTGCATTATCAAAAGATCAACAACAGTTTAAAGGAAGTTTTAAATAAGTCTATCAACCTGATTCATTATTGCCCATAGTTAAAATAAATTTGAAACAAGGAACTATTCAAAATGTCCATGAGCCCCACAAAAGCAGAAAAAAATGCAGGAAATTTACTATCAATTTTCAAGAAAATCTATACAGTTATTAAGTTGAGAAATAGTTTTCGTAAAGTTTTATTCCAACATTAGTCCATGCCTTCAACGAAGATGATCCCGACTTCCATAATATGAGGCTCAATTCTGATGAAAATCTGAAGATGCATCAGGTAAAGAGATAGAATCAAATACCCACTGTTCTCCAGATTTGATATCAGTTTTTTTTCTTATAGAGATACCTCAAAGATAAGGTCTATAATGTAAAAATTGGCAACCTACCATAAAAATGAAAGCAGACACTGAAAGAAAATATGTTCAAATACCCAATGAAGTAATTTATGATGGATGCAATTTCATTGGTGCACATTGTCAGCTGTGTCTGAATCAAAATAACTCTACATTTGGTTTGGTTGGGAATAGTTTCATGGCATATCAACCATTATAGGTTAATGGCAAATCCTGTTTTTATATATATATATATATACCGGGACATTGGCCCAGCGGTTAGAGTGTTCGCCAATGGCCCGGGAGACCTGGGTTCAATCCCAGGTCGAGTCATACCAAAGACTTTAAAAATGGAACTTGATACCACCTTGCTTAACACTCAGCATTATAAGGTACGGTTCAAGGGTAAAGTGGAGCAATCCTGGGAATGGAGTAGCGCCCTCCCCTACACCTTGGTGTAGTAGCTATCGAAAAGGGAGCCTTCGGGTCACCCTCGACTATGGTCGCTAACTTATATATATATATATATATATATATATATATATATATATGATTTGTAAAAACATTATGTCGATAAAATCCTTAAACAAGCCTGAGCTCATTTTTATTAGCACACAGTTAAATGGTTTCAAGTATTGCTACATAAGAGTAAAAATTTAACATCAGTCATTTGTTTGCACACATTTAAATGAATATACATGAAATGTAAGAGATTAGTTTGTCGATAATTTAATTTTTAAATGAGTTAGAACTAATTTGTTTGCACACTAGTATTGCTATTGTTTCTACACAGTTAAATGGTTCCAAGTATTGCTAGATATCATTAACAATTATATCAAAACATCAGACGTTTGTCTACACAAAGAGTTCTATTTCTAACAATTCAATTTAACGTAAATTGTTTGCTTGCACTCAGTTTAAATGTCAAGCAGTTCTATTTGACCCATAGATAGGACTATTGGGTGCCACCACTCTGGGCTAGAGTGGGCTTGGGAGCAATGGCAATGAAGGGGTACTCTGCATTCCCCAATGTTCCAGTATTACAGGAGCCTCACCATCAGATTGTTTAATGTCATATCCAGAACATTTCTTTAGGAGAGGGACGGTGTCTTACCTCCTCTGCAGAGATGCAGTCAGTGTGTTCTACAACCCCAGGTCACTGGGCTGAACTCTACATTTATCTTTAACTTGAATAAATATATTAGTTAGATGTATCTTAAAATTTACATCAATAGCCATTGTTGGATTGTCTTGGTATAAGTGGTCCATAATGGGATCGATCCTATTGATAGACTTTCCAGTCAGCAGCAGCAGGTACTCCTCATGAAAATTGGCCAATCACAAATGAGGATTGAAAGCATTTAAAATCAGTTGCAATTATCTTCAGATACTCAATTACTATTTTACAGTTTCTACCAGAGAGACGTATCTTTTGTATTATGAACACCGGTGTCTTTGAGCAGAAGACCAAAATAATGGTAAGAATTCTAACAGCAATTTAAAGTCGGCATACATTTCTGGGGGATACCCTGTATATGTTTATTATTATTTTTCATAATGAAACAGGAACAAGCACACATATTTGTTATATAAATTTGTTTAATATAAGAAAAAGAATACGTTAAAGCAACAGTAGTAACATGATGAATAGTTCTAAAAATGTGTTTTACAGCATAATTAACCAAAACAAAAATATTTGTTCAAATAAATTTGATATTATTAACATCTTACATGGGATTCTTCAATTGTAGTATAAACTAAAAATAAAAAGGTCATACCAAGGCTTCCTGAAGATAAAAAAGAATCTTTATAACTTCCAGTGGGAACTGCTGCAACAAATGGTGAGAAATCAACTGACGTCCGCTTACTGTTTCTTCTTTGGTAAGGAAATAATGTTGGCATATCCTCATCCTTATACATGGTTCCTTCAATTGGATCCAGAATCAGAGATGCACAACTAGCTATGATATCATGTGTCTCTTTGCTGTGCCATCTATCAACAAAAAAATGGGAAAGAAAATATTCAACATTCAAGTGGAGAAGTCAAGTCTAAAAGCACTGCTAATGGAATATGATTTTCTATCAGACACTATCCTAAAAATATTACAATTAATAGATTAATGCCCAACTTATCATTTCAGACAATGTAAAATTCGCCATTACACCACTTTTCTAGACTAAATTTCAGTTCAGTGAACATCATTACATTCAACATTGCCACCTACATCATAATGAAAAAAAAAAGAAAAGTGAAATGAACAAATTTTTCCTTATAAATATATTTAAAATAAACTGTACCATATTTGCAATTAACGGTGTGTGCGAAATGGACATATAATGTTCATTACTATAGAATATATAAAGAACATAGGAATCTCGGAATTCGAAAACACATAACGACTTCTTGTTCAGGTACGAAACCTTTTTATTAACTTTGAATTAAAGGTTTCGACGTAAGGAGGAGAGACACAATCTTCTATGCTGTCTTATTCATTTGGCCCCCAGCTTGAGCGGCCCCCCATAGGGCGCAAGTTCGCCTCGCGCCTGCAAGCACCAAAAATCGATCCTTCTCGTTTGGCGTCTAGGTCCCGACTCTTATTTTCTTCAAATTCTCACATAAACTTCCGTGTGCTTCCGGTGTGTGACGTCACCCGCACCTTGTCACCCAGTATAGTCTCGGACTGTTATGACATCTGAGTGACACCTCCATCCGCCCCCGTGCACCCGCATTAACATCTGCTTCAATGTTACACCCAACCAACCCATGTGCTGAGCCGAAAGGTTCTCAGCCTAACTAAACTCAAAGGCATGAACCGAAATCCCTCGGCTATTTTATAACATAAACAAAATACATAATAATTAAAAGGAATCAAAAATACAATAAAAACTTTAAATTTACAGATCAAGATAAATAATTTCATTAATTTTATTTACAAATTAAGGTTAATAGTCTTTGAATTTTTTAATGCCTTAACATAAGTTATATTCTTCAGTGTTGTTTACATTAATTGTAAGTTATTATCATACTTAAGGTATTTTTAAGGGCAAATCACAAGGTAAATAACAATTTGTGTTCATTATTCTTTTAAAAAATAAACAAAAAATAAAGTAAATGTGTTTTTAGTGTTCTTTAAAGTTTAGAGATAGCATAAATTGTTTGTGAAAGAGTATAACTAAGTTTACAGCATTTGTTCTCATTTTAAGGAATTTTTACATCACATCTTTTGGAATCAACTAATTAATGACAAAGGACAGAATGTGATTGTAATATGAAAACTATGTCAAAAAGAACTGTATATAAATTAAAGAAATTGAATATAAATAACCTATCATTTGCTTGCAAATTTTGTTTATATTATATGCCCTGTTGTTGGTGATGATATGTTTTTATGTAACTTGTTTTCCTGTCAAAAAGATGACTTTAGAAAGTCCAAACTTAGATTATTCAAATCTTTGGATACAGAGTGAATAAAAAAAAAAGTTTTTTTTTTTTTTGTTTTTTTTAAAAATAAATTTTGGTTTATGCATATCAATCTTTAGATTAATTGAATAAACTCATCTTAGGTATAATTTATTCAACTAAATTACAAATACAAGCAAGAATAGAACTGTATGGATGTGGGGGAGGGAGGAAAGAATACATTACAGACCCCATTAGATTATAAGCACAGAAGAGTTCCGTTTCAATTTATTTTCCAAGTATATAAACTGGCAGGGGAAAGGAGGAAATTTACAATATCTTAATCTTAACATCATCAAGATTATGTGTGGGTATCAATGAAACTACATCAATACTAACATCACAATTTCCTTATCTATGTTATATTTTCAAAGATTATTTAATCTTAATTAGTATCTTATTTAAGATATTTCTATTAAAGTTTAGCAGAGTTATATTTTTCACAATACGGCCCATGTTAATAATATGTTTAAAATCCTGTAATGGGTGTTATATATCACTATAAAATGTTTGCAAAGTATATGGTGTGGATAATTTGCCAACTTATTTTAACAAAACTGGGTTTACTAAATAATTACTTTGTGTTATTGATTTCTAATATTGTTTTATTCTCAAATGTATCAAAAGCAATCCTACATTTAATTTCATATAGAAATCAATTGAAATAAAAATAAGTGTAATCTTTTTATGTTCTTATTTTGTTTCATTAGTCTAATTTACTATATTTTTACTAGTTACAATAATTCATGGTTTTGTTTTGTGTGTAATCGTAAGCAAGCAAAAATGGTTTGCAATATTATTTTATAACAGCATAAAAATATTTTTAGAGAATAAAGGAATTTCCAGTCAAATTTGCAACCAAATGGTAATTTTGTATTAAACGTCATTTTCTTTTTTTTTAAATCATGGATTGAGTCAATTCCAGATTTAGCACCAAGAAAGTTGAAGCTATCAGTAAAAGTAATGAAAAGGAAAAAGCATTGATAACTAATTATTTATGTACAATACCACTTTCACCAAACTTTGGATTTCAAAATTCTGATGGAGGGGGGGGAGTTATGTATAATAAGCACCGACTTTTTAGAATTTGAAGTGATAAAATTAAACCTTAATTTAGCATTTGTTCAATTTTTTTATTATTTCATACTGACCAAAAAAAATTTATATAGTTTACATTCTCTTAAAACACAAAATTTAAACAGTATGGGTATGTTTATACAAAGATGTAACAAGCTTGTAGTTCATGTAAGGAGATACAAAATTATAATCACACATTCCAGTGGATATTTCTCTGTAACAACATAAAATATTAGTTTGGGTCATAGACGTAACTTACTTTCACAGCCACGCTTTCCTGAATATGGTGAGGTATGTAGCCAGAAAAAAGTCAATCATTTCTTATGTATAATATGTACTCCTAACTTTTGGGCAGGAAATAGTGTGTCATATACACAAATAATTATGGTATATCCCACTATATTTCATTAAGTACACATTAACCAATACACACCAGGTGCAAGAGAATTAAACGGATTTCGACAGATTTAATGTTTTCTGTTCTTATGAAAAAAAAGTTTAAGGTCAAAAACAGGAAGGAGTTAAAAAGCCTTCATTTGAAATATAAAATCCACACATTTTAAAATATAAGTAAAAGTGAAAAATTAAAAACCGCTTTAACTATTTAATTATTTAATTTCTGCATATTTGTCATAACTGCAAAAATATCACATCAATGCTCCAAATCGAAAGAATAAATCAATTTCCTGTTCAATTTGGTCACCAGTTTCCAAGTAAACTCCCCGCACCTTAAAATCTGTCCAAAGGAGATAACTCCAAGACTTATTGATTCCTAATTACAGAGTTGTTTCCCCTCTCCCTTAAAAATTATTTTGATAAATAAGCAGAGAATACTTCACCTATTTACATTCGCTATTTTATATACTGGTGGAGGAAGAGGAAACAATAAGATTAGTGATAATTAGCGTTCACAAAGTTATATATTCTATAAATTGATAAAAATCTGACATTGAAAATCATCTCGAAGAAATTTACCTGCTTGACACAAGTTCCATCTCTTTAGACCCAGTTATGATGAGCGGATTGAAACGAACACGTTCTAACATAGGCTGAAATGATAAAAATATTTTAACCAAATTATTATTTGTAGCAGTATTCAAGATTTTGAATATTTTTGTAACAAGACTTAGGTAAGTGAAATGAATTATTTTGCTTCATGAATTGTTTCTAAAAATATAACTGAATTTCATTTGATTTTTTTTATGAATACCATCAATCAAAAAAATAAATAAATAAAAATTTTATTTATTATATATATATATATATATATATATATATATATATATATATATATATATATATATATATATATATATATAGTAATAATTATTAATGGAAAAATAGTCAATTTGACAATGTTTAATACAATAGAAAACAAAAATGTACTAATAGGGAGATAGTTTGGTCTATTTAATGACATATCAATCTCTTATGAGTTATTTAATGCCAAAATTTAATCAATTTGTAAATGTTTTGATATAATCATAAGAATTTATATTTTCAATATTCATTGCAATGATTTTTTTTTTGCACACAGACTTATGGTATCAAGTATTCCTGATGAATTTCAAACAGATCTATTTGACCCCTACATCGGTCCCTAACAAGTACCTACATTCCAAGTCAGAGAGGACAAGGGAATAATAATAAAGTGGGTACTCTATACTTGCCAGAGTTCTAAAACTGGAGCCTCACCACAAAAAGTTTTGAATCTCTTTCATGTAGTCATGTCAAAAACCACAAAGTGTTAGACTGACTTACTCATGTCCTTTTGGCAATTTACACTTGTATTTTGTGTTAAATGTATATATTATTTGTTACATGCAAGTTATTGTTCAAACATTTCTACTGTATATGGATTGTCTTGCATAAAACATTCTTCTTTATCTTGTTTACTAATTGCTGTGAAAACTACCCCAGACCAAAGAACTGTCAAGCTGCCACAATGAGGATAAAGTAAGAACCACCACCTACTACATTCTGGTTCATGCTTCCAAGTTCAAACCCCTTTTACTGGTCTCTGTCATTCTGAAGTGATACTGGGTCAAGTTTGATTTCTTGTGAGTAATCAGGGGAATTTCAAAACTGTTTTGACATAATATAAACACTGACCCATATGTTTGGCCTCCAAGCTGTATGTATACAAGCCAGAAAATTTAGTTAGGTGAAGTAGATAATTGGTTTCAATTTTTGTTTAATGGCATATCAACCTTCATGGGTTATTTAATGCCAAAGCCCTTCTTATAAAAGGGTAGTGGTACTATTTAACCCATAGCAGGGTGGATAAAGAGGTTCATACCTTACCCAAATATCTATTAATCCGAAAGGAAACAATAGTACAACTAGAGTTTGAACTAGTTTACTACAATGTTACAGCCTAGCACATTAGCCACTATGCCATGGGACTTTCCCTTGAATCAGATGAGGAAAGGCTTGAGAATTCCTAGAAGGAAAGATAAATGTCAAATGGGATGGAATGGTTGACTAAACACACCAACTCTCCCAAAGACATAACTGACACTCCAAGTGACCAATAACTTGCAAATTTTCACCTTTTTCACAACTTTGGTGAAAAAATAAATAAATAAAATAAATGACAAGAACTGTTTACAAAATAACAGTTATTGTCTTCATGCTTGCTTCTTTCAACCACTAAGATGATCCATAATCATTATCTCTCCCAGCTATGAGTTAAATAATACCATGACTGTTCTTCCACAAGGACGGCTTTGGCATTAAATAGCCCACATAAGTTGATATGCCATTAAACAAAGAAATCAAACTAATGCCAAAGCCATCCTTGGAGAAAAACAGTAAGTATAAAAAAGTAAAGTTGGCAACCTTAGTCAAGGGTGACCCAAAGGCTCCCTCTTCAATAGTTACTACATCAAGGTGTAGAGGAAGGTGTTACTCCATTCCCTGGATTGCTCCACTTTACCCTTGATCCATACCTTATAATGCTGTGTTAAGCAAGGAGGCATTAAGTACCATTTTTTGAGTCTGGTATGACTCAACCTGGGATTGAACCCCAGTCTCCCAGACCATTGGCAAACACTCTACTCATTAGACCAATGGCCCATAGTGGTACTATTTAACCTATAATGGTGGGGTGGGGGATAAAAGAGTTTATACTTTCTAATGAGTATTAATCTGAAAGTGAAAGTAATAGCATGACTGGAGTTTGAACTTGCTTACTACTAGCTCATTAGCCACTCTTCAACTCTGATTTCTTTCTTTAATGATGTAAAACACAGTAATAAAAAGCAACAATAAAATGAGGGGAAAAATATGAACAATGTTTCAATATATTAAACAATAACTCACCTTCACAATTTCCTTGTAAACAATTTTGTTCTCTTCACGACGAATAAATTTGCGTAAAAAGTTGAGGAAGTTACAAGGGTAAATTCCATATAAACGATGAAAAAAGGCATACAAAGAAGCTTGCAAATGGAGAAGAAATATTTCTGGAACATTCCCTATAATTAAAAAAAAAAAGCAACAAATGAGTTTTTGATTGTTAAATAAAAACAGGCACATCTGAATCATCTGAAAAAAACAGATTATTTTAGCATACGAAAGACCTATCATTACTCAGCCAAGTTTTCAGTTTTCAAAAATATTTTGTTTTTAAAAGTGCGAGGGAGGGGGGGGGCTGTTTATAATATAAACATTCTATTGAAAATCTTCAACTTTCCAACAAGTATATTCGTTATCTGTTTCTTGTGTTTATTTACAAATGTTTACTTTGAAATTGCAATTAAGTCATTGAAACTTGGGTCCTAATAGTTTTCTTTCATTCTTATCACAAATTTCACACCACTTAGAAAAAAAAAAAAAAATGATAACTCGTGTACATGTATGTCAGAAAGGCAGAGTTTGCTTCAACATTGTAGATTTTTCAAAATTGACTAATTGCTTGAGAAGGGGAGATTTTCTAAATGCTAAACAAGAAAAATTAGCTGAGAGAGAAAAAAATAAATAAATAAAAATAAATAAAGATAAAAAAAATTGTAAGAGCCCAGGTGGTTTAGACGTGCCTAAAAGTGATATGTAGTGTCTATTAGCAGAAGTAAAATTGCTGAAGTTAGGACAACTCCACTCAGAAAACTGATTTTTATTCATTCTTTGTTTCTGAATGATATTCTGTAATTAAAATATAAGACACAACCTTAAGAAAAGGAGGGTAGAATTTACTTGTAAATGAATATTATGCTACAATATAAGTCATAATTAACAATATATAGCGATTGAAATTATTGTCATATACTAGCCACATTCAAGCATCCATTCTTTTGTGTCGTGTCAGCTCTTGTTTTCCAAGAATTAACCTATATTCATAGTTGAGATTTATATCTTGGATTTTTTTCCTTTAGGGTATTTTTTTAAATTTCAAAACAATCCTCATACATTCAGAAAATTGAAGGATAAAATTAAAGCGGGATTTTAAACATAAGTGAACAAACATAAAAAGTGGGTCCAAATAAAAAGGGTACGAACATGAAAGGAAATTACTTTCAAAAGCTAATGAAGATGTAGTTAAAATCTTTTCGCAATTTGTATTTTTCAAAGTTTTAGATTTGAAATAGTTCAAAAGAGAATATCAAAAAGAGGGTTGCATTATTTCTCAAAAATCCTGCATTAAAAAAAGAAAGAGAAAAAAAAAAAAAAAAACCCAACTTTGGAAACTTTTTCTTGTGAAGTTATAAGTTCAAATATTTATTAAAAAAGCGTTTTGACTTTTATCATTAATTTACTGCAAATCATTAGAAAAAAAATGTTGACACAGTTTGTCAAATAAGATGAAGTGTAAAATAAGTATGATACACAAAATATCTTAGGTTTATTTGATAAAAAAAAAGTTTCTGGCATTACTAATCATCAAAAAAGTAATTTTTGTCTAAGATGTGGTATTGTTAGATTTTGGGGTCAGATGAAGCTTGGCTCTTTGTGGCAGCCCCTTTCAACAATTAGTGAAGTTTGTTATTGTACAATGTCAATAGAAATATAATATGAATAATTATGTTTTTTGGTCCCTACATACTTATAGGAATAGTTCAAATGCAAATAATAAAAAAATTCTAATGATGAGATTATATATCATTACACTTGCTAAGAATTTTATGTTTATATTTTAGCTGAACCCAAAGAAATTCCTTAGTTTAAAGAATTATGCTACTGATTTTTTTTTGTTAGTATCCTAATCTTTATAGTTTTTGTCACATTTTTTTGACAAGTCAATTTTAATAAATAAATAAAAAAATTATCTCAAGGTTACTTTGTGTTATGAACATTTCAATGTTTTGTATAGCTTAAAAATATCAATAGTTAAACCTCTGGTTCTGGCACTTTTACAAAGGGGAGCTGAAAAGTTCATATGATCATGTCATATCTGCTGTTGATGACTTTTTGACCTATAGGATCCAAGCACTCAAACACCAATGGAAGTGTGTGGATGACAAAGGGGACTATGCTGAAAAATAAACCTCATTTGGTCACATTCCATGAGAATATCTTGGTCAGCCTATGAACTTTTCAGCCAACCCTCCTAAGTTAATTAAGGTAAAAATATAACAGGTAAAAAGCATATGATGGGGTTGGGGGATATAATAGGTTCTCACCAGTCTTCTGGCAGCAAGAAGTAGCAACTCTCCCAAAAATTTCAAAAAAATCTGGCAAATACTGAATTGTGGGTTTTGGTAATACTGGAAGCAGGGCAGACAAAATGGTAAGTGCTGTCATCAATACAGGAACATCTGTGTCATTCTAGAAAGAAATATAGCATTCTTTCAGGAAAACATGTATCATATGATTTTTTTGTTCTATTTCAAATAGGTTATCTGCATGGAAAATGAAACTGACAGTAAACAACAGTAACTCCTATTTTTGAACCAAGTCATTTACAGTTCATTTTATTACAATCACCTTAAAAAAAATTGCTTAAATTTTCATTGATTGGCAAAAGATACTAGATAATACTTATCTTTTTATCATTCTAGTTATAGAGGTAGATCTCTGGTACAAAAGGATGTATCAAGAAAATATATAGAAATACCAACTGCTAGTGAAATATGGGCCAATAATTTCTCACAAAAATAGAAATAGGCAAGAGGGAGTGAAGAGAGGAATTAAAGTAAAAACCACTAGTCATTATGCATGGATGTTTGGTTGATGTAATGGTTACAGACAAAAATTCAAATTTCCACTGAGACTGTTTGCATTCAATTCATCCTTATGCCTCTAGGAAAGACATAAATACAGCTTTTCTCCCCATTCAGCTTATAGGTAAATTAATAGGATAGACTAAGCTCTATAATCTTGGTGGGGCAAACAGTCTAGGAAAACTGAATTAAAACTTTTTATTAATGCATCATGGGCTGGTGTGGCTTGGTAAGGCTCATTACTCCCTATACTTTATAAACTTTGGAGAAGACCAACACTAGATGGAAAGCTAATGGAAAAGATGTGCAACCTACCCATAATCAATTATGTGTGGCAAGTTATACGAAAAATAAATCTTAGATTAAAATTAAATGTACATGAAACACATCTGAATAAACAGATGTAAGATTTGGAGAAAGACATGCTAGACTTAAAAAAAAAAAAAAAAAGAAAAAAGAAAGAAAGAAAGAGTAAAGTAAAAGGAGCTTACCTTGACACATTTAATGATATCAGAGAAGAGATGAGTGTTGCCAATATGGTGCAACCAAGTAGGTTCTATTCCAATGGCATAGAGCACCACACGCAAGATTGCCAGTTGACGTTCAGGACACCTCATGTTTTCATGTAGCTTATCCAGTAATACCTGTAAAAGAGGAAGGAATTGGAAGTGACATTGTTTTTGTGTTGAAATAGTAGCCAAAAATTTGGTTCTCTAGCTAATATGTTTGTAAATTCTGATAATGATTTCAGCACAAAGAAAGTAAACTTTATACCATAGATTCAATGTTGATCTATATATGATAATTCTATGAATGCAAACCTGTCAGAGCAGAATCAACAAATCCAGAACATGTGGCAAATAAAGTATTGTAAAAACTAAGAATTTATACTTAACCCTTTCACACTGCTACATTTTATAATTTTTCAGTATCTCTCAGTGCTACAGTTTCCAAAGAAAAAAAAAAAACATAAAATGTGGTGTTGTAAATGTCATGAGCCTGTATAAAATATGGAGCAGCAAATGGAATTTTGGTTTCTTCGTTTAGTGGCATATTAACCTTTGTGAGTTATTTAATGCTAAAACCAGAAGAAAAGTCGTGATACTAGTTAACCCATAGTGATGGGGGGGGGGAATAAGGAGAGTCAAACTTGCTTACTATGATGTTGCAGTTAGCCACTACACCACAGGGACTCAACCCAGTAAATGTAATGTAGTATGAAATGTAACTTTAGTTAGACAACAGAATAAGGTTTTAAATATTTACAGATAAAAAATCTCATATTTAAATATTGAACATGAACATTTTAAATAGATTTTAAGGTTATGTCATTTTTACTCTCACAGAACTTAGAAAAAAACTAAAAAGCAGAAATTTTAAAAACATTTTTACATAAGGATTATGTAATAAATACAAGGTAGGATATATAACTGATCTCATTAATTTTCAAAGAGTGGGAAAATTATTACAAAGAATATTCTAAGAGGTACTCAGAGTTTAATTTTGAAATATAAATAGTTTGTTCTGAGCTACATATACATACTTCGGAGAGAGAAAAAAATTTAGCAGAAATAAATCCTGGAGGTAAAATCTTCATTAGTAATGAAAACTTAAAACTGAACTTACTTTTTCATGCTGCTCATTCACAGAAGAGAGTATTTTGAGAGCTTCATCAGAATGAGTGGCAAGATAATAATCCAGCAGCATCGAGATCATCCAAGATTCTTTGGCTGAACAAGAGAGGAAAAGATAAAATTACTTTGAATTCAACAAGAGGAAAGTTTCCTAAAAATTTCCATTAAACATACACCCCAAACCAAAGTTTAATTCAAATACTTGGTGTTGAAAAAAAACTTTAGAAAATTTATTTAAGATATTGACAGTGATACAAATTCAGAGAGAAATGCTTGAAGTTAATTACTGCAATTTACAGTCAACTCATACAGAAATTAGACACACTATACACTTCCCCTTATACTTGCTAATAATTTTATAATAATGTTTTTATAATAGCTAAACCCAAGGAAATTCTGTGGTTTAATTAGTATATACAAACAATGTTATATGATCTGGATAATGTTATCCAACAATGTAGTTAAGAAATATGACTGAAAAAATTAAATCCAAGTTCTTTAAAATTAACAACTTATTCATATAACGTTTCCCCTATACAGCATCATCCAATACGGGGTTGGGGGCAGTGAAAATTGTTGATAATCACCACAGAAACATATGGAACATTTGTTTGGAAGCTTTTGAAAAAAAAAAAAACTTTCTATATATATATATATATATATATATATATATATATATATATATATATATATATTTCTTGGAGGTACACTTAGCATAATAGTTATTGTCATAGGAAATGGAATCAGCGGTCCAAGTTCAAATCCTGGATGAAGCTGTTAGGATTTTACATTTTACTAATGCCCTCAGGGATGACATTAATCCAACTCTTTTCTTACAAGCTAAGTAGTATGTCAGACTAGGTTCTTTAGCCTTAGTAAGGCAACTCATCAAAGAGAAGGAATCAGCCATACTCCATTTAAAAATGAAGTTTGTGTCACATCTTGTTCATGGCAGAAGGGTGGGGTTTATACAAAATGTAACAAAATAATTTGAATAAATCAAACATGAACTATACTATTCAATTTTTTTTTCTAGTTACACATTTCATGTGAAAAACCATTTTTATGAAATTCCTTTACATTCTTTAATATTAGACTGCATAACTTTTATTTTAACATTAAAAGAATATAAACAATCTTTTAGAATTTTAACAATAGAAAAATCTTGTGGAGTTGTTAATAAATGTTTATATTTATAAACTGTCACTACATTCTACCATCTTTTGTATTTTAAGTCTAGTTGAATCTTATGGAAAAACTCCAATCTTGCTGTAGTTGATCAAGTTGGTTGGGTTTTATGGCATATCAACCTTTGTAGGTTATTTAATGCCAAATCCATTTTTATACAAATAAACTGTTTTATTTCAAACAATTCAGTTTAGCATGAGTACACAGTTTGTCAAAAATATTTCTATTTCAAGCTATTCAGTTTAGTCAAACAGTTCAGTTTAGTATAATAATTTTTGTCCACACCCAGTTAAATATCAAATTAGTTCAAGAAATTCAGTTTAGCATTAGTATGCAGTTTAGTTCTATATGACCCAGAGATAGGACCCCATTAGGTGCTACTGCTACAGGCCAGAGTGGACATGGGAGAAATGGCAATGAAAGAGTGCTCCACATTCCCCAAAGCTTCAGCATCACTGGAACATCACCATCAGATTGTTTAGTGTCATATCCAGGACACTCGTTGAGGTGAGTTTTTTTACCCCTCTGCAGAAGTGCAGTCAGTGTATTCTACAGCCCCAGTCGACTGGGCAATGTAGTCACAGTAATAAACCATAAGTGTTTCTTAATCAGTTTCATTAGTTATCAATATCTTCATTTGAATTTTTTGTAGCATAACTCAAATTACAAAGTTTTTTTTTTCTTTTATACTCATGTAACTATTTACCTACCTTTATCCTCAGAACTTAGTGCAAGTCATTATTTCTTGTGGGGAAGGGTCAGACTGAGCTATACTCACTTACATATTCTTTAGCAACATGAGTTATCTGGTGAACTAGGTTATGAAAATAATTCTTAGTATACGTGATGACTTCACATCAGTCCCACCAAACTGTTTTCCACTTTGCCCTTGTTTTTATTGAAAGTAAAAGCAAGAGAGCATTGGGTAATAGTAAAAAGCTTATTGTTTATAACTTCTTTTTCTTTCTTCTTAAAGAGCCTGCATTTTTTTAGAAGAATATGCGAAGAAAAAAGATTCCACTGAACATTTGCTAATAAAGCTATGTATATTATTTGCTGTTACATAAAGGTGACTTATTTTCTTTTGAGTTCTATTTTTTTAAATTGGTATAGATTCATATTTGTGTGTTAAACATTCAGAAAAATTATCTGGGTCACCAGTTGTTTTTTGTTAATCACACTCTGAAATGTTTAATGGTCAATTAAACATTTCAGAGTGTGATTAACAAAAAACAACTTTTTTGTCCTCAGGTGATGGAAAATGAATAAGACACTAAGGTTTCTTCTACTATCAATGTCAATTAGTGTCATACCTGAAAAATAACTTAGTACTTTCATCACCATTTATAAACTGAATCAATATCTGAAATCATGGTTTCCACTGCTAAAAAAATTATCACATTTACTCAGAAGTATATACATGATCTTTCTTCATGATTGTATGACATAATGGCATGTCAAACTGTCTAGGGTTATTTTCTGCCAAGAGATTAAAGAATTGCATTCCTATCAGATACGAATAATTTTCAAACAGATCTACTTGACCCAGAGTTAGGACACTAAAAGGTACTACCACTCTGGGTCAGAGTGGACCTAAGAGTAATGGCAATGAAGGGGTACCCCACCTTCCCCAGATTTCCATGACTGGATCCTCACCATCAGATGTAGTTTAGTGTCATACTCAAAACATCCATTTTTTTGGCGGGGCATGTCCTACCCATCTGTAGGGAATACAGTCAGCATATTCTAGGCCCAACTAACAGGTTTGGTTTCTTTGTTTAAAGGCATATCAACTTTCATGGGTTATTTAATGCCAAAGCCATCCTTCTAGATGAACAGTAGTGGTACTATTTAACCCATAACTGGGGGTTTATAAGAGGGTAGCTGTCCTAAAGTCAATATAATAGTACAACTGCTGTTTGAACTTGCTAATTATGATGTAACCAAACACATTAGCCACTATGTCATGGGAACTAACCTCCTCCCGCTAACACGGGGGGACTTTTGTGCATGAGTATTGCTCTTTTTATGCTGTAATGTTTACTAGGGGGCTGTCTAACCAACAGGAAGTATAAATATAACTTTTTTTAAAATAAGTAGTACAAGAGTTTATCATCAAGATAAAATTAAATGGCATTTTTTTTCAGTACCATATTTACAGGACCTGTAAATACATAAGTGAAAACAAAAATCAGCCAGTAACCTAACACAAAAAATTTTTGCAAGAAATCTTGGCCAGTTTCTAATGGTTAAAAACACTTCATCTAATAGGACCCAAAGTCCCATTTACATAAAAAAACAAACAAAAACAAACATCACTAGATCTATATTTTAGATCCTGTCAGTATCCTATAAATGTCCCTTTTTATACAGGCTGTTAAAAAAAAAAAAATGTCCACACATCAGAATCTTCAACAGCTGGTCTCTGTAATATCAGTTCTGCTTTTCAAATAAAGATACTCACATAGATTTTTTTCTTTTTAAAAACACATGTGAAAAATACCAAGAATGTGTTGACATGGATGGTGAATATATGAAGACTGAAGTTTACATTTTGAATCACCCTAGATATTAAAAGTATTTGTATCAATCTTAAATTGTGTATACATTATTTTTATAAAGCTCTCAGATATTATTCAAAGAAAAGTTCTAAAAATTTCCCCTCAATTACAACAGGTATTGGGTTAATAAAAGAGTAAAAATAGATGAAGACATTGGAAAACAAATACAACCAACACATTCAGTGAAAAGCAGCAGAATATCAAAATAATACATACTGGTTTGTAAATTCTCTAGTATGAGCTTTTTTGACTGCCTAACAACAGCCAAATCATTGTCATCAAGGAGATTGAAGAGCTGTTTTACATTGACTTGATGCACAGTGCCAGGAAGAGCATTGCTGCCTTCTCCAACCACTTTGCTGTCTGACATCTTGAAGAATGACAGATGATAAAACCAACTTCAAAACACATACAGAAGCTGCAAAATAAGGATTCAGCATTTAACATTTTCATATTTTTTGATAATCTTTAGAAATTGTCTGTTTAGTACAAGGGATGGGCTGAATATAAAACCAATCTATGTCCATGAAAACTAACATAGGGGGAATACAATAACCAAGTTGGGAAGGGCAGGTTTTCTGCAACAAAACTTTTTACATAATTACCATCAATGACAAGACATTTTCACTGGTGATGAACAAGAGCCTGTTTGATACTATCATCTTTGGTGTGGAAAAACTAGTGTGATTTTTTTTTTTTTAAAGTATAGGTTCTTAATCATTATTAGTGAAAATGTATTTGGTGGTGACAGTGGAGGAAAAATAGTTTTTATAACAGAAAACTTGCTCAATCCAAGGGTGATATCGTGGAGTTTGTGGAAATCCTACATGGAAATATATCTTGTTTCCATGTGAGATTTCTTTGAAGATTTTGAATAAAATTCAATAGTTCAATTAATCAAGATACATCATACATATAATGTATATACAATGGTTTGTGGTATTATTTATTGCAACTTAGCCAAAAGGGAGAAAATAATCTTTTTTTGATAAAAAGTTTAAATTGCTTGAAAATGTTAACACAAGATCTCAAAAATACTGGCAAAGTTCCAAGAAGAATGAAATAAATCAGCATTTTTCTTTATAAAACATGCTTCACTTGTCCACCAATGTTAAAACATTTCAGTTTTAAAGTGATCATAATTTTTCTTGGTAAAACTCATATTACATGACCAAAACAGTTCAAGCTGTGGAAGGTACCCACTGTTTGGTTGGGTTTTACAGCATATCAACCTTTGTAGGTTATTTAATGCCAAATCCATTTGTATACAAATAAACAGTTCAACTTCAAACAACTCAGTACACAGTTTAATTGTCAAAAACATACTGGAACTTCAGCATCAAATTGTTTAGTGTCATATCCAGGACACTCGTGGGGGGGGGGAGGTCTTACCCCACTGCAGAGGTGCAGTCAGTGTATTCTACAGTCCTAGACAACTGGGCAAGAGTACCCACTGTGATTGTTAGTTGGCATACTGACACATCGTGCAACAGTTTAATTTAGGAACTTATACTTAATAAGTTTGAACTCAGCCATAATACTGTGGAAGCAACAAAAAACATTTGTTGTGCAAAAGGTGAAAATACATTTAATCACACTACAGTAACCAGATGGTTCAAGGAATTTTGTTCAGGTTGCAATATCTTTGATGATCAGGCAAGAACAAGTAGGCCTAAAACTGTGTATTCTAAGACTGTACTCCAAGACATAGACAGAAATCCAGCAAATAGTACTCTAAGAGGCTTAGCATCTCAAAGTCCAGTATGGTTTATCACCTTCACAAACTTAAAAGCATCCAGAGCTCCCAAATTATACCTCATCTTACCAGAATATTGCAAAACTTTTGACTCACCCAAGTATATACAAAAGCAAATCTACTTTATCCTATGGTATTTACATAGGAACACAAAAAGAAACTAAGTATATTTAAAACTTGAATAGACTGGGATTTGGGCCACCTTATTGTGGAGTAATGGTTAAGAAACTAGTCATGAAAATCAGTTGCTACTGAGTAACGAGTTTGATCTTCACTAGGTGCTACATAAATGTGGTATTATCCCAAATCTAATCTATATTCTATAAGTAACTACAGACCATTTCTCACAAGTGTGATTTTCAATGAATACCTCACTTCTGGTTATGTGTTACAACTAAATTAAACTTAGTAAAAATCTACATTGTTGTAGTCTAACGATTAGCCAACTGGTCTCTCAGATCATTAATACTGAGTAGTGAGTCTAATCCTCATTGGGTACTCCCATATTTGTGCCAATCTATACTTAGTGAATAGATATAATTGGAGACTTCAAAATGTTCACTTCTATAAAAGCAATCTTTTCAGCTAATAAAGTGTTGATATTTTCCTTTTTTGTTTAACAATTCAGTACTTTTCTGCATATCAAGAGCAAACTATTTGACTGCTATCCTCTTTCACCCACACTGGGAGTGGGGAATATGTAGCCTTCAAAACCAGCAACTGCAACTTTCCATAGTCTTGTTAGAAGACCAATTAAACTTGTACAACCCAACTTCATATATTTACGCTTTCTTTAAAATCAACAACTCGAATAAAGTCATTAAGAGGTTAGCTTTTCATTTCTTTTAAGTAGTATTAGTCCAGGTTCAAAGTACAGTAAATGTAACCTGAAACCAAACTTTTAAACCTTATTTTTCTGATGAAAGTATCACCGCATTTTATAAAGATGTGCTGAAAAGTTCTTAGCCCAACCACTTGGATTTGGTTTGGTTTGGTTTAATGCCATATCAATCTTTATGGGTTATCCAGTGTCAAAGGCACCCTTGTAGAAGAACAGCTGTGCTATTATTTAACCCATAGCTTGTGGGAGAGGCTGATAAGGGAATTTATATCTTTCTCAAGAGTATTAATCCAGAAGTGAACTTACTATTACCAAGATGGGAATGGCCAATGAAACATTCATGGTATTCCACATACTCACTACTAAAGTTCAACAGACAAGGCATAATGTTTCACTAGTCTATTTGAACCTTAAAAAAATGTTGGTTGGGCTAAGAACTTTTCACCCTCCCTGCATATGCCCTTTCCATATAATCCCAACTTCTTAAAGTATACATTGTTTAACTACATAACCTGAACACAGTTGTCTTTTCATACTTGTCCATCCTACATTAATTAGTAAACTATTATTAGTTAATTCCATTAACCAAAACAATTCCTTTATCACATTGTATTGAAAAAAAGGAGAAGGAGGAGGAGAAGCATTGTCTATACAATTCAATCCAGTAAGCATTTTAATTTAGGCATGCTGCCTACTCACCCACAATTCCACAAGCGATGATCAAACAACACACAAGGTTAATAAAAATCTTCACGATGATGTAAACACTGGGTTGTCATTGCTGTTTTTTCACCTACAAATGAAAACAAGAGAGGTTCCATGAAGTTACTCTCAAATCATGTACAAGTTTCCTATTTACAACCACACCGAGGATTTAGAAAGTGTCTGTTGTAAATGAACAAAAATCATAGATTAGGTATATTATCAAAAAATTAGAACACAAAAATTATTAACAATCTCTAACAAAAGAAATGTCAAGAAATACCATTTTTTAAAAATATTTATTGTAAAAAAAAAAAAGTATACAATTGAGCACAAGGCCCTAGAGTTTGTTGGGGAGAGGAAAGGGCAGTGGTCTTCATGTGACTAATAGTCTTAAACTAATCCTAACTAGCCACACATGTTGACCCAACCACTCTGACAATATTACCTACTGTCCATTGCCATTCACACAGCAGTCACCAAAATACCATATTCACTTTATGATACAACCTACTTAAGAATTCCTCAGTAAAAGTTTTTTTTCTTTATGTTGAGGGGCTGGGAAATCTTAAAAAAGAACCCAGAGGGGAAAAAAGATGTAAAGGGAATTTTGTTGCCCCTTTACACACATTCTAGTTACAAAAATTCAAAATATAAATAACATTCTGAGATAAACAGCTGGTTTCTATTCAAAAATTTGATGAATTAACAACACATATACCAAAAATAAATGAAATATAAAACTTACAACATGACATTTGAATGGTTGGTTGGTTAGTCAGTGTTTTATGACATATCGACCCTGGCGAATTATTTAATGCCAAATTATATATTAGTGTATAGTTCGTAGGTAACATTATTATTAAATGAGTTGTTAGGGCTCATTTGTTTGCACACAGTTAAATACGTCCAAGTACTGCTGTTTAACATCAATATTTATAAAGGTTTGGTTTGGTGGGTTTTATGGCATTTCAACCTCTGTAGGTTATTTAACGCCAAATCCATTTTTATGTAAATAATCAGTTCTATTTCAAACAATTCAGTTTAGCATAAGTACACAGTATAATTGTCAAAAACATTTCTATCTCAAACCATTCAAGCAGTTATATGAAACAACTCAGTTTAGTGAAAGTACAGTTTCTATGACAAAAACAGTTCAATTGTGAAAAACATTTCTATTTCGAGCTATTCAGTTCTAATTCAGTTAATTCAATCTAGTACAAGTACAAACCTTGTTTACACACAGTTACTTGTCAAACAATTCAGTTTAGTGTAAATACAGTTTCAATGTCAAAAAACAGTTCTATTTGAAATAATTCAGTTTAGCATATGCACGTAGTTTAAATGTAAGTACGGTTTAATTGTCAAAAACATTTCTATTTCAAGCTATTCAGTTTAATCAAACAATTGAGTTTAGCATAAGTACGCCGTTAGTTCTATTTAACCCATAGATAAGGCCCTATCAGGTGCTACCACACCGGGCCAGAATGGACCTGGGAGCAATGGCAATGAAGGGGTGCTCTGTATTCCCCAAAGCCCCAGCATTACTGGGACCTCACCATCAGACTGTTTAGTGTCATATTCAGTCTTACCCCTCTGCAGAGGTGCAGTCAGTGTATTCTACAGCCCCAACCAACTGGGCAATTTAATATTTATAAAGTATTCCTATTTAATACAAACAATTTGCACACAGGTGTGTGGTTTCAAATTACTAATGATAATAACCCTTAGTAAATAGGTAAACGATTCTATTTAACCTACAGATGGGACCTAAACAGGTACTACCACTCTGTGTCAGAGTGGATCCAAGAGTAATGATAATGAAGAGGTAATCCACATTCCCCAAACTCCAGGACTGGAGCCTCACCATTACATGCAGTTTAGTGTCAATACTCAGGACACTCAAAGTCTTGTTTTTCTTGATGTGATTGACTCTCAGCTATTGCCTTCAAACACCTTTAAGATAAAAAGGGTTGAGCTTTTGTTTGCCACAAGAGCAATTTGAAGAATACAGTAGAGACTATCGCATAGGTGTTAGGGTTTGACATGACCAGCCAGATGATTAGATATCTCTCTGACTGCTTGTCTAGCCAAAGAGGGGATAAAGTGGACAGTTTGAGTTTTGTTTAACAACATATCAACCTCTGGATTATTTAATGCCAGAGAGGGTTAGATTGGTTTTGTCTTTTGTGTTATGTTTTATTATATTTGGTTAGATTTTGATGAAAAGGTTGGTTTCTTTTAGAAATCTCAAGATTTTCTCTGGTTTGGTGTTTTTGAAGAGGTCCTTTAATAGTGTTGCAGATCACATGACCACTTTGTTGAATCACTGACTGCTCAGCCACTAAGATAACCTCAAGCATTACAGATTACCACCCACAGCCAACAGGTGACCTGGTTGGGAGAGGGATTATTCCTTACCTCCCTGCAGAGATGCAGTCTGCATATTCCATAGCACCAGCTGATAAGGGAAGACATTTGAATGGGAAAATTGAAAATTTGGTTTCTTTTGTTTAATGACACATCACCCTTCATGGGTTATTTAATGCCAAAGCCAACCTTGTAGAAGAACAGCAGTGATACTATTTAACCCCTAGCTGAGGAGATAAGAGGATTCATATTTTTCTGAAGAGAATTAGTACAATAGTAAACATAATAGTGTCACTGGAGTTTGAACAAACTCACTGCAAGGCCACAGTCCAGTACTTTAGCCATTACACCATAGGGACTCCCCCCACCCTGAAGATTTGGTTTTGTGGGATAAGGAACTCATTTTTGTTGATAAATATATTTGAGAAAAACTTAACTTTTAGATTAGTAGTTCGATTTCCAATAAGGTTAACATTGTTGGTTCAAGAAAAAATTAGGACAGATAACAACACTATCAAAACTCATTGATTGATTGCAATGACATGTCAACCCATCTAGGGTTATTTTATGCCAAGAGGTTAGGGAATAGCATTGTAGGTACAGATTTACATTTTTTGAGTTGTTTATTAAGAGGTTTTCTTTTCATAGCCCTAAGAGCAATTTATCTTTAGTCAACAGAAAAAAAAATGGTTATCATCAACAATACCCGACAAAACTAGTCAAGGAAAAAATTCAACTCAGTTACTGTCTAATTTCAGAAGTTTTGACTCCACCTACCCCCACTTTAAAGAAATAACTTATTTTGAAGAATCAGAAAAAATGTATTCTTTCCAAAATAGAATTACAATTCACTCGTAAATAGCACAAAGAAAAATGCTTCGCGACTGGAAGTTATTTCCCCACTGGTAACAGAAGCCGGTGTTCAAGCCCCACTTTAAATCCTAAAAAATAAAAAAAAACAAAAACAACAACAACCCACTGATTTCGGAGAAGAGTCTTCCCAATTATCCTTATGCTGTATTATGCTTTGTAAATACTAAAAGTTTCTATTCTTCTGAGAGAATGTATCGTTATTGCCAACATCAAAAGTATGAAAATGGTACAGAACAGGACATCTCGTTTTTCTATACATAGGAAATTATGTACTGGCCATTTTTTAAGGTGACATGATGGAAGCACCACTTCAAAGTTTTGATAGCCTTTTTTTGGGTTATATATAAAGTGATAAATACATTAAGGTTCTTTGGGGAAAATGGGGGGGGGGTCACTAAAACCAAAAACTATCATCAAAAACATTGAAGACATCGATGTTGGACATTTTATTCAAGAACATTGGTTCAACAAATATAACTAATTTATTCTTGCTTTGGGGCAGAAGGATTACAAGGATAGAAACAAAATTATTTGTTTCCAGCTATTTGTATTCATAAAACAGTATTCATCATAATTTTTAGAGGGAAAAGGGTTTTGTAAGAAGATGTCTTGTGGCACCATTTAAAAACTAATCTCGTTCAAATGATAATAAATGAAGCTTATTTAAATAAAGCATTTTTTTAAACAGTGTCCAAAAACATATTTATTTAAATTGTTTAGTTACAATAAAAGAGCAAAAGAAAATATTAAAAATGATCCTAAATAAATAAGAAAATAGAGAAAAAAAAAAAAATAGAGCTAACGATTTAGTGAAGTGATAAATGAATTTAAGAAATTTCTACGTAAATTCAATATTTTTTTCTAAACAAATGGAAAAAAACTTTGATATTTAAGCAAAAAACAAATAAGACGTAAATTTAATCTTAATACTACTTAAAATGAATAAATAATACTTTTAGCAAAAAAGATTTTTTTCGTGTTTAGTTTTCTAGTTTAAAAAAAAAAATCGCATATATATGAGGATGAGGTAAAATTTGAAAATTAACCTAATCAATTCACCATAGCACCCCCCAAAAAAAGATTTTGGTTTTTGAATATCTTTTGGTAAATTTTTATATTAAAAGAAAAAAAAAATTTTAAGTTTGAATGCAGTCATCATTACAATATTCTCATCTATCTAAAGTATAAAAAAAAGAAAGAAAATGTTATAACAAGTGATGACATTAAACGAAATGGAACTAATGATAAATATCGCCTGATAACATTTTATCATAAATGTATTATTATTATTAACAGATGGTACGTTGTCATTAGAAGAAAATTTATGTAGTGTTTCGCAAGTGTAGATTTTTAGTTAATGAGAAATGTGAATTTCTGAATCTCTAGTAATGTATATTATTAATTTAAAAAAAAAAAAAAAATAAAATAAAGCCTTCAGCGATCTCATAACTATTATCGTGTAATAAATTATAAAATATTACGATTTTGATGACACTATATTAAAAGGATGGTTTTAAAATCGAGTTATCTAAATTACATTATGTAAGGTTGTTAAAGTTGTTCATATTCGACTATTTTTTAAAATAAATAAAAGGGAAAAGGTACATACATTATTCAGATAGGCTCTTCTGGTAGTATTTTTCTTTTTTAAGAGAATGTCCCGTTATAAATATACAACTGGATCTGTTGAAAGGTGAGTTAGGTACTGAAAATGATAAATCCTTCAGTTTAAATGGCCACTGTCATCAATGATGCCAACAAACAGTTTTGTTTGCAGAAAAATAATTATATTCCTTGATATTTCTTTAAAAAAATATAAAGACAGAATTTTAAACAGACTGTTTTTTCGTATGCAATGTTGCATAAAAATGTCACAAACATGCTTTTTCTGTGCAACACCTTCGTTTTTATCGTCAGCTGCTGGGTTGGACTAGGGGTGTGTGCATGTGCAAAAAAAAAAAAAATCATAGCTCAAAAATCGGGGCTCATTTTATGTAGAAAAGATAACTTCAAATTCAGCCCCCAGTTTATGACCACTTTGCATCGAAATACATAACACAAGTACTGTATATACACAACAGCTGAAATGTCTACGTTACTAAAAAGACAACCCTGGCTGTAATTTTTGTTCTTTTACAATCTTCAAATTTTTTAACGAGAAAATCACATCCCAAATTTAAAGTTTACGTCGGGAAATTTTCAAATATTAATTATTTGTGATTATAGTTGGACATCTTCAAGAAGAAATAAATCATTGAAACTGATAAGCAAAAATTATTTTTTACGACAGCAAATAACTCTTTAAAAAGTTATCTGTTTGTTTTCTTTTTCAAAAATTAAAAATATTTTACTATAAATCTAATCCCGAATTCTAGGAAGAAGGAAAAATAAAAATGAAATATTTTTGTCCCTCTTTATTTATTTCACAAAAAAAAAGTCCATGTGTGGGATTTTTCAATTGTTTCGTGTGTTTTTTTTTTCTCCACCCCCTGCCTCATATTTAATTTTTCAAAACTCACCTTTCCACTGCGACAGGAAGACGGTAAAAAGCGAAGACAGCAGTTGTAGAAGAACAAGAAGTATTAATAAGAAGAAGAGAAGACGATGGCGCTGTGTTGGGAAACATATTCTAGCATGGCGCAGCCAACCAGGGTCACGTGACCCGCCGTACCATCCGTTGTTTCTTCACTCCACGGTCCCCACCCCTACGTCAACTCCAAAACAAACCCGAAACTAACAACCCCTCCGCAACCCTGGAAATAATCACTTAATTTTTACTAAACTTTAATGTGCTAAGCCTTTAATTAATTTCATTACCAAACAGCGAGAGGGATAAGGAAGCCAAAGAGAAGCTCTTTCCTTCCTTCCTTAATTATGAAAATAAATAGTTACTTACGAAGTCGGGTAGCAGTAGTATTAATAGTTGTGATGTTGATTTTGTTGAGTAGCATTCAGTAGCAAGTGGTTGTGCGTGCCAGAAAACACAAACTCGGCAAACATTTCTTGACAAAAGTATTAAAAAAGAAAAACTAAAATTATTTGGCTACAACCTGCACAATATGAACAGTAAATGAATAGTTAAGAAATGTCAATGACAGAAACAAAACCAATTTTACTTTCGTACAAGTTCTTTTTTTTTTCTTTTTTTTTTTTTTAAATAAAAACTTTAAAAAATTAAAGTTTAATTTCGTTTGTATATGTGGCCGTAAATCACCTAAAACCAAATATTCATTGGGTAAAAAAAAACAAAAAACGTGTATTTTACAAGTACACAAATGCACTCTAAAAGAGGTCTTAAATAGGCTCAATCAAGTGAGTAAGAGAGTAAAAACAAGTTTGTTATAGGTGTTTTTTTTTGTTTTTTGTTTTGCATACAAGAGTAGTTTTGAATAGTGTAAAATTATTTACGAAGTTTTGCTTAGTTGTGACACAAGACTGTGTATATGGGGCACCCAGTGAGGCTATAACTCACTAGTAATGGTCTGTCAATATAGCCAGCTAACCATTACACTTCGTAAAGCGCCCAGTAGAGTAAAAGAACATATTTATTTTATTTAAATAATTAAATTTTTGGCAATTTCAATTTGTCAGTTATTACTTTTGTTTTTTCAATTTATTTTTTTCATTAGTACTGTTGCTGATACAACCTATTCCAGTCGTGAGAAAAGAAATTGCGATATAAAAAAAGCAGCTAAAACGAAAATGAAAAAAAAGAATATACAAGTTAAAAATTAATAATAACTAGACGACGTGTAAACCCGTTGGGCTCCCGCTATAACAACAGTACAAGGTGATAATTGATGCTTGAAGGATCGATGAATATTAATATGTCAATAGTTTAAGTTATCACAAGAATTTGGCTTGATTTTAAGAAATGACAATCAGCTTCGAATGCAGATCTCACAAAATGATCGTTCAGTTGCAAAAAACTGTACTGGAAAATGCTTTATTCTCTAAGTTTAAGAAAGTGCCCTAATAAAAATCTCGCTGTGTTGTTCTATTTTTGCTGGGTTATAGTTACATACAAGCATTATGAACTTTTAAATCGAACAATACTCCATCGGAAAAAAAGGACAAATAAAATTGAATATGGTATGTAATAGTTACCGCCGTAGGAAATGGAAGCAGCGACCAGAGTTCAATTCCTGGACGAGGCTGTTTGTATTTCATATAGCACTAATACTATTGGGAAAGGCATAAATCCAATTATTCTCCCTCCAGCTATGGGTAAATTGAAGGACAGACTGGGCTCTTTAACTTTGGTATGACAACTGGTCAAGGAGAAGGAAAACTCGGATATCAAACTTGTTAAACCCCGGTTAAAAATTGCATCCTGCTCATACGGAGTGGAATGGAAATAAATAATGGAAAAAAATCTGACAATTTGGAGGAAAATTGAAAAACAAAGTTATCGAAAAATGATGAATTTATTGCAAAGGAAAGTCGACGTTTTAACATTTCGGTTTTAATTAACTATCAACAGGACTTTAAAAATGATGATACCAAGAACCGATCACCAGAATTATCAGTAAGCAATTAGACATTAAACTAGGGCCTTTCACCAAAGAAGAACTCGACTCGGTTCTTAAAAAAATTAAAAATAGGAAAGCTGCAGGGCTAGACGAGATCCCCCCAGAAGTGTGGAAGACTAGACAATTCGACGATATACTGCTCTGGCAATGCAACGCTGTCTATAGTCAGAATAGGATAGAAAGATGGATGAAGGGATGCATCCTTCCTTTCCCTAAAAAAGGCGACCTCGGATTAGCCAAGAACTACCGAGGGATAACACTTACATCCATAGCAGCCAAAATCTACAATGCCCTACTACGAAACCGCATAGAACCCAAAATAGACAACATCCTTAGGAAAAACCAAAATGGCTTCCGGAGAAATAGATCCACAACCTCACAAATATTGACCATCCGTAGAATCCTTGAAGGCGTCCGGGCAAAAAACCTTCAGACGACATTACTATTTGTCGACTTTACCAAGGCCTTCGATTCCATCCACAGAGGGAAAATGGAACTAATCCTACTAGCATACGGCCTACCTAAAGAAACCGTAGCAGCAATAATGATCCTCTACAAAAACACAAAAGTAAAGGTACGTTCACCAGATGGAGACACGGAATACTTCGACATTGTTGCAGGAGTACTACAAGGAGACATGCTAGCCCCATACCTCTTTATCATCTGTCTAGACTACGTGCTTAGAACTTCGATCGACAAAATCAGAGAAAATGGCTTCGAGCTGACTAAGAAAAGAAGCAAAAGGTACCCCGCAAAAACAATCACAGACGCCGACTACGCTGATGACTTAGCGTTACTGGCGAATACGCCTAATCAAGCAGAGACACTACTGCATAGTTTGGAACGAGCTGCAGCAGGCATTGGCCTCCATGTCAATGCACACAAAACTGAATATATGTGTTACAACCAAGCGGGCAACATTACCACTCTCTGAGGCTAGTGGACAAATTCACCTACCTAGGAAGTAGCGTCTCATCAACAGAAAACGACATCGACACACGGCTGACGAAAGCATGGACGGCTATAGATAGGCTCTCAATAATATGGAAATCAGACCTGACCGATGAAATGAAGCGCAGTTTCTTCCAGGCAGCAGTTGTATCGATACTGCTATATGGATGCACTACATGGACGCTAACTAAACGGCTGGAGAAGAAACTTGACGGCAACTACACAAGAATGTTGAGAGCAATATTGAACAAGTCCTGGCGACAACACCCCACGAGACGCCAACTGTACGGCCACCTGCCTCCCATCACGAAAACTATACAGGTCAGACGAGCCGGACACGCCGGACACTGCTGGAGAAGCAAAGACGAGCTCGTAAGTGACGTACTACTATGGACCCCCACATATGGCCAAGCAAAAGCAGGACGACCAGCCCGAACTTACATACAGCAGCTATGTGAGGACACAGGATGTAACCCAGAAGACCTGCCGGAGGCGATGAACGATAGGGAAAAGTGGCGAGAGATGGTCAAGGATATCCGTGCTGGCGGCACGACTTGATGATGATGATGATGATTCTGACATCAATGATGGATGTTTAATAAAATACTAGAACAAGGGAGGAAATTATACAAAGAAGAAAAAAAAATCTTCCCTTGTTTTTTTTTTTTATTTTATTAAACATTCATCGTTGTTATATCAACACTTGGTATCATAATTTTTTTAAGTCTTGATGATGGTTTATTAAAACCGAAACGTTATAGCATCGACTTTCCTTCGCAATAAATTCATCTCTTTTTGATGACTTTGTTTTTCAATTTCTCTCTCTCTCTCTCTCTATATATATATATATATATATATATATACATATGTGTGTGTGTGTGTGTATATATATATATATATAATCACACACGGGAAAATTGTTATTAAAAAAACAATAATATTGGTTCACTGTTAAATAAATGATGGATACTTATGCAGTGTCTCTCCCTCCCTTGCCATTGAAATTTACATTAATCTTTACATAAAGCAGCTTATTGCATCAGGGGAAAATTTGTAACTTTTTTCTCTTAATGGCCCAGTCATTTACAGTAAATTGATAAAAAAAAGTAAAAAGGTAAAAGTTAAGGGGCGATGTGTATAAAGTAAGAGATACCAGATATAAGAAAAAATGTAAAAGACGTCAGTTAAAAAGTTAACGATTATAGGTAAGGATTATAATAGGTGATATATACACAAGCGTGTGTTTGCAAGAAAAATAAGACTGACAAGAAGATTTAGTTTTATTTCGTTTATTGAAATAAACAAAATAAATAAGCGAATGGAATATCTAAGCCGGCTGACGGGCGGTTATCTGGTCAGCGGCAAGCGGTTGCTTTGATCTGATCAGCAGGTGATGCTTTCAGCGACGGCTGAGGATTCAACTGTTCGTGTGACCTCCGCTTGCCCTATTTATATATTTCCGACTTCAAACACCTGTTCCAGAAAACACTATTTGTGGAGAAAAAAAATGATTGGTTGAAAAATAGACCTTTTTTTTATAACTGAGAATTTTGGGGGGATTTTGAATAGAGTATGCGCGGAGCCTATGCGCAGAAACCATGATTTTCTCAGTTTGACACTGGCTGTTGTTGGGTCAATATCCGGTAGATGTTATTTTCTTCAGCAATGTCGATGTCTATCGGTCTGTGTTTTGTGTGTTTTAATAGTTGGGTGTGTGAATCAGAAGAGATTTGATGTATTTTTCAATAACAATATTATGCAACATATGTAAATCAGTAATAGGTAATATGTATTTGGTAGAAAAATTGACTGATTGAATATAGAAAATATTAAAGAAAGAATGAAGCAAACAAAAAAAAAAATTTTAGGCTAAAGATTATACTGAGCATACCTTTTCACATTTTGTGAGAAGACAATACCTTTCAGATGGTGTGACGATATTTCAAATACAATATAGTAAGGTTGTGAGCATAGTGAGTACTCAGCAAAATTAGGGGTAGTTAGTAAAAGCTACGTGTTTCTGACATTTTTTGTCCCTCCGCCGGAAGTAAAAAAGAAGACATTTGTGTTCGTTGACACCGTTTTTGTATCCTTTTTTTGTCCGTTTTGGTAACCGTTTGGTCCAATTTGTTCGTTTCGTGCCTGAAAAACCAAAGCTGCCCAACCCTCAACGGTTGCCCCCGCAGCCAAGGAGAAGAGTCAAAAAGGGAAAAAGGCCATTCCCCCGTCCACTAGTACGGAAGAATCTAAGAGAGGCAGGTCGTCACAAAAGGGCCCTTGGGAAACTAGGGAGAAAAGTACGTCCCCAGCAAGTCTCTTTGGAGTAAATTGGCCCTCACTGCCAGGTTCCTCTATACAAGAGTCTCTGGCTGCAGATAGCTTGTCTATCGAGCCGGCAAAAAGGCCCAAAACAATAAATAGCCCCGAAACCCAGACGCCATGGAGGCGAAAGGAAAAAAGTCCTGAAGACTATGAGCGGGATAGGGTGAACAAGTATGCCCAGTACTTTCAGGGCAATATCCCCAAAGTAACAAAACAACTGGAAACGAAGATCGGAGACTAAAAAGACAGGCTGAATTGAAAAAGGAGGAGAGTGTCTCAGAACATGTGGAGTCCCATGTCGGTATTACTGCCGACGTAGCCATGCCACATGGGACGTCCTACAACTAACTGAAGGCGAAGCATAGAAGTTCACGACCAAAAACATAGTTACCAAATTCTACCGGCTGCATCCCGAGTATATGGACAACCGGATAATCAAAGTAACTGTGTACAATGTTCCCATCGGGCTCCCGGAAAATTTACTCGCTTCGTTCCTCACCTTATACGGGAGGGTTGAAGAGATCAACCCCATCAAAAACAGCGCTGGCAAGCGGAGACTACTCCTTCCTCGACTGCTTGAAGAGGAAGGGGTTCCAGGAAATCCCAGACACCATAATTCACGTTGGTCGGCAGATGATAGTCGTCTTTGAGGCCCAGCGGCCCCACTGCTGGCTTTGCAAACAATTGGCACAGAGCCAGGAACCGCCCTCAAAAAAAGGTGGAAGATCCACCAAAGGAACCGATAGAGAAACTGAAGGGAATATCAATGCCGACCCCAGCGGACAAGCAAGAGGAGTGGACATAGGAAGAAAAGGAAAACGAAATCTTCCAAAACCACTCAAAAGTTCACCTCTGCCACCCAGACAAATCTCCTGCAAAGGTGACCACCCAGGATCCTGTAAATAAAAAGGCACCAGCTGAAATACCCTTTTCCCCGCCCAAAGAAGGAAGAAGAAACAACCGAAAGAAACAACCATAGAAGAACCAATGGAAGTGACCTGTGCTGGAGCCCCCCCCCCCCAAAGAAGAAGGGACAGCACAGAACGAAAATCCAAAAAGATTTTTTTTAAGTGATTTCTCGGTCCCCTTCTCTTAAAAAAACAATTTTGAAGAACCTTCATACATTTCCTTCCAATCTCCCGAAAAACCTGCCCAGCCCCGACCTTCGCGCTCACCTTAGCCCTCCCCGACCCCCGTCTGCCAATCCCTTTGCTCCGTTCGCTCACGTTAAGAGATAAGGGAGAAATCCTTCACAAAGAAAAACACAGAACAAAATCGGCCGAGTGAAAATGTCAAATATCAGCAGAGCTTGTTGGGGAAAGTTAATGTGCAGTCGGAGCTACAGAAGATTTTCAGCTCCGAAAAACTCTTAAGCCTCTCCTTAAACTGGAGACAGTCCATGACAAGCAGGTGTCAAAGCTATCCAACTTTAAGGGTGCATCCATTGTGACCACCTTCGTCCGTTCGACCAGTAGCCGCACCGGCCAGGTGTAGCGATTTCTGGAAAGGGTCAGCCATACCGATTTGGATGTTCTGCTCAGAGTGGTCATACCTGTTAAGGTCCCATCTATGAGCCAAATTGATCCGTTGAAAAATCATTCATTTTCAGTTAGAATACTTGATACCATCTAGCTGTAAATTGTTTGTATTAGGAATGGTTATGTGAAGCTATAATTGTGTACTATTATTAGTTACTTGAAACCATAAAACTGTGTGCAAACAAATCTCTATTATTAAATAGAAATAATTATTTGAAATCATATGATTATTTATATTAGATAAAAATACTTGATATCATATAACTGTATGCACCCCATCATAAAAAAAAGAAAAAAAAACCCCAAAAAACTCTTTAATAAGAACACAAGAAATATAGATATATGGGGTTTCAAGGTGATTTATGTTGTTGTTTGCTATCTGACTCCATTCTGGGTTATTCTATTCTTACCCCACGTTATCTTGCTGGTTTAACTTCTTGAATATGAAAGCTGTAAAGGAGTTATATGAAAGAAGAAGATAGTTAAAGATCGGAGACGAAGATATATTTTATATTTTGCCTTTATTTCTGGTTTCAATAACCGTTCAGAGGATGAAATTCTTTCTGAATACAAATGAAATGGTTAAATCTCCCAGTCAAGGTGTTAAAATGTGTAAGTCATTCTTAGCTATATATGTCCAAATTTGGTATTTAAAGATTTAAGAACGTGTTAGACGTTTTGGGGAGATATGTCTAAATCCAGTGTTTTCAGTTGTAGTCATTAAGTCTGTTGTATAGTGTCTTAATTGTGATTCTGATGAGTTCGGGGTTTTTAGCCGTGAGTCGTTAATAAAAGAGGCGGCAGCTACTAGTGGAAAGGTTAGCTAACACGTCATTTACAGACAGACGCATGGCACCTTCCACCACCAGCAAGAAAGATTTAGGTGTTTTCACTCCGCTGGTCACTGCTGAAAGAGAACGAGATTCTTTCTTTTATCGAGGCGGTTCCTTTTCTTTGCGTATGCGCTCCCTCTTCCTGTCAGGGGCTTCTGGGAGTTTCTGCACATTTTTGATAGTTATTCTTAATTTAATTTAATTTTTTTTATTTTTCTATTCCCTACAGATATAAACGCTCAATCATGCATTTCCCAGACATCTGAGCATAAATTAACCCTAGATGGATTGACATGCCATTAAAATCAATCAATCAATCAAATTAAATCATACCCTAACTCATTTGATCACTTATCTCTTGATTCGGGGACATATACACAATTACACAACATGAGAAAGAGTCCAGCATTAAAACTGTAGAGGAGACAGTTGCATATACAGAGATTTTTATTTTTTCTTGAAATGAGATTATTTGAGGATTATTTATAATATCATGTCCAAATATAAATTAGTAAACATATATTATCGTTACGTTTTTACAAATTAAGAAAATTTAGATTTATTTAACCACACACTGAGACACGCGTCTATTGACCAGAGAAAGAAGTTGTTTTACCTTTGCGTGCAACCGTCAAATACACGTCCATGTGTCTCATGGCCAATTTCAAGTCTGTCTTTTTATGTCCCTTACACATATCTGTTCTTCCAGTCCCTACAATCCCACAATGCACAGTGCACAGAAAGCAATTCCTTTTCTATTCTTCAGGGGGAATAACTTTGATATTTTTTCGTTAACTCTGATCTTAACACTTCCCCTTTATAGTATTTAACTAAAGCGAGTACTTGGGATTAATTTGGAGATGCGATTGTGCTTTGGTAAGATCCTGTAAGGTTTTGCTTCTGACCAGCTTGCATTTGTTTGCACAAGAGATGACGGAGATGGTAATTCAAATGTGTCCATTAATATGTCAAATGGAATAGTTGACATATTGTCAACCTGGTTGTTCTGAGTGTATCTGGGCCGTCGTCGGTTTCTATGTCGTACCCAGAATTGTTTACCAACTTTCACGTCTTTTTTCCCCTTGTATATGGCACTTGGAATCAAGTTTCGTTGTCCAGGCCTGTAGTTCCTCGCAAACAGTGGTGCGCCGACCAAGGATGTTTTTGTTTTATTTTGGGATACGTCTTGCTTTTGTTTTTGTTTTTGTAGGCGTAGGGCATCCACTATGGCCCGGAGCTTTAGTCCCACGAGTGTTTTTGCTGGAGACATTCCATTATTCACTGTAGCGTTTGGTGTTGTTCGGTCCGAAAAGAGAGATGTATTCAATATCTCTTCTGTTGTTTCCTCCTCCTTTACTTTTAGTAGAGCACGTTTAAAGGTAACCACAGAACGTTCTACTTGACTACTGGATTGTGAGTGGTAGGGTTGTGACCGAACATATGTGATGCAGCATGAACTGCAGAAGAGGTATAAAAATTTATTTCTAAGAAAAAAATCTAGTCAGCCAAGTGCGGCACTTGATTTGGCCCGAGTGGGAAAAGGGAGAAGTAATCCCAGACAGTGCGGCATCAGAAAGCGACTTCTTCTTTGTGTTGACAACTACTATTCAGACCCTCAGTACGAATTCGGGGATCGAACTGTAAAGGCATGAAAAACTTAAGCTAGCAGATGGGTTTCGTCACTCGCTTCTTGAATGGAGCTTCCCAAGAAATAATGTAAAATTAAACGAAAGTCGACTACTCAAATTCTACCAAGTAAAACGACTGAAAGAAAATTCAACCGCGAATTCTGCTGAAAAGAACTTTAAAGAAGACTCGAAATTCAAAAAACTCTAAAACATTTCTACAAAACAAAAATGAAAAGAAAAATACTTAAATTCAAAGAACTTTGTTTCCCTGACACTCTCTCAGATAAGTTCCAGCAAATTGTACGAAGAATTTGCAACACTTTATCTTTTCTATCTCTTTCTTTCTCGTTTCTTTTGTATAAAATTCCCCTTTAAAAACTTTATTGTCTGTGTTATCTTTTTGAACTGGTATCCTAACAAGAAAGCTGCGGAACTTACTGTTTAAACTTACCGTTTGAAATTACTGTTTAATGGTACACAAAAGCCCCCTAAAAATATTACCCAGTTAAATACTAAACTTGGCTTTAGTGTCACTCACTTTAACAAATTTTATTCCCCCCAAATTCCTTTATATTGAAATTTTATCCCTTTTAATTTCTTTAGAGATGATCTGTCTTAGATATAAATTGTAAGCCATTGTCTGAGACTAATGATTCCAGTAGGCTATGTTGGCTGAATAATTGTTTAAAAATGACAATAATTGAGCGGGTATCTGCATTTTGCATTGGGAATATTTTTGGCCATTTGGAATGGGCATCGACCATTTCCAAAAAGCTAGGACCAGCAAAATCTACATGCATCTGGGACTATGGCTGTTCTGGATATATCCAGTGTGTGTCAACATATCGCAGTGGATTTTTTTGTGCTCCCATGCACGGGATACAACTCTTGACTGTATCTTCAATGCCAGAGTCTTTATTAGGCCAATACACCACACCACGGACTTTCATCAAGTTGATACCAGAATGCCCTGAATGCAATTATTTGAGGACCGCTTTCCCAAGTCCCATGTGTATCACAACACGATCCGAAAACATAAGACAAAATGATGAACTGAGATTGACAGAGAGGTTAATAATGGACAGAGAGGTACTGCAGCGTTTAAACTATAGGTCTCTTGTAAGATCTGGAGGCCGTGAATGTCTGAGGAACCTGCAAACTTTTGGTATCATTGAGTCCTGTCGAGTCTCTCGTTTCACGTCTACCTTTGTCACTGGAATCGTTTGAACAAAATCTGTGAGTGTTCGCTGGAAATCGTCCTCAATGTTGATGGCAGCGATGGTGGTGTCGTCATCTGGAACTGGTTGTGAGTTGATGAGGCGTGAAAAAGCATCAGCCTGACCAATATCTCTAGTCTTGGGGTACTGGATTTCAAAGCCGTAGCCCAGCAAGATGATTGCCCACCATTGGAGTCGACTAGCTGAGTATATCGGGATTCCTTTCTTTGCAACAAAAATATTGAGATTAATGGCTTGTGGTCTGTTATGAGTGCAAAACGGCGTCCAAATAGCATTTTGTGAAATTTCTTCATAGTAAAAGTCTGTGCAAGTGCTTCCTTTTTTTCTTGGCTGTAGTTGCACTCAGCAGGCGTCAGTGATCTGGCCGCATGCATGATAACTTTTTCAGTCCTATTTGCAAATATGTGTGACTTGAAGCATCAGCTGCCGCAACTATCTTTTGACTTGGGTTATAGTGTGTAAGAAGTAAGTCCGAGTTCAACATTGACTTTTATTTGGTCAAGTGAAGGAAAGAAACTACCATAATGACTCACCAACCTGAGATATGAACGTAAACTGCTTACTTGTGATGGGGGTGGCATCTGTTGAATAGCTGCCTCATTAACTGGATCAGTACGACGACCTGAGCGGTTAAAAATAAATAGTATCTTATGGTTTGTTGGTAAAAATGACACTTTTCAGGTCTGAGGTGGAAACCAAGTTTGGATTCGTGTCAGAACTATGTTAATTCATTGTCGACTGCTGTTTCGATCTACCCACAACAACCAATGATGTCATCAGGGTATGGTACTGCACCGTTAACTCCAATTAGCATAGTGTCCATGATTTGTTGAAATATAGCGGGAGCTATTTTAATACCAATAGGTAACCGTGTGAATTGAAATAAACCATGGTGTGTGTTTATTGTCAGCAGTTCCCTGGAGGCTATAAAAACCTCAACTTGTAAATAGGCCACTGTGTGGTTTAATTTGGCAAAACAGGTGTAGCAGATGGTTTGAGTGTCAGTGTAAATTCAGCTTGAGTGCAGCATTCGAGGTCATTTGTAAAGACTGGGGAAAAACGCTTGATGATGTCATCGGTCAGCTCCGAAATAGAACTCTGAGCTGGAGGTCTGGAAACTGCATCATAAATAGAATTGAGTGGTATGTCCAGAAGACCAGTAACTTGATAAAATCAAGACCCATAAGGTTATGTCTCGAATCTGCCATGTAGATCTTTCCGGATGCTGTTATGTCCTCAATTTCGATTGTTATTGGCAATTCTCCAGTGATGTGAATAATTTTCCCAGATACACTCCGCGCTAAATATCTTGTAGGTGTTAGTGGAGACTAGCCTACAGTTTTTCTTAGTTTCTGTGAGATGAGGGTTATGTCTGAGGCAGTGGCCGTTCAGGTTTACTGACACATATTTTCGGTTTGCCTTGGTATTAGGGAGAAAGGTTGCCATCAGTCGGTTTGTATGTGTTTTTCTTTGCTGTCTATGTTTGTTATGCACCTGTGGGGTGTGGAATCCCTCTTTATGTCATTGCTTTTTACACTCGTAACAACGGTGTGTCTCGAATGGACACTTTCGAGAGAAATGCCTGCCATCACAATTCCAGCAAGCAGATGGAGTTTTTTTTTTAATCTGTTGAGCTTGATGACGCTGGGTTCTGTTGTTTTTGAACGACGTTGAGTGCGACAGCTGTACCATCTATGAATCATGCTTAAGATTTATTTTGGTCGTTGTTATTTATTTATTTGGTTTTAGGTTTTTAGATATCTGACTCCGTTATTTTCTTCTTACCCCATTTTAATTCGCTGGTGTCTTCTTGTCTGTGAGGGCTGTAAAGGAAGAAAAGGAAGAAAGGCAGAGAGAGGTGTTATCTTTTGAATTTCAACTTAATTTCATTTGGGTTTTCGCTAAGCTACTCTGTTGCGAGGAATGTTTTCCTGGATTATTTGAGAACCGTCGTTTCTCTCAAATAAGGTGTTGAAATATATTAGCCGTCTCTGGTGGTTAAGTCCAAATTTAGTGTGGTCATGTCCAGTGGTGTTTTTAAGTAGCTTGTTTCGGCTTGTCGGTTCGCTAGCAGCTGACACAACCCGCATGCAAAGCCCCCTGGGATTTGGTAAACAGGCGTGCTACCTTGCCAGTAGCTTTCAGTATGAATGGTCCCGCTGAAGTGAGAGTGAACCTCTCCTTTTCGCAGGGAAGGTTCCTTTTTTCACGTGTGCGTCGCCCCAAATCTTGTCAGGGCTTCGAGGAGTTTCTGTATTTTTAAAAATTTATTTTAATTTTATTCCTTTGATTCACTCCCAGAGATTCACCAAAAGCTGACACTTCACTGCAACCTGTAGAGTAGTGTCTAGGTTCTGTTCTATTTTTGACAGTATTCTCGTTCGAACCTCAGCATCATCTGCAGACTTCAATCAACACATAAATATAAGACACTTAAATTTGCGTCCGTGATAGACGAGATTTTAAACTGCTTACACTCTTTGTTGACGGTTCCTGCAGACGTCGTTAAGTCAACTGCATCACATTTTGTAATGTTTAAACAGTTAAAACGAATGTTGAAAAGTGAAGTGCACTCACCAAGTATTTGTTTGAAATTTTCCACTGTTTCAGCGTATAACAAAGAATGACCGTATGATACTAACTATTTATACGAAAATGTTAATCAATGTTAATGTAACCTATAGCCCCTTCGTTATATTCAAGGAGAGAAAAATAAAATGATGAAACCGAGAATATTGATAGGTCTAACAATGAGGAAGTTTTATTACAGCTTGTTCGAAAGATAACCTTTGTGCTGGTCGTCGTAGTGAGTAGAAGAAAATAGTTATTGAATTGAGAAAGAATAAAAGTCGTTAAATGTCAGAGCGGAATATGCGTCGCTACAGTCAAGACAAATATTGAGATTCTGATTTTAGAACAGGAATGAAATATTCAGCCATAAATGCGTGGTCCTGTTTGCTGTAGGAAAGAGGCATCATTATCTCCTTAAAGTTTGTCCAGGAATGAAGTAGCTGGATTGTCGGAATTAATTCGTCTAATTCATATTCAACAGGGAAACTTTGGGTCTAGAAGGGTAGACTCAAAGATCCATGAATTAGACGGCTCTCCTCATGGTGTAATGAATCTGATGCTACGAAGAAGGGATCGGACAGAAAGTACGTCAGTCCAGCTCGAAAGATTCTGAAGAAGAGAAAGTTTGGCGGGCTTTTCCTGCCCTCGATTTGCCCGGGAAAAGCGCCCGCGCTGAATGGGACAAATCACCTTCATTGGGTGAAAATATGATGCAAGGTTCTTTCTGCTACTAGTGGAATTATAGTCCCGGGGATGCTTTGGTAAAATATAATTCTAACACAGGTTGTGTTCTACCGAACCCAGTTTTCTCAATAAAAGTTTAACTTTCCAGTTGTTCGTTTGTACTTTAAAATCCACAGCAAAGAGATCTTAACATGCGAGCCATTTTGGAAATGTCGATTTCACAACCGTGTCTTAATGAAATTCTGTGATGGAACGTCTTTAGCGAGGAAGAGTGTTACGTTACCTCCTCGCTATATTGGAAGGTCTTTAAAGGAGAAGAAAGAAGATGCCGTAAGGTTTTCAATTAGAAGTTTAATAAAGCTTGAGTTGAGAGGTAGCCTTTGTGCTGGTCATCGTAGTGAGAAGAAAACAGGTATAAAAGGGTCGTGCAGGCATTTTGGCGAGTTGCCAGTAGTTTGAAGTCTTATAGCAGTGGAAGATATATTCAGCATAAATGCGTTGTCCATGGTGTAGACATTTGGCGCATTGCCAGTAGCTGTTAGTCCTATAACTGTGGAGGATATATTCAGCATAAATGCGTGGTCCATGGTGTAGGTATTTGGCGTGTTGCCTGTAGTTTGAATTTGTCGAGGGCGTAAAATTTTCGTCTAATTCAAGTTCAACTGGGAACCTTTGGTCTAGCAGAGTAGACTCAAAAGTCTATAAATTAGACTCAAAAGTCTATAAATTAGACGGTTCTCCTTATAGTGTAATGAAACTGCTGTTATTGAAGGGAGCGGACATAATGACGTCCGTCCTGCTCGAAGGTTGCCGAGGAAGAGGTAGATTGGCGCTCTTTCACCGTCTTTGAATTTCCTGGGAAAGGTCTGGGCAGAATGGGATAAGTCATCCTCATTGTGTGAAAATATCAGACGAGACCAACGTTCAAGTTGATTTACTCGTTAAACAAATATTTAAAGTTATTTCTGTTACACGTCCGACCGATTCTGCATCTCCCCGTGTTCATAATTCTGGTTGGTTGTTTTGTTGGTTGGTTTTATCAACCTTTTTGGCTCATTTAACGCCGAATTAAATTTCAAACAGTTCATTTTAGTATAAGTATAATTTTTGTTTAAAAAACAGTTAAATGTCAAAACAGTTCAGATAAATATCAAAACAGTTCTATTTCGAACAGTTCAGTTTAACATAAGTATGCAGTTTAGTTCTATTTGATCCATAGATAGGACCCTATCAGGTGCTATCACTCTGGGTCAGAGTGGACCTGAGAGTGATAGCAATGAAGGGGTACTCCACATTCCCCAAAGCTCCTGCATTACTGGAACCTCACCATCAGATTGTTTAGGGTCATATCAGGACACTCATTGGAGATGCACCCAATGTATTCTAGAGTCCCAACTTACTGAGCCAGTACATAATTCTGTATCCTGAGATGTTTTTGTGGTATAGATAGTCTCTTTGTAAATAATTCCATCCACCTTAATTGTTGTTGTTGTATTTGCTGTATTGCCGAATCCATTTTTCCTTTTGCAGGTTCCAGAAACTGAAAGAAAATATGCATCACCAAATTTATTATGTTTTTATGAACAAAGAAAAATATGTAAGCAAAACTGAAAAGAGATGGACACAGGATATACAAGAAAAAAATTAGGTTTATTATATTAATTGCACCCAGAGACATGCGTCTATTGACTAGGAAAAGAAGTTATTTTAACTTTGTGTGCAACCATCAAATACACGTCCATGTGTCTTATTACTTATTATAAGTCTGTTTTTTTTGTGTCCCTCACATGTATCCATTCTTCCAGTCCCTGCAATCCCACAATGCACTGTCTGCAGAAGGCAACACCCTTTCTATCCTTTGGAGGAATAACTTTGATATTTTTTGTTAGGTCTGATTCCTAACAATTATACCTATGCATCTACTGAAAATAGGGGATGCTCCTGTTCTGCAGGGCTTATACATGAGCCACAACAGTACTATCACTGACAGTACACATACAAGATTGTGTCAAAGTAGGAAATAATATTCTCAATGAGTTACTTTCCATTCAGTAATCTAATAGTTGTACTAATATGAATTTTTGGTTCAAATTATGTCAGTTTTAAAACTGTGTGCTTTTTGATTCATTGTAATAACCTTGTCTCACTATTGAGGTATGAGAACTTCTGTTGCTATAGCAACATAAGTCATGATTGCTGCTAAATGTCACCCCATGTTACCATAACAATGGATTTTTTCATTACTCTGTAATGAGACTAGTTTGTGTGACTGATATATATATATATATAAATATCGCTATAGTCATCCACAGACAGATCTGTTTCGTTCTATCAGAACTCATCAGACATATTAGTTTCCCGTAGCTGGGATCGAAACCTGGTTGACTCAAACGCCAATCCAAGCTTCTAACCCTTCAGCCACGAGGAGCCAGTAGCATCGAAGTAAATTTTAAACGGTTATGAATCACAATTACTATTGTTTACATACATCTGTTTAACGGCTACCGAGACCTCAATTCATATATGAAGAGGCTTGCAATAAACGCTAATGGCAACACGATTACTTCATTCGCCGGAGAACTCAACCCTACGGGGGTAGGGGAGTATATCTCTCTCTCTCTCTCTATATATATATATATATATATATATATATTGTCATCCACAGACGGGCTGTTTCATTGTATCACAACTCTTCAGTGTGACTAGACACGTAGGACACTTGAAGCTGGGGTTGAAATCTGCCCAACTTTACGTTAGATTTAGTATCAGACTGCTCAGCCAACAAGCATACCCCATCAGCTAGGGAATTAGAAGGTATTAAGTTGTAGTGTTCATTTGTTTACATTTTATACCTTACCAGATACCAGAGTGCTCAGTTCGTTCAAAGAGCTTTACATTATATGAGCGGCATATATATATATATATATATATATGTATATATATATATATATATATATATATAACTTCACCACACAAATAGGGTGTGACACAAGGCCTATTTTTATGCAGAGTTTAATAGGTTTGAATTTAGAGGCTTCAAAATATCAATATGTATTATATATGAGATGATTCTTCAGAATTTCATAACTAAAAGTTAGGATGCATATTATAGATGATTTTTTGCTATCCATGAATAATCATGGTAATTAAAGCAATATACTGGTTTGAAATGATTTTATCTCTGTACATGTTTAAATGGCTGGGGTAGTAATTCATAAGAATAAAAATATTTTTCTGACCCTATTAAATAAGATAAAAATGATAAAATATTTAAAAAGATTAACAAAAACAGTGCAGGATAGATAATATCTTTGTTTTTATAAGATAAATCTAATCTCTATGTAATATTCTTGTTTGGGTTGATAATGTTGATCAAGAATAACAATAGACACAAAAGTGAAGTACATTTCAGGCCAAAGATGATTTGATTTGGTTTGGTTTGGTTTTATGGCATATCAACCATTGTAGGTTATCTAATGCCAAATCTTGTTTTACATATATATTAAATATAGGATTTGTTAACACATTTTGCCGATAAACTAAGTTAAATGATCAAAACAGTTTCATTCAGTTTAATGCCAAATCTTGTTTTACATATATATTAAATATATATGATTTGGTTTGGTTGGGTTTTATGGCATATCAACCATTGTAGGTTATTTAATGCTAAATCTTGTTTTACATTTATGTTAAATATATATGATTTGGTTTGGTTGGGTTTTATGGCATATCAACCATTGTAGGTTATTTAATGCTAAATCTTGTTTTACATATATATTAAATATAGTATTTGTAAACACATTTTGTTGATAAACTAAGTTAAATGATCAAAACCGTTTCATTTCTAACAATTTAATTTAGCATAAGTCAGTAAATTTAAATGGTTCCACGTATTGTAATGAATCACAAACAATTCAATTAAACATCAGCTAAATAATCAAACAGTTCTATTTCTAACTATTCAATTTAGCATAAGTCATTTGTTTGCACAGAGTTTAAATGTCAAACAGTTCTATTTGACTCATACATAGGATCCTGTTAAGTGCTACCACTCCGGGCCAGATTGGACCTGGCAATGAAGGGGAGCTCCAGCATTACAGGAGATTCACCATCAGATTGTTTGGTGTCAAATCCAGGACACATTTTGGTGGAATCTTACTCCTCTGCAGAGATGCAGTCGATGTATTATAGAGCCCCTGCCAGCAGTGCTGGCTGAAGATTAAATAGCTAATATAGACATACATTATGTAACAGTTATCTTTGTAAGATGGGTTTGGTTTTATGGCATATCAACCATTGTAGGTTATTTAATGCCAAATCCATTTTTATACATATAAACTGATCTATTTCAAGCAATTCAATTTAGCAAAAGTATGCAGTTTTGTTCTATTTCACCCATAGATAGGACCCTATCAGGTGTTACCACTCTGGGCCAGAGTGGACCTGGGAGCGATGGTAATGTAGGGGTACTCCGCATTCCCCAAAACTCTAGCATTACTGAAGTCTCACCATCAGATTGTTTAGTGTCATATCCAGGACACTTGTTGGGGGCGTCTTACCCCACTGCAGAGATGCAGTCTGTGTATTCTACAGCCCCAGCCAAATGAGCCAATCTTTGTAAGAAATGGATTTGGTAAGTTGAGTTTAAATCCTGTATGAGGTTATTTGTATTTCACTTAAGTTTGACTTGAAAAAAGCATTCATCTTCTTCCCCAGCTAAGGATAAATAGTAGGGAAGGCTAGGGTCTTTATGGTCAAACTGTTGAGGAGAAGGTAAAGTCTGAATTCAAACCAGCTGTACAACTTAAATGCTAACCCTAACCCAGAAGTGGAAGTTTGGGTAAATATATACAAAAAGCAAAATTAATTTTAGTTTATGTTTTCCGCTTTCTATTTATATGTATGTAAACTTTTTCAATTGATGTTTAATTAACAAATTAGAAAATTGTTCAGTATTACCCATAAATGAATTACACCATTACCAATTTTTTAATAAAATGTTAATTTCCTTCTAAATGAAAGATACAAGGAATTTTTTATGTCTTGTGAAACATTTGGGTTTAGTTTAGTTTAATGGCATACCAACCTTTGTAGATTATTTAATGCCAAAGCCACTCTACAAGAAGAACAGTAGTGGTACTATTTAATCCAAAGTACTATTTAATCCATAGCTTTCCCAAGGGTATTTACCCAAAAGTGAACATAATAGCGCGACTGGAGTACGAACTCGCTTACTACGATCCCGCCATCCATCGCTTTAACCATTACACCATGAGGACACCCCCCTGAATCATTAGAATATTTTTTAAATGCAACACATCTGTAAACAAAAGTAAAATTACACACACACACACACACACACACACATGTATATATATATATAAGTAGTGTACTAACTTTTGGTTACAGGCAGAGTTTGATGACAAATAGTACCGAATAATAACCATTTTCATGGTGGAATGTTTCACTCAAAATAATACAATATATTGGTTTAGAAAAAATTATCTTGAAAATATTTAAAGGAGTGTATTTATAATATTATAAGTAAATATTATAAGTAAATGATCTTAAAATTAATCTTTCTCTCTCTCTCTCTCTATATATATATATATATGTGTGTGCGTGTGTGTATGTGCACAAATATTTTCATCTTGACATGTAAATATACATATGCTTTTCTCTCTTTCTTTTTATACGTGTGTTTTACCTCCCATCTCAAAAACCATCCAAATAAGACAAAAAAGACATGTGGGACTCCGCTTGAGAAGCAAGGACAAACTCAACACAAGGACACATCTTGACACATGGGTATGCCGATGTTCACTGACCAGCAAGAACTGATTGTGTGGACACAGGATGCAGTTTGGAAGAATTGGCAGGGGCAACGGGTGATTGGGACGAATAGAGAGAGAGTCAGGGAAATCTGTGCTGTCTGTGTGACTAGATAAGAATGATATATATATATATATATATATATATATATACAGTATCATCCATAAATAACAATTTTTTTCCATAAACAATTAATTTTCTTTGAAACCTGTTGTATAGTGGCTCGTACCATGTGACTTCCTGTATCACCGAGGTATAAAAGACGTCATGTTTCATAAGCACAAGGGTTCTGCTAGATCTCGGTCTGTAGTAAGACCAGCTTTGGACGTAACACCCACAACATGAGACTTATGATATTTGTTGGACTGTACAATTTCAGTTAATGAATAATCAACTCTTTATTTCACAGTGTATCTCTTCCTTACCACGATACAATAAAACCAAAGATACCATAATTTTATTATATAATCCTTTTTAGTTTCTAAATAACCTCTAACAAATTATGGGGGGAGTTCTATGGCTTTGTTTGGGAAGTCTTTGTGGCATAGTGGCTAATGTGCTGAACTGTAATATTCTAGTGAGTGTTAACTCCAGTTGCACAATTACATTCTCTTTCAAACTAACACCCTTAAGAAAGTTATAAGCCCCCTTATTTCCCTAGCTATGGATGAAATAATACCACTACTATTCTCCTACAAGGATGGCTTTGGCATTAAATAACTTATAAAGATTGATATGCCAGTGTTATATCAAGCGTATGGTTGCAAGGAAAGGACAAAACACATAGTTGCAAATCAAAGACGACAAGTGAAAAATTTAACAATTGTATTAACGAACAAGAAACAAAAGGTTCAAACAACTGTGTTGGGGAATATGAAAATCTGTGCGAAGTTGAGAAGAAAAATATTCCTAGTTGTATCGATAGGAATGAGTTGAACTTAGGAAATTTGACGTGTGTTGAATGGTAGTGGATTTGAGAAATAAAAATGTTTCAATATTTGTGTTGGTAGGGGTGAGTCACAGACTTACGCGGTCAATCAAAGTTTATATCGATAGGGAAGGAGAAATGTCGGCGTTGAAATAGTGGAATGTAGGTGGGGTTGATTATTCTCAGCTCATGCGGCTTCCATTAAAGGTCACAGTAAGAAGGTAAAGAAAAATTTAGGTGATGTTGAATGTTGCAGGCGTCGCGGTCAGTGTTCTCTCTCGAGGTTTCAGAGCCGATATTTGTCACTGCCTCCCACCAGACAGGACTTGACACAAGGTCAATGATCCGAAGGTCGATTAAAGTGGGGACTAGGAGAGGGGAAGCTCGATGCAGCTCGCCTACTAGAAGGTGGTCTAGCCGAAGCCAGGGGCTATACTGTCTTTGTTGGACTGTGGCAGGACCAGAGCTGACAAACTTTTTGAACTTTCGTTGACCATTTTATAGTCGTGTTTGGGTCGAATCGACTTAAAAAAAACACTTGAAGGTAAAGTTGCTGATTGGATGAAAAAAAGAAAAGGATCTTTTAAATTGTAAATATAAAGTTACATTTCAACCAGATGGATGCACGTAGCCTACCTGCGCAATGACGTGTTTTATTCATTTTGGTCTCGGCCATCGTCTAGACATCCGGCTTTTGAAATGTACGTTAGTGGTGTTTTATTTCTTTGTTTATTTATTGATTTTGCTTGTGAGTTAGTTTCAATTGTATTTGTAAATCAGAAGGGATTTCTGTAAATAAAGAAACCAAACCAAACCAATTTAATGACCAGTTGTAAATTTAGCCACTTCTGATTCACAAATAGTGATCATCAATCTGACCCCAAATAAATCCCTCCAGTCGCGCTATTACATTCACTTTCGGGCAAATACCCTTGGGAAAGGTATGAATCCCCTTATCCTACCAGCTATGAGTTAAATAGTATCACTACTGTTCTTCTAGGAGGATGACATTGGCATTAAATAACCTACAAAGGTTGATATGCCATTAAACAAAGAAACCTAAACCTAAACCAAGTAAATCTGACTAAAAATATTGTCAAAAAATAAATTCAAACCTGTTCGTATTTTTGCACTAATACCCTTGGGAAAGGTATGAATCCAATTATTCTCCTCCAGCTATGGATAAATAGTAGGGCAGACTGGGTTCTTCAGCTTTGGCAAGGCAACTAGTCTAGGAGAAGGAAAACTCTGAATTCAAACCTGTTAAACTCTGCTTAAAAATTGACCTTGTGTCATGTCCTGCCCGAGCGGAGGGGTTGGTAAATATGGTATTTTTGCACCAATCACCGCTCAACTTGAACACTTGAAATATTCTTCTCCTGGATCAAATGTTCTGGCCGAAACAGAAAAGCAAACAATTTACCAGTGTTGGTTTTAATGGGTTTAACAATTTATGTACACGTATTAGTGAACCCATTGAACCGAACATACATTTTAACATAAAATAAAGAACACTGAGCCCAAATACATTTAACACATTTTACATTTATGCCAACAAACATATATATACTACTGCTTACATAAATACAGAGACAACAAAGTTCACGAACTCACTGACTGGTGGAATGTCATTTTTCTCCTCTTTGTTGAGGGTCATAAAAAACCATCTGCCCCAGGCAAGACCCAGTAAGCTGACTGCAAGGGGCAGCTTACTCCTTTTTCAGTGTCCCTTATTTTTGTGTCCCCACACCAGTGTCTCTTTCATTGCTCAATGAAACTAGGTCACTTTGAGATATACCATTACCAAAAAGGTATAATGTCAATTTTTAACTCTAATACTGTTTTGCTGTCTCTCTCAACAGAACACACTGAATAATTTAACAGTAAATTTTATTCAAGTGGACATTCAAATTATTGCTACAACACAGAAATGAAACTGCCAAAAAAAAATCAAAACAAAACTTTATAACCTTGACAAGAAAAAATACTTTAAATTCACATATAAAACACACATACAAACATGTTCAAACTTGTATGCATTTATACCTCCTCCTGTGTGTAGAATTTGACACAAGGTTTATTTTTAAGCAGAGTACAGCTGGTTTGAATTCAGACTGTACCTTCTCCTAAACCAATTGCCATAGCAAGACTCAAGATCCCACTCTGCCCATTTTTCAATCTCTTTTTTCCCTGCTTGCTGGTTATATCTTATTTTATGCTAATGTCTTTGGGAAACGCAGGAATCCATCTGTTCTCCCTGTTTCAACCAAGGGTCTACTGCTTTGGTAAGGAAACCAGTCTAAAAGGAAGCAAATAATTATTTAAAATAATTCAATTTAGAAATAAGATAATTATCCAAACTACAATTAAAACAAGTGATTTTTAAAAAAATAATTATGATATAACGGCACAACCCAAAGAGACATCCCCATGGTGTAATGGCTTATGTGCTGTACTGCAGCTTCAAATTAAGCGAGTTTATTCACTTTTGGTTTAAAGACAGGAACCCCTTTATTCCTGTAGCTATAGTTGTTCTTCTACAAGGATGGCTCAGGCATTAAATAACCCACAGAAGTTGATCTGCCATTAATCAAAGAAACTGAAACTGCATCCAATAAAATTAATAATACCAATCCTGACAACCTTCCAGACGAGTCCTAACTTGTATTTTTCAAAAGTTCCATAGTTCAAAATGCTTTGATTTGATACTATGAACGTGTGATTTAATCTGACTGTTGCTTTATGAACTGGAATGATAAAAATAATATTAATACATTTTTTTTCATTCTGTGAAGGTATATCTTTGAATTTTAAAAGCTTTTTATGAACTACACAGACCTAGTTTGTGGATTGCATGTGGCCTGAGGGCTACAGTTTGTGCACCCTGGACATAGATTATATGAATTATAGCCACAAATAGAAGTCAGATGTATGGAGGGGAAAATCACTTATTTTCAGTTGGCCAAGGAATGAGATGAATTTCATTCCCGTGCCATAAGTGAAGACAACAATAAATCACTCATAAGTTTTATCAACTCACAACTCTTCGATACCTTATATCAGTTAATAATGAACCTGTTGCAAAATAGTTACAAAAACACAAGTTTGTGCTTTTGAGAATCAGATAAGCGTGAACATAAAAGTTGAAAATAATTAGGAATTTTAATTAATTACTTTAGTGAATTATTTTATTTTAATGGAAAATTATGTGAAAGCTAAAGATTTGTTGCAGCAGGTTTTTGATTTCTGAAGGTCAGAACTTACATTGACCTTATTTTGTATTTGCATGTCAGCTTCTGTCAAAATAAACCGTGACAGCTGTAAAAAAAAAAAAACATTTGGATACATATCAATTGATATTTTAGCTATGACGTGTCACTAAAAAGTTTTAGTGATTATGTGTGATTAAGGGATTAGTTGGGAGAATAATTAGAAGAAAATACATAAGAAAATATATAAGAAGGTTTTTAAGATGTAGAGTCAGTTGGAGGTGTAGAGTTGGGGAGTTGAAGTTGGACAGAGTCAGAGGTCAGAGTTGTGTCGCAGATGGGTCAGGCAGTCAGTTAGAGACGGAGTGAAGAGGCCCCATTGGGATGGGGCTGGGTCAGTGAAGACGAAATGTCTAAGTCTGTAGTTGCCTGTTTCATTTCCTACTCTTTACACTATCTATCTAAATGAGTTGATGCAGTTCTTAGTTTCTGTCTCTCTCTTTTCATGGCTACTACGAAAAAAGTAGTCAAAATATGATGAAACAACAGAGTCGTTTTTGTAATGCGTGTGTGACAACTTTCAACATGGTCCTGTCGCATAACAAATGGGCTCAGTGCAAAGTGGGTAAAATTCACACAAATTGCATGTTTAGTGTAACAGTGGCCATCATTGGGAATGGAATCAGCCGTTCAGGTTCAAATCCCGGATTAAGCTGTTTGCATTTCACTTTGCACTCATGCCCTTATGAAAGGCATGAATCTATCTATTCTCTTCTGAACTATGGATATAGTGGATTCTTTAGCTTTGGTTAGGCAACCAGTTGAGGAGAAGGAAAACTCTGAATTTAAACTGGATGTAAGTAAGTTGGCGACCATAGTCGAAGGCGACTCGAAGGCTCCCCCTTCGATGGCTACTACACCAAAGTGCAGGGGAGGATGCTACTCCTTTCTCCGGATTTCTCCACTTTACCCTTGATCCTTACCTTATAATGCTGAGTGTTAAGCAAGGAGGGATCAAGTACCATTTTTTGAGTCTTTGGTATGACTCGACCTGGGATTGAACCCAGGTCTCCCAGGCCATTGGCGAACACTCTAACCATTATGCAAATGTATGGTAAACTGGATGTACTTCACTTAAAATTGACGTGGTGTCTCATCCTTCCCATGATAGAGGGGTTGGGTGAATGTACACACCCAAATAGTTTTCTTGAATGTATAATATACATTATGGGATTGATAATTTTGTTGATTGATTTAGTTATTAACTGAATTTTGATCTGAAATTTTCACTATTCTATTTGACCTGTGTGATCAATGGAGAAGCTTTGGGTTGAGTGCATTAACAAAGAAGTTTTGGTTAACCTTGATTAGGCAACCAGTCTAGGAGAAGGAAACTGAAATCAAACCACCTTTCTTAGGCTTAAAAATTGATTTTATGTCACATCTTACCTATTGTGGAAGGGTTGAATAAATACATAAAATGTTATATAATAGCCGAGGGATTTAGGTTCATGCCTTTGAGTTTAGTTAGGCTAAGAACCTTCTGGCTCAGCACATGGGTTAGTTAGGTGCAACACTGAGGCAGGTGTTAATGTGGGCGCGCGCGGGCGGATGGAGGTGTCACTCAGATGTCACAATACTCTGAGACAAAACGGGTGACGGAGGGCGAGTGACGTCATACACCGGAAGCGCGCAGAGGTTTGTGGAGATTTGAAGAAAGTTAGAGAGTTGAGATTAGACACTGGACGAAGACGGTTGACTTTTGGAGCTTGCAGACGCGAGGCGAACTTGCACCCTATGGGGGCCGTTCGAGATGGGGGCCAAATGAATAAGACAGCATAGAAGATTGTGTCTCTTCTCCTTATGTCAAAACCTTTAACTCAAAGTTGATAAAAAGGTTTCGAACCTGAACAAGAAGTCGTGACGTGTTTTCGAATTTCGAGATTCCTATGTTCTATCGTTATGAACATTATATGTCCATTTCGCACATGGTGTTAATTGTGGCCATGTAACAAAAAGACACAAATTGAAATCCTATGCAAATTTAGTGAATATGGAAACACAAATATAGTGAATATGGAAACACGAAAATCCAGTTAAAGAGGTTCAGTCTATGCATTATCAAGACATCGAGATGATGAAAAAGAGTAAAAGTCAATTGCTACAAAGGAACAATGTTTCCCATCATTCAGAAAACAGTAAAAAACTGCGATATATTTCTGACAGTTCAACTCCTGTTGTCAGCTGGGGCAGTAGATTTCAAATGCACCCCTGCAGAGGAGTAAGACTCCCACCACAACAAGTGCCCAGAATACAATATTAAACTGCATCTGATGGTGAGGCTCCAGTCTAGAAGCTTTGAGGAATGTGGAGTACTCCTTTATTACCATTACTTCCAGGTCCACTCTGACCCAGACTGGTAGCACCTGTTAGGGTCCCATCTATGTGTCAAATAGAACTCTTCAATAATAATTATTAGTAATTTAAAACCATACAGCTGTGTGCAAGTTATTTGTATTAGATAGGAATACTTGATAAATATAATTACTCATGTTGAGTAGCAATACTTTAAACCATTTAACTTGTACTATAGCCACAATTAAGGCCATGTGCGAAATAGACATATAATGTTCATAACGATAGAACATATAAAGAACATAGGAATCTCGAAATTCGAAAACACGTCACGACTTCTTGTTCAGGTACGAAACCTTTTTATTACTTTTGAGTTAAAGGTTTCAACACAAGGAGGAGAGACACAATCTTCTATGCTGTCTTATTCATTTGACCCCCATCTCGAGCAGCCCCATAGGACGCAAGTTCGCCTCGCGTCTGCAAGCTCCAAAAGTCGATCCTCCTTGTTTGGCGTCTAGTATTCAACTCACTATCTTTCTTCAGATTTCCCCAAAATCCTCCGCGCGCTTCCAGTGCGTGACGTCACCTGCACCCTGTCACCCCGTTCCATCATCTCGGGCTATTATGACATCTCTGAGTGGCATGTCTGCCCTGCGCACGTGTTACCACCTACATCAAGGTTTGCACCTAACTAACCAATGTGCTGAGCCGAAAGGTTCTCAGCCTAACTAAACCCAAAGGCATGAACCGAAATCCCTTGGCCATTACGTTACAAACTGTGGGCAAACAAATTATTAATTTTAAATAGAATTATTGGTGTTATATAGGAATACTTGAAATCATTTAACACTATGCAAACAAACAAGCTTTAACAACTCATTTAAAAATAACATCACCGACAAATTATTTGCTTACAAATTTTATATATATATAAACAAGATTTGGCATTAAATAACTCACAAGAGTTGACATACCATAAAAAATCAACCAACTCACCCACCAGAATTCAACTCACTGTGAAATGATATAAATACAGTAACATTTTACATTTTTTCCTTGTTACTGATGACAAGTTCATTTTTTTTTGTTAACATTTGATTCTGGTCCAGAATCAAATTCTTTTGTCTGTGTTGTTTACATCATTTACTCTTCAATAGTGAGCCAACATAAATTGTTGGAGCAAAATATTCAACAGACTATCCCACAAGGCATCAGACAATGAACCTGACCTTTGCTATTTTGGACCAGGGGACAAGTGTTGCCTGGGGAGGGGATAGTCCTTTGAAGTCAAGAGTTTCAATATATTAGCCAGAGGGGGACATTCTTAATCCTAATTCCACATTATTGCTACTGAATATATTTTAAATTAAACTATAGTTTTCCAGTCAAAGACTGGAAAACTATAATTGAATTTAAAAAAGGTCTGACTTCATATTTCTCACAAAACCAAAATTTTATTGTAAATGTTTATATTTTTTATAACTTGTTGAACTTCATCAGTGTTTATGCAGGTTATTATTTCTCTTTGGTTAGATATCTTGAAAAAGGTTTCATCCCAGCACTTCCTATCTTAGGTGACTTAAAAAGGAGTTGGTTTGCCAGATACTATGAAAAATCTAGTATGGAGGAACCTTGTCTTCTAAATAAAAGGCACAATTTATCAAATTATTTCTTATGAACTCTTTACATGGTATAATGGTGAGAGAGGATTGTCCCACAGACTATTGTTTGTGAGTTCGATTTTCAGTGTGTGCCCCGTACTTATAGTTTTGTATCAATCGAAACTAAGCTTAGTAAATAACCACTAGATTATTTCTAATTTTTTATTAATCTTATTCCATTTTATACTCAGAAAACTAAAAAATACCAGACAATAATTTTATATGAAATTTTACATTTATAGAAAACATTTCTTGGAAAGGAAATTCAAATTTTAGCTTGGTGTTCTCACTTATTAAAATTGAGCTCCTAAATTCTCGTATTTCTTTTTGAAAAAGGTTTTTAAGTATCAGGGGAGGCAACCAATTGAGTTTCAGAATTATTTCCCTTGGATTATTATTATTATGCATTGTTCTAATACAGGGGTCTCAAACTCAAGGACTTGAAAATGCCATTACGTATTGGGGGAGAGACATAACGGGTACATGAAACAAAATTATAGCTTAGTCTAACACATTGGTTTACATTACCTGTTGCTATAATGTTATGATAATGATGATCATCATCAAGTAATGCTGATAACACAGATTCTCTTGATCCTCTCTCACTTATCTGTCCCTATCGGCCATCACTCTTGGCCAGACTTCCAGACGGCACCTAGTATCTGCACAGAGCTGATGTATGTTAGTTTTTGTTGGTCTGCAAATGCTGGTGTGTCTATGTGAAGGAGCCCCGAGGAGATCATCCTTCATGAATTCATCCTTACTTTTCCAGCTGTGCCCTGCATGTCTAGTTCATCTTAGTTGGGTGATTTGTAAGATGGGAGATAAGTGGCCATATAACTGGTGTTTTGTGGAGTCTTGCTACAAGGATTTGTTCCGAACATCATGGTGTAGTTCCCATCTAGCTTTTCCTCCATGCATTTCGTTAAAGTCTATATGGTGCAACTGTACAGTAGTGCTGACACAGCAACAGCTTTGAAAAATTCCCATTTTAGTTTATCAAAAAGATAAAATTTCCATATGATCAATAGCCAATCAAAATCAGCCCATGCCTTTCCTTTATGTATATTGACATCACTTTCTGTTGATGAGATATTGCTACTGAGGCATGTGAACTGGTCTACTAATTTCAGAAGCTTGCCATTAAATTTGGACATGGCTCCATTTTGTTTAAAGACATGAACTCTGTTTCAACTGAATTCACATAGAGACCAATGCCTCTTGCTGCTTGCTCCTGACTAGGCAGTTTGGATTTGGCTTGGGTTGGTACATTTTCAAGCAGCACAAGATCATCTGCATAGTCTCAACAGGATATCATCTGCTTCTTGCTTTTTTTTTTTAGAGTGAAACCATTTTCTTTTGTAGTCAAGTGCAATTATCAACAAAAATGAAATTTGAGGCTCTCTTTGATCATTTCACTTTTAAAACTAGTGGCTTTTGTAACTACAACTACCTCAAGTAAATTTCATGATATCAAGTTACATGTCATTTAAAGGACCAGTGGAGAGGACAATCAATGTACTTGTGTATATTGAAATCCAGGATACTTTTCTTACTTCATTGATAGAAAATTGTTTTAGTGATGATGGATTCATTTTTCAGGATGATAATGCATCTTATCACAGAGCAGAGGTGATTAAAGTTTTTCTTTAGGAAAAGTATATAAAATCAATGACATGGCCAGCAAACAGTTCAAATTTAAATGTAACTGAAAATTTATAGCAGGAATTTTCAAAAATGGTCCATGAAAAGGCTCCATTCATGAAAGGAGATCTATGGGGTCAGGCTGAGGTCAGAGCAAGCTGTGTTACCGTTTTTTATCTGACTCCGTTCTGAGGTTATTCTATTTTTACCCCATGTTGTCTTAATGATATAGCTGCCTGAACAAAAAGGCCCCAAAAAAATTATATGAAAGAAGACAGCAACAGATAGGAGATGAAGACGTTTTTTTAAAAATTTTTCCTTTATTTCCTGGGTTCAACAACCATTCAATGGGTGAGGGAATTTTCCCTAAATACAATTGAAATGGTTGAATCCACCAGTCAAGGTGTTTAAAAACACGTTAATCATTTCTTGGTATATGTGTGTCATCATTTGGTATTTTAAAGCTTTAACAATGTGTTAGTCATTTTTGGGAGTTTGTTCAAGTCCAGTGTTTTAGTTTGTAGTTCGATAGGTCCATTTCGTAGCTTTTTATATTTTGGCATACTGTTAACCGAGATGGGTGATACTAGTGAAAGGGCAGCCACATTGGCTTCCACAAGCAATGTTGTTACTTTGCCGGTCACTGCTGAAAGAGAAAGAGCTTCCTCCTTTTTGTTGGGAGGTCCTTTTTTCTTTATGCATGTGTCGCCCTTTTTTTCCTGTCAGAGGTCTCTGGGAGTTTCTGCATATGTTAATAATTTTCTTTTTTAATTCAATTTAAATTTATTTATTTATTTATTCCTTACAGATCTATCAATTGTTATTCAGGAAAATTGGAACCAATTTGATGAAGAATATTGCTTTAAATTAGCAAAATCCAAGTCTGAAAAAATTAAGGCTGTCATGAAAGCTCAAGGAAGAGCAAGTATCAATTCTAATTCTTTTGTCAGTGAATTCCATAATTTTTTCCTCAGTATAGCTTAGAAAAAGTTATACCATTAATCTAAATAATCTAATCTAGTTTGTTTAAATAATATTTTATAAAGCTAGAATTTTCAATGATTAAATAAAAAATGTTTTGTGTCTTTTCAGTTATTATTTTATTAATGCTAAATAAAAAAAAAAAGTCCCTCTAAATGAGGAAATTCCATAATTTTTGCCAAGGACTCTCCCAGGTCTCTGATGACTACATTTTCATTTAGGATATCTGATCACTCATGTTACTTTTGACCCTTGTGGGGTGCCTTTTCTGCATCAGTAGTTGTCATTGGATATTATTCTAGGCAACATGGCTTACATCACCAGGATCAAGAGGAGTCCAGGAAAAAAATCAAATGCAATGCCCTTAGAAAACATTCAAATAGCATACATATGCAAAGGGTAATACTGCAGCCTTTGAATGTCTATAAGTCTTTAAGTATAAAGTCTTGAGTGATATCAGCTTTGTTACAATCACATCTAACTGAAGGGGTGTATGACATTAAATTGCATCTGATGGCGAGGCCTCGATTCTGGAGATCTTAGGGGTGTGGAAAACTCCTTTATTAACATTACTCCCGGGTTCTCTCTGACTCAGAGTAGTATTACCTCTTAGAATCCCATCTCTGGGTCAAATAAATCTGTTTAAACATTATTTGTATTTGATCAGACCGTGTGCAACCCCCCAACACTCACACACAAAAAAAACCCAAAACAAAACAAAAGCAAAAAGCAAAAAACAAGCAAACAAAAAATTTAAAGAACAACTATACAAAAAATATCAATATGAACATACAATGAACGAGAATCCCTAACCTGGAGGTATAAAATAACCCAAGATATGTTGATGTATTAAAATCAATCAATCGATTTAAAAAATGAATCTGCTGAAATTTTGTGGTAATAAAAAAGTGAGATTATTAATTCAAAATATTTCGAAGGAAAATTTCAATAGTCAAGAGAGCATGTAGAAAATAAACGGTGGCTTTAAACATTGAAACTACAAAAGTTAAGAATTTATTTAACAAAATTTAAAAATAAAAAAATCGAAAACCATCTTTAATTTCTAAGGGAAGTAATTTATCCATTTTATTTGAGTTACTTCCCTTGCATTGTATTTTTTTTCTACTCATAATTCATCATCATCAAGTGTCATATCCAGTTGATGAGACACATTCGGCCGGCCGTGATGTGATGAGCGGTTCAGGTCGGGTGTGTCTTGTCACTGGATGTACCTCTGGCCTCAGGGGGCCGTCCTCCCAGGCTTTAACCCTCTTCGGAGGGGTTGGGTTTATCGCCCGGCGCCTGAGGCGTTCCTTTTAAGGGGACTGCCGACAGGGTCCGAGGCATTTTTGGAAATGCCAGATGCGTATGGGCTACGGCCCTGTACCTGGACCCACCTTAAAAAAGGCCTTGTGCCATACTGGTCCGGTTGGTGGGACGGAGGACAAATACCATCATCATATCGCTCTTCCAGGTCTTCCAGGCTACACACTGTATCGGCACAGAGCTGTTGTATATAGGTTCTAGCTGGTCGTCCTACCTTTGTTCGTCCATGTGAAGGGGTCCACAGGAGTATATGGCTTATGAGTTCACCTTTAACCAGATATATAGGACACTGCTGGAGAAGCAAGGATTCATAATTAGGTTGGTTAAAAATTGAATTCGTTTATGATTATTAATCATATATTCGTGCACGAGGGTGGAGGTGGGTGCTCTGCTCTAGAATTGATAATATTTTTTTCTTTTTTGTTAGAGTTTTATGGCATATCAATAGTTGTGGGTTATTTAATGCCAAATCTTCTTTTTGCTTTGTGGGTAGAGTGTTCACCAATGGTTCTTGATGCCTTCTTGCTTAACACTCGGCATTATAAGCTAGGGATCAAGGATAAAGTGGAACAATCCAGGGAGTAGTACCCTCCTCTACACCTTGGTGCTGTAGCTAATGAACCTTCGGGTTGCCCTCTATAATGGTCACTAAAAGAAAATGTATATATATAGTAAAGTAAGTAAAGTTGGCAACCTTAGTCGAGGGCAACTCAAAGGCTCCCTTTTCAATAGCTACTACACCAAGGTGTAGGTGGAAGCACTACTCCTTTCTCAGGATTGCTTCATTTTACCCTCCCTTGATACGTACCTTATATTGCTGAGTGTTAAGCAAGGAGGTATCAAGTACCATTTTTAAAGTCTTCGGTGTGACTTGACCTGGGATTGAACCCAGGTCTCACGGACCATTGGCACTCTATCCACTAGGGTAATGAGTATATATATATATATATATAATTTGTAAGAGAATAGTTTGTAAGTAAATTTATTTTTAAATGAGTTATTAAAGTTTAATTATTAAATGTTTCTAAGTACTGTTATTTAACACTAATAATTCTAATATTGATAATTTGTTTGCACACAGTTAAGTGGCTTCAAATATTCCTGTCTAACACTAACAATTCAGTTTAATATTAATTATTTGTTTAAATTCAATAAAATGATTTTAAGAATTGCTATTTAACATGAGTTATTTTATTGATCAAGTATTTCTTTCTAATATATATAATTTACAGCTATATGATTACAAATAACAAAGAATAATCCTTAGTAAAGACAGAACTGTTCTAACATTCTGAGAGTAATAGCAATGAAGGCATACTCCACATTCTCCAAAGCTCCAGGACTATAGCCTCACCATCAGATTTGGGGTGTCCTCGTGGTGTAATGGTTAAAGCGATGAACTGCGGAATCGTAGTACGCGAGTTCGTACTCCAGTTGCGCTATTATGTTCACTTTCGGGCAAATACCCTTGGGAAAGGTATGAACCCCCTTATTCTCCCTCCAGCTATTGGTAAATAGTAGGACGGACTAGGCTCTCCAGCCTTGTTGAGGCAACTAGTCTAGGAGAAAGAAAACTCTGAATTCAAACCTGTTAAACTCCGCTTAAAAATTGACCTTGTGTCATATCCTGCCCGAGCGGAGGGGTTGGTAAATAGTACCATCAGATATTGTTTAGTGTCATACCCAGAATACTCAATGGGTTGGTGGGAGTCTTACCCCTCTGTGTTGGTGCTGTCAGCACATTCTATAGTCCCAGCTGAAAGACATGATATTTGGCCTTAAGCCAAGAGGCAAGGTCATCAATTCTTTTAATAATGGGATTTATCTTTTGTGAGTATGAAGTCTGTTTTAATCCATTCCAAGAGATTTCTTTGAAATTAATATCTACGATTATTCAAAGTGAGATGAAACTACACCAAGACAAAATAAATTTTAGGAACCTTTGAAAAGTGGAAAAACAGTTTCCGTTTTTTCATTATTTTTTCTACATAGGTCTTTACCAAGACTTAAGTTGTGTATTTATCATAGGAAATTTCATATAAAGAATTTATTTCTGATGGTACTTGATATTTCATTTATTGGAATCCATATTCAAATTAGTTCTTTTGTGAGATAAACACACACACACACACACACACACACACACACACACACACACACACACACACACACACACACACACACACACACATCCATGGTGTAATAGTTACCATGGTTGGTAATGGGCATGGTCATCCGAGTTCAAATGCTAGATGAAGTTGATTGCATTTCACATATCATTAATACCCTTAGGAAAGATATGAATCCCAGAATTCTCTCTCCAGCTGTGGGTAAATCTTAGGCCAGCCTGGGCTCTTTAACCTTAGTATGGCAATGAGTCTAGGAGAAGGAAGACTCTGAATTCAAACCTGTGAAACTCCACTTAAAAATTGTTCTTGTATCACATACTGCACATGTAGAGGAGTCTGAGATTAAGTCTAATGTAAAGTTGGACGGGTTTCGATCCCAGCTTCGAGCGTCCTACATGTCAAGCCACACTGAAGAGTTCTGATAGAACGAAACAGTCTGTCTGTGGATGACAATATATATATATATATATATATATATATATATATATATATATCCAACCCCTCCACACATAAAGTTGGGTGGGTTTCGATCCCAGCTTCAAGCATCCTGTGTGTCTAGCCACACTGAAGAGTTGTGATAGAAAAAAACTGTCTGTCTGTGGATATCAATATATACATATAAATATGATAAGAGTGTTAGTCATCAGTAAATCACTTTGTGGGTTTGTGACGAACCAAGTGCAATATAATATAGAGAGTGCTCAATATCTAGGATAGACCAATTATTATAATGATAATAGATAAATATATATGTATATATCTATTATATATATATATATCTAATATATATTTATTTATATATCTGATATATATTTATTTATTATCATTATATATATATATATATATATATATATATATATATATATATTTTGTATGTATGTATGTATGTATGTATGTACGTATTTAATGCAATTGATATTAGGAGTTAATGTGATACATTTGATTTAATCTTTAATTACCGATATTCAACCAGTAAGAACATAACAGTATTATTTGCTTACCCAGCATATTGGTCAGGACACGCCCCCCACACACACATTTAGGAGGTATGGTCAGCATAATGGTTATCATCATAGGGAATGAATCTGGTTTCCTATGTTCAAATCCTAGATGAAACTTCACACTAATGCTCTTTGTAAATACATGAATCCATCTGTTCTTCCAGCTTTTGCCTTGAGAAGACAACCAGTCTATAAGAAGGAGAACTCTGAATTCAAATCAGCCTTACTCTATTTAAAAAAATTTACCTTATGTCACATCTTGCCTGTGGCAGAGGGGTTTGATACACACACACACACACACACACACACACACACACACACACACGTATATATATATATATATATATATAAACTAGAATTAATTCAAATGTTTATTTATCTCTGGGCATGTTCCACACGATAACCAAATCAGACTGGCGTGAGTTCTGTTCATAAGTTTTATGTCTGCTTGAACCAAGATTTATTTGATTGATTCATTGATTTTAAAGAAATGTCAACCTGTCTTGGGTTATTTTATACCTAGTGGTTTGGGAATCATATTCATTGTATGTTCATATTTACATTTTTTGTGTAGTTGTTTCTTCAGAGTTTTTTTTTGGACACAATCCTATCAAGTACAAATAATTTTTAAACAAATCTATTTGACTCATAGATTCTAACACTTCAGGTCAGAGTGGACCAAGAAGTAAAGAAAATAAAGGGGTACTACATACTCCCCAGAGCGCCTGAACTGGAGCCTGGCCATCAGACGCAGTTTAGTGTCATACTCAGGACACACCTTTTTTGCAGGGGGGTGTCTTATCCTTCTGTAGGGGATACAGTTAACATATTCAAAGCTTTACAGACAGGGTGTGAAGACTATGTTTGATCATACACTTACTGTGATGTTATATCCAAGGTAGGAATAAGAACGCTGAGACACATGTTGGAAGATTCATGTCAGTCATGTTTGGCCTTCTTTATGGAACTACTTAGGAGGAGATACCGACTGTATATATTTATTTTTAAAGAGGGTTGGTCTAGGGGAGGTAACTTATGACATAACATAACATGTTTTAGATTTGCAGTAGACTTTATACCAAGATAAAGTCTCCATGGCATAATGGTAAATATGCTGGTCTATGATATCATAGAAAGCAGGTACAAACTCTAATTGCACTACTACATTCATCTTTAGACTAATAGTCCAGCTATGGGTTAAATAGTGCTACTACTGTTCTTCTACAAGGATGGCTTTGGTATTAAATAACCCAGAAATAGTAAAGTTGTCTCCCTTTAGTCGAGGGCGACCCAAAAGCTCCCTTTTCCATAGCTACTACACTAAGATGTAGGGGAGGGCGTTACTCCTTTCCCTTGATTGCTCCACTTTACCCCTGATACGTACCTTATAATGCTGAGTGTTAAGCAAGGAGGTATCAAGTACCATTTTGAAAGTCTTTGGTATGACCCGACCTGGGATTGAACCCAGGTCTCCCAGACCATTGGCAAACAAGCCATAAAGAAACCAAATCAAACCTTATAGCAAGAAAGATGTGTCTGTTAATTGCATGTGAAGGGGGTCCAAGAAATGTGGACAGGGAAACAAGGTACCATGAAAAACTTTGGTAACCATTGGTTTGTACTCTATATAATTTATTGATGTATGTTTTATCTTATTTTGATATGAAATTGAGCAGCTATCACCAACTAAAATAACATTACAGAGATATGTTAATGAAAGTTTCCTGAAATTCAAAGACAGCCTAGAGACTCAAGAAATCTACTATTACTGTAATTTTAGGGACCTTTGCCGCACAAACGTCTTCTACATTTTTTGTCTTGGTATTTTGCCAGCCTTCATGAAGAGAATATAGCAAACATACAAGTTTCCCATGCGATTCTAATTAAGCTAATATGACAGTCTCCTGATTTTCACTTTTACTTTGATGCAGTTTTAAGTCAAAATGATTGGTGAGCAACTTCATTGAAAATTAGCAACTTATGAAGTGTGTTCAAAAAGTAATGAGACTGAAGCTGTAATTATCAAGGAAAAAAGATCAGTGAATTAGAGGTGACCTATGAAGCTGAAGAAGGTTTTATTTGTGGTAGTGGTTGTTGGTGAATTGTTGCATATATTCAGAGATTCTGAGTTTTGTAACTGACTCTTTTTTCTTCTTCTGACCTCATTCACTTGTCTTCTTTTTGTGTGTCAAAGTTGTAAAAGGAATAAAGGACAGAAGGAAAGAGATAAGGATACTTTTATACTCAAACCTTATTTTGGGGTCTACGACTATTCTGCGGTGATAAATGTTTTCCTGAACCAGTTAAGAAAGTTACGTTTCCAAGTCAAGGCATAATAGAATAATTTTTTTCGCTGTTGCGTGTTCAGTGGGTATGTTTTGTGGAGGTGGCTACTACCAGGAGACACAGCTAGCTGCCAGGCTCCTGGACCTTATCAGAATGTATGCTTACTACTAGCAGCCGGGAGAAAAGGTCCATCTAGTGAAAGTGATAACAGCTTGCTGAGGGAGGTATGCACTGATCTCACTTCTTGTCAGAGGCCTCCCAGAGAAATGTTACTTTTTTCAATTTTCTTTAATTTTTAAATTCATTTTGAATTTATTTATTTTTCTTATTTTTTCTTATTTTTATTTTTTTTATTTCATTTCAAACAGAACACAAAATAACTTTATAAAAATATACAAGGTGCAGTCAAAAACTGCTAAGACTGAAGTTTTAATGTTTTTTAGATTTTGAAATTTAAAATTCAGATAAATGTATACTGCCAAGCAATTTAAACCATAAAGTGAGTGCATCTTGATTGGCATCTAGATGTTTAGAATTTGTGGGTGCCATTTCTTTTTTTTTTGATCAGCAGTTTTGATACTTTGCTATCTGTTGTATTTAATCAAAACACAGGTTTATACTAACCGAGTTGGCTGAGGCTGTAGTATACACTGACTGTATCTCAGAGGGATAAGACACTCCCTACGAATGTCCTGGATATGATTCTAAACCGTCTGATAGTGAGGCTCCAGTAATGTTGGAGCTTCTGAGAATGCGGAGTATCCCTTCATTGCCATTGCTCCCAGGTCCATTCTGGCCTGGAGTGGTAGCACCTGATAGGGTCCTATTTATGGGTCAAATTGAACAGTTTCACATTTAAACAGTGCAAATAAATGACTTCTGCTTAATTGAATCGTTTGAAATAGAATTGTTTGATCATTTAACTGTGTGTAAACAAATAAATGACTGATGTTTAATTGAATTGTTAGTCATACATAGAAATCCATTTAATTCTATTGACTCATACTAAATTGAATTGTTAGAAATAGAACAGTTTTCTCATTTAATTGTGTGTAAACAAATGACTGGTGTTAGCGATACATAGAATTACTTAGAACAGCAAATCACATTTATTTATATATGTATAAACTGGACCTAGCATTAAATAACCTACAAAGGTTGATATGCCATAAAATCTAATCCATCAATCAACAGGATTATGCAAGTGCCGTTCCCTCTATACTTGTGACTTTTTCTTCCTTTCTAAACTGCAAACTAATCTCAAGGTGTCGAAGACATTAAAAGAAATAAGAAGTATTTCAGAGTTTCTTTGACTAATGGAAAACTTTCTGGAATAAGTGTGTTGAATGCCAATGGCATACCAACTCCTTATGGATTATTTAATGCTGAAATTGGATTCATTTGTAAATGTTTATTTGTAAGTAAGTAAAGTAAAGTTGTCTCCCTTTAGTCGAGAGCGCCCCGAAGGCTCCCTTTTCAATAGCTACTACACTGAGGTGTAGGGGTGGGCACTCTTCCTTCCCCTGAATTGCTCCACTTTCCCCTTAATACGTACCTTATATTGCTGAGTGTTAAGCAAGGCGGTATCAAGTACCATTTCTAAAGTCTTTGGTATGATGCAACCTAGGATTGAACCCAGGTCTCCCAGACCATTGGCAAACACTCTACCCACTAGGCCAATGAGCCAGTTATTTGTAATTAGTATATTTTCAATGTTTAATTGTACATTTTTTTATTGCAATTTTTTATTCATCAATCAAACAACAGGCTGCATGCAGTCAAATGGGTCTGTAGAATACACCGACTACATCTTTGCAGAGAGGTAAAATCCCCTTCAAACAAGTGTCCTGGATATAAAAGTAAACCATCAGATGGCAATGCTCCAGCCTTGGAGATTTGGGGAATGTGGAGTACTCCTTCAATGTCATTGCTTCCAAGTTCATTCTGGCCCAGAGTGGTAGCATCTGATAGGGTCCTATCTACATGTTAAATAGCATAAACTCTGTGCAAACAAATGACTGATGTTAAATTCTGACTGTTATATAGCAATACTTAAAACCATTTAACTGTGTACCAAAAAGAGCTCAGGCTCATTTATGAATGTTATCTACAAAATGTGTTTACAAATCATATATGTATATTTAATATATATGTATAAACAGGATTTGGCATTAAATAACCTACAATGGTTGATATGCCATAAAACCAAACCAAACCAAACCAAACTATATAATCATTTGTTTGCCCACAATTATAAAATATCAAGTATTCCTATCTAATACTAATTTATACACAATTATATAGGCTTTCAAGTATACCTATCAAACATTAGTGATTTATATGCAATTTAAAGTGGGGGGTGTCCTCTTAGTGTCACGGTTAAAGCCATGAACTGTGGAATTGTAGTATGTGAGTTTGAACTCCACTTGTGCTATTACATTCACTTTCGGATAAATACCCTTAGGAAAGGCATGAACCCCCTTATCTTCCAAGCTATGAGTTAAATAGTACCACTACTGTTCTTTCAGAAAGAGGGATTTGATATTAAATAACCCAAGAAGGTTGATATGCCATTGAACAAACAAACCTGAAACTAACTAAGAATTTAAAGTAATTATTCCTACTTAATAAAATTGTTTGTTTACCCAGTTATATGATTTCAAGTATTCCTATCTAATGCCAATAATTTGCATGCTTTTATATTGTGCCAATCTGATCTCATACTAATTAACAAAAAAAAAGAGAATTTGCTGACTTGTGGATTTTGTCATGCTAGCTAACCACAGAATGAAAAAAGAAACCAAAAAGATAGAAAAATACTTGAACCTTGCCAGAGAACAAAAACGCTGTGAAACAAAGAGTGACAGTGATACCAATTGAAGTAGGTGCACTTGGAAGTTCCCCAAAAGCTTGGAAAAAGGACTGGAAGAATTGAAAATCAGAGGAAGAATTGAGACCATCAAGACTACAGTATTATTGAAAATGGCCTGAATACTGAGAAGAGTCCCCAAGACTTGAGGAGACTTGCTGTCTCTTAGACTCCAATGAAAGCCCACCAATTTATGGCGGTGTGAAAAACTCACAAGGAGTAAAATAATAATGATAATTCTCAGCTTCAAGTAACTTAATACTAATAATTAGCTCACTGTCAAATAGTTTCAAGTATTTTTATATAACACTAATAATTCTATTTAATAATGATTGCACATTTGATTGCACACGGTTTCATGATTTCAAGCATTTCTATCCAATACTAATAATTTTTAAGCAGATGTATTTGACCCATAGATGTGACCCAAACTGGTACTTCAACTCTAGATCAGAGAGTACCTGGGAATAATGGCAAAGATGGTGTACTCCACACAACCATCTCTCCAGAACTGGAGCCTAAAAAGATGCAGTTTGGTGTCATACCAAGGACATCCCATTTTTGCAGAGGATGCAGTCATTATATTTAAAACCCTGTTAACAGAGTTATTTAGAAACAGCAAATTATTTTTTAACCCACCTTGTATTTGTGAAAAGAGAAAAAAAATTCCTCAGTTCTCTTAGCACTTCCCTCTAGGACACTTCAAACATCAGGGACTGAACCCAACTCAACCCGTCTCCAAGGACAATAGGTTAACAGCTTGAGTCTTGATACTTTTTGAACATATGCTTGTAAACAGTTTGTATTTAATCAGCAAACAACACCCTTGCTACAGACACAATTTATGCAGTACTGATGTAAATGTTAATATAGGGTTTCCCTGTAACTTATAACTCATAGTCATTGTTCATCACACCCCTTCACTGCCACTCAGTAAAGGTCAGGTGTTCTTCATATCATTAGTGGGTTGCATGTAGCCGGTTGTTTGATTGGAACAATTCATTTTGTAAGGGGGTGTATGTTTGTTAGAGTGGTTTTCTAAACGTTTGAATGTAAACTTCAAAATCTCTACAAATTCATTCAATGATGATTATCATGTCACGCAATTTTTTCACTCCAGTTTTAACTGGTGGTTTTTCACTGGAGTCTAAGTGAGAGTAAGTCTCTTCACATTACCAGGACTAAATATTATTGCTGATTTTAACTGTGCTGTGGTCTAGTTGGTTTGACTCTTCCTTTGATCTCCAGTTCTCCCTGTCTCTTTAATTATCATTTTAATCTTGATAAGTTTTTCCCACCAGTGTTAACAGATCTTCTTTCACTGGAGTTTGAATGACAGCAAGTCTCCTCAAGTCTCCTGGACTCTTCTCAGTATTCTGGATGATCTCAACAATGCTGTAGTCTGGACTGCTTCGATTCTTTCTCTGATTTCGAATTCCTCCACTCCTCTTTCTGAGACTTTGGGGACTATTCCAAGTGCACCAATTACAATTGGGATCACTGTCATTCTCATGACCCACAGTTTTTTAGTTCTTAGTTCAAGTATTTTTCTATTTTTTCGCTTTCTTTTATTTTTACTTTATGGTCTGCTGAAATGGTAAAATCCACTGAACAGCAAGTTCTTTTTGGCTAATTAACACTGGATCTAATCTTCTGGAAGGGATTAAATGATCCATTTGTATCACAAAATCCCAGAGAATTTTGTGCATCTCATTCTCTTGGATTGATTCTCTCATATACCATTTGGTAGTAAGGTCAGATTTCATCTCTTGCACAATTCCCTGTGGATCACCTTCCTCACCCAGTCATGCTTAGTCATGTAGTCCTTTTGTGCAAGTTTGCTGCATTCACTTATGTGATTAACTGTTTCATCTTTTTCTCCAAATAGCCTACACTTGATATGCTGTTGCATAATATCTATTTTTGCTTTGATATGATTGTTCCTTATGGCATTGTTTTGTGCTGTACTATTGTCTTGTTTACCTTTGAAAACTTTTGATTCTTGCAACACAATATCCATCAATTGCAACACACTAGCCATCTTTTGCAGCAAACTAACCTTCCTTTGCAACACAATAGTCACCCTTTGCAACACACTCATCTTCTCTTGCAACACACCAGCTCTCCCTCACAAAACACTAACCTTCTCTTACATCAAACTAGCCTTCCTTTGCAACACAATAGTTACCTTTTACAATACTGTAGTTATCCCTTGCAAAACACTAGCCCGCTCTTGTAGCAAAGTAGCCTTCCCTTGTAACATAATAGTTACCTTTTGGAACTCTCTAGGAGTTCCCTTGGAACACACCAGCGAGCAGACGTTGTGCAATGTCATACCTCACTCTGAAACCAAAGTCTGTGAAAGACACTAGCTCTTCTTTTCAACACACCAGCTCTCCCTTGCAACACACCAGCTCTCCCTGCCCCAGCTTTGCATTATGTTCTCTTTTTTTTCTGAAATACTATAATAACACTAGAATTATCATTTGTTTTATTCTATCTTTATTTAAAAAAAAAATTCCTTTGAATTTAACAATACTTAAAAAGCAAACATGCTTACATCAAAATTTCCATGACTATCATCTTAATGCACTTAAAAATGATACAATTCTGTGATAGTCCATAAATATTAATAATTACAAAGAATTTTTTAAGGATTTTCAATTGTTTAAATAAAAAAATATTTCCATATACGTTTAATGTTAAAGTGAAAATTGTTCAACTCAACATCAAAGAAATTCAAGGCACTAAGAGACGTGTTATTTCTATGAAAATATTTTTTATCATAAGTTTTAAATAAGTAAAATATTAATTTTGGTAGTTTAGTTTATCTGCTTAATTCATTCTACGTATTGTGTTGTGTGTAAGTAATTAAGTATTCTATAATATCTGTATATACTTATAGCAGAAGGTATTTTGGTTTGGCGCATAATTTCACCCAATCAGGATGATCTATCCTATTCAGCCCAGAACTTCTTTTCCAGGCAGCAGAAATTGGGTAAGCTGCCAAACACAATCTCTTTGGCTGAACAACGCCAGCCAGTGCAGACGTCCCCCTGGCCATTCTTCAATAGCAGCAGCAGCATGGACACATGAGGGAACCTATCTAATTTATGGATTCCTTGCGTCTATATTATTTAGACCAAGGAATCCCAGTTGAATATGAATTAGATTCATTCAAAATGCCACCACAGGAACAACTTTATGTCACCCCCAAAATTGGTTATGTCAATGTGATGCCTTATTTCTGCTCTCGACACCTCTGGGCCACCTTAATGGAGACAACGCATGCCTCTCCACCAGATGCACAAAACTCACGGTGACTTCAAAGTTCATTTACTCCAACGGCAACATGGCTTTTGCTAAACTACGGTGAACACAATCCCTCACACGTCCCACGACATGCGCTGCCTTCTTAACTCTATCATATCTTCATTTCGTCTCCTTACTCACAATCTTTCCTACGAGACTTGCAGCACAAAAAGCAAACCCAATATTCCATGCTGCAAATAAAAACTATTCCTAAAAACATTTTGACTTCGACATCTTGAACCTTCTCCTTTATATATCCAACAAACAACAAGCGAGGGACTTACAAACTTAGCAAGGAAACAACTCAACGTAAACACAAACACTTTACAACTTTTTCCTCGCTAATAACAACATATAACTCTGGCTAAATACTAATCAAAATGAAATTTCTATGAGTTCAGCTAGTTAGTAATACCATGGAAACTATTCCACACCCTTGCATGTATATTTTTACAAGATTAGCTAACATGTTAGCCAGGTTAGGAAATTGTTTCTTAACACACCAGCTTTCTCTTTAACAACTTTGCTATGATGACCAGCCTCAGCTATCAGCTTTCCACTATGCTCTCTCGCTTTCACTGAAATACTACAGCAGCACTGGAATTGTAACTAAAAACTGCATTTATCTAATTCTCTAAAATTTAACTTTACTTAAAAGACAAATATGCATACATCAAATTTCCAGGGCCTCTGATGCAATTAAAAATGGTGGAATGCAGTGACAGTCTATAAGTATAAACACTTATAAACAAGTCACCATTTTTTTTTGTTTGAATTCTAAAAATTATTTCCATGTATTTTTTATGTTAAAGAGAAAGTTGAACAATTTAAAATTGAAGAAATTCAGGACACTATCAGAGAAGCTATTTTAATGAAAATATTTTTTATCCTAAGTTCTAAATCAGTAAAATATTAATTTTTGTGTTTTGCTTCTGTTTTTGTTAATAAATTTACTTACATTCTGATGATGCTCGACCACTAGTGAAACATGTCAGTCTGACTTTCTAAAATATCTTCTTTCTCAGAATTACTTATTTGATAATGTTATTTACTTATTGGTTTATTTAATCTTAGAAACTCACAAAATTTCCACAGCATTCAGATTTAATAGGTAAGAGTATGCAAGATGAAAGCAATGCCCACCTTGAAAAGTCAAAAGGGAGCCAGCCAAAATTAATACTTCCTCAGTCATAAGAACCTTTTACCTACACCTTATATCTACCTTACACTTCCTCTCCCCAGCATACCACCCTCTTCCTCCCCCTCTCACTACTGTCCCCACCCATATTACAGTGATGTAAATGTTGGTATAGTATTTCCTTTCCACACTCAGTCATCATTCATCACACCCCTTTTACTTGCCACCCTAGAAAGGTCAGGTATTCTTCATGTCTTTATTGGGTTGCATGTACCCAGTTGGTGCTTGACTGGAATGATTCATTTTCACAAGGGGTGCATGGCTGTTTTCAGGGGAGGGAGTTAAATGGCATGGGAGAAATATTTTTAGTACCAGAGTGTCTTTGAGATAGGTGCACCTTTATGCTGGTAAAATGTCTCCTTTCCTGAGAATAAACTGTGAAAGATTATAGAATGCTGAGAGAAGTAATTTCAAGAGGTGAGATGTTTGTACCCAAGAGACATTTTATATTTGTCTTTCTTTCTCTGTTTATCTGCAAGACTCAATTAATATACAACTATGGGAATAAAAATGGCAGCAACCAGATTTGCACTCAGATGATCACTGTCGCATTACAGTGGTCTGCGGTAATTCTGAAGTTACGACTCAAAATTGGCAGCACCCAACTCCTCACCACATCTGTATTGACATTTGCTCTGCCAAATTTACAAGGCTTATCAAGCAAGTAACCTATCACTGCAAAAGTAGCTGTCTGATTGGTTGTTTGTTTGTTTGTTTGTTTGGTTGGTTGGTTTTATGGTATGTCAACTCTTCTTGGGTTATTTAATGTCTAAGAGCTTTTTTTAAGCAATTATATAATTTCAATTAACAGAAAAATAATAATCTTTTGTTAATAATTAACAAAATTCACAAGATTCACTTCTCTTTTTCTCTCACAATCCATCCTCATTGGTCATAGTTCCTGGCAAGTCTTTTAAATGGCATCCAGTACCTACAGAAAGATGATGAATATAAGTTTTTACTAGACAGCCAACATTGTGTATAGTGACGGGTCTCCATAGCATAAAGGTTTAAGTGCTGGACTGTGATAACAGAGTAAGCAAGTTCAAACTCCAGTTGTGCTATTATTTTCACGTTCAGACAAAAACCTTCAGGAAAGGTATGAACCCCTTATCCCCCAGCTATGGGCAAAATAGTGTCACCATATATACCAACACCTCTGCTCAGGCAGGATATGACACTAGGTCAATTTTTAAGCGAAGTTTAACAGGTTTGAATTCAGAGTTTTCCTTCTCTTAGACTTGTTGTCTCACACTGTCTGCCCTACTATTTCCCCATAGCTGGAGGGAGAATAATTGGATTCATACCTTTTCCAAGGGTATTAGTGCTATGTAAAATAGTATCACTGCTGTTCTTCTATGAAGATGGCTTTAGCATTAAATAGCCCATGAAGGTTGATATGCCAATAAACAAAGAAACCAAACGAAACTAAACACTGTATATAAACAAAAAAGAATAGAGAAATGGATGAAAAGCTGCATTCTTGTGAAAAATCAGAACAGTTTTTTGAGAAATTGAGCCACAACTTCTCAGATTACAAACTATTACTATCTCCGATTATTCTTAATCAAAATAGTTTGTATACAGTTTTATGGAAATAATTTACAAACAGATCCCTAACTAGTAAATCCACTTTGAGTCAACGTGGACCTGGAAGTAATAGCAACAAAAGAATGACTTTACATTATCTAAAGCTCTAGAACTGGAACCTCACCACTAGAAGCAGTTTAGTGCCATACCCAGGACACCCCTTTTATTGGAAGAGAGGCTTATTACTCCTTTAAAGTGGATTTAGTTGGTATGTTCTCAGTCTCACTGATAGGTGGTTTGGTTTGGTTTATTTAATGGCATATCAACTCATAGGTTATTTGATAGCTAGATTTGATTATTTGTAAATGTTTGATTATAATTTTCAACATTCCATTGTAATCATCTTTTTTAATCACACTTTTTTTATTTGTCAGTAACTAGCTATATGGTACTAAATATTTCTATCTAATACAAATAATTTGCACAGTTATATGGTTTCAACTGTTCCTATCTAATACTAATAAATTATGCATAATTGTATGGTTTCAAGTAACTATTCATGAATAATAACAATAGTAATAATAATAATACGAACAAATGGTAGATGTACAACCCAGAATGCATCCTGGAAAATGAGACGCACAAAATTCTTTGGGATTTTGAGATACAAATGGATCATCTAATCTCGTCCAGATGACTAGACATAATGATAGTCAACACAAAAAGAAAACCTGCTGTATCATGGACTTTGCTGTTCCGGCTGACCACAGGGTAAAACAAGGTCAAGGTATTTATCTCTCTTTTTGCTCTCTTTGAGTAAAAAGAGAGATAAATACCAAGACCTTGCAAAAAAACTAAAAAAGAAAAACATGGAACATGAAAGTGATGGTGATACCAATTGTAATTGGTGGACTCGGTACAGTCACCAAAGGATTGGTACAGGAACTAAAGGGTGACCAAAAAAAACAAACCAGAAACCATATATTTTTGACTGAAATTCATAAATTCAATTCTCGCCTTTTCTTTTTTTCAGGATATGAAGTAGATTCTGTGCATGAAAATTGGGACCATAGTATTCACCAACATGTCTACCAAGGAAAAGAATTAGAATTATTTTGCTTTATTTTTGGAGAAGTAATAAAAAAGTTTATGGGTTCTGTTTTTTTTTTTGGTCACCCTGTAGATGACTTTGAAATAAGAGGACAAGTGGAGACCATCCAAACAACAGTATTAATAAGATCACCCAGAATACAGAGAGGAATCCAGGTGACTTGAGGAAAATTGTTGTTACTCAATGTCCTGTGAGAAACCATCAGCTAATGCTGGTGTGAAAAACTCTCAAAGGGATAAGTAAAAATAATAATGCCTTACGATGGATGATAAAAGAAGAGAAAGTTTCTAAACATGAAATAAGAAAGATTTATGCCAATCAGTTGGAAGACATTTAACTAAAATAGAGATACAATGATGGGCATGTTACGAATCTGCTTAAAGTGGGAATTATACAGTGTATCCTACCAGTTATGACATTTGCTTGTCAATCACTAGAAAAGAAACTTGAGAATCACACAGAGATCAAAGTGAAATGCTAGGAATAACTAAGAGATAAAAAGGAAGATAGCAGAGGTAATAGAATGGTTTCAAGTGTTTCCATCTAATACAAATAATTCATATTTTCTTCTTTTTTGTTTATCATACAACGTGTGAAAGCACGTGCGATACTCTAACCTCATCAGCCGACAACCAGGGTGATAACACAGTTTCAGTAGCTCAAGGCGGTACTGCCACTCCTGGCACCACCAAGCAGCATTTGCCACAGGACAGGGTATTTAAAAGAAATATGTATCTATTAATATATATATATCTATATAAAACATAAGACATAAAGCTAAAAAGGAGGATAGCAGAGATAATACAATGGTTTCAAGCGTTTCAATCTAATACAAATAATTTATATACAATTTTATGGTTTCATGTAGCAATTCATATTGAAAAAAAAAAGTACCTCAAAACAAGAAAACTTCTTAAAAGCAATCTCTGCAGCCTTTACTATATATGGACAGGATATATGAAATAGAATCAGAGTAAATCAATGATGTGTTATTTTAACAGGAACGCTAAATGACCTTAATAAGGAGAATATAGTACTCGCTTCGGCAGTACATAGACTGAATCAGGAGAATATAGTACTCGTTTCGGCAGTACATAGACTGAATAAGAAGAATATAGTACTCGCTTCAGCAGTATATAGACTGAATAAGGAGAATATAGTACTCGCTTCGGAAGTACATAGACTGAATAAGGAGAATATAGTACTCGCTTCGGCAGTACATATACCGAATAAGGAGAATATAGTACTCGCTTCGGTAGTACATATACCGAATAAGGAGAATATAGTACTCGCTTCGGTAGTACATAGACTGAATAAGGAGAATATAGTACTCGCTTCGGCAGTATATAGACTGAATAAGGAGAATATGTGGGGTTTAAAAATTTTTATGATGGTCGATGGCTAAGGGCAAGGCTGTGTTGCCGTAAGATATCTGACTCCATATTTTGGTTATTTAGTTTTACCCCACGTTGACTGGCCGGTGCAATGCCTTGCCCAAAGAAGGTCCATAAGTAATATACAAAAAGGAAGAATAGAAACAGACAGGAGATGAAAAACTTTTCTTTCAGACTTTCCTTTATTTACCTGGTGAATGGACTAACCAACGCTACGTCTAAAGACATAGTGTGGTGCCCAAAACACCAGATAGTAAAAACGGTGTTGTCGGTTCGACGTCACTACTCGAAAAGAGAGAGGTTCACAGAAAACCTGAGTATTTATCTCTTTTCACCGGCTCCAAATTTGCTACGCCAAAATCCTTCTAATTTTGGCGCGACCACTTCTCATTGGCTACTTTACATTTTATTATTTTCTTTTTTTTGATTTTAACCGGATGGATGCGTGGAGCCTTATGCGTGGCGACGCATTTATACATTTTGTATCAGGCAGCCGACGAGTCTACATCCGGTTGGGAGTTCTTTGGTAATTCCTAAATCGCCACAATACATCGCCACCCGAAAAGCGGAGCTTGGAGGATTCTTAGAAAAATGAATATTTGTAAGGGTGTCACGGTTCCCTTTAAAATTTTTTTAAATTTAAAATTTTTTTTTTTTTTTTTTTTTTTTTGTGTGTCCAGCCAACCCGCTTTTTTTTTGCAAAAAGATTGTATTGATTTTTAATTGTCCTATTTTCTAGGAGGATTATTTATCAAATTCTTGTATCTTATTTGCAAATGTTTTGGTAATTTGTTTAGGGTGGCTGGAAAACTAGGTCTCGTTGGATATGACAGGTTTTTTTTCCATTTTTTTTTTTTATGTGCATTAGTTCCGGCAATACATAAAGTTGTTGAATGTAGTCGTCTGATTTGAGAGGATTATTCTTCATTAACTCTTTTGCTTTTTCTTTGGAACTTTTTTTTTAATATCCGGGAGTAATTTTTATTTATTTTTTTTTATTTTTTTTATCCGTGAGTTTTTTTGTTCTTTTTTTGTTTTGTTTTTTGTTTTTGTGTGTGTGTTCGCTCGCTTTTTTAAACGTTGCATTTTCTGTAGTTGTGACTACTTTTCTTTCTTTCTTTCTTTCTTTCTTTTTTTTTTTTTAGTCGCTAGTATTTGCTGGAAATCTTTTTTTTTGTGTACCTCGTGGTACGTTTTTTTTTGTTTTTTTATAAATATGTCACTTTGGGAATAAAAAGGTTATGAGCCAAGAAGGTGGCCTACAGAAGTAGCAGTATATTTCAGAGGAGTAGTGTGAGTTTTTGGGGATCTCTGGAATTCATAGCAGTCGTGTTGGTGTTTTTAGTGAGGTAGTGGGAGAGATAAACCATGTGGCGACAGAAACCGAAATAGAAGTAGGGTGAGTGAAAGTTAAAAAAAAAGTTACCTTATTTTGCAGGTTGGGAAGTAAAAAGGTGTGTTGATAAGGTTTTTGCTGAAAGAAGTTCCACGTCCATTTGTTTTCCAGAAGTTAGTTCGGCGGGGACATTTGAAAATTTTTTCTCGGTGTTTCGCTGGGATTTTTTTTGTTTTTTTTTGTTGTTGTTTTTCGGTTTTTTTTTTGTTTTTGTTTTTTGTTTGTTTGTTTTTGTTCCATGTGGAAAGTCGTCTGTCTCCAGTTATGATGTTCTTGTTGTTTTTGTTTTTTTTAATTTCTTGTTGGGATGTCTTCTTTATTCCGGGTGTTCATTCACGTGTTCGGGGTTAACCAATGTGGTGTTTAAAGGTATTTTTGGTGGTTTTTTTTTTGCGTCGGGGTTAACCAATGTTGGGGTTTAAAAGTTTTTAGCGTCGAGGTCACCAATGTGGGGTTTGAAATTTTTTATGATGGTCGATGGCTAAGGGCAAGGCTGTGTTGCCGTAAGATATCTGACTCCATATTTTGGTTATTTAGTTTTACCCCACGTTGACTGGCCGGTGCAATGCCTTGCCCAAAGAAGGTCCATAAGTAATATACAAAAAGGAAGAATAGAAACAGACAGGAGACAAAAACTTTTCTTTCAGACTTTCCTTTATTTACCTGGTGAATGGACTAACTAACGCTACGTCTAAAGACATAGCGTGGTGCCCAAAACACCAGATAGTAAAAACGGTTTTGTCGGTTCGACGTCACTACTCGAAAAGAGAGAGGTTCACGGAAAACCTGAGTATTTATCTCTTTTCACCGGCTCCAAATTCGCTACGCCAAAATCCTTCTAATTTTGGCGCGACCACTTCTCATTGGCTACTTTACATTTTATTACTTTCTTTTTTTTTATTTTAACCGGATGGATGCGTGGAGCCTTATGCGTGGCGACGCATTTATACATTTTGTATCAGGCAGCCGACGAGTCTACATCCGGTTGGGAGTTCTTTGGTAATTCCTAAATCGCCACAAATATAGTACTCGCTTCGGCAGTAAATATACTGAATAAGGAGAATATAGTATTCGCTTCGGTAGTACATAGACTGAATAAGGAGAATATTGTACTCGCTTCGGCAGTACATAGACTGAATAAGGAGAATATAGTACTTGCTTCGGCAGTACATAGACTGAATAAGGAGAATATAGTATTCGCTTCGGCAGTACATAGACTGAATAAGGAGAATATAGTACTCGCTTCGGCAGTACATAGACTGAATAAGGAGAATATAGTACTTGCTTCGGTAGTACATAGACTGAATAAGGAGAATATAGTACTCGTTTCGGCAGTACATAGACTGAATAAGGAGAATATAGTATTCGCTTCGGTAGTACATAGACTGAATAAGGAGAATATAGTACTCGCTTCGGCAGTACATAGACTGAATAAGGAGAATATAGTACTCGTTTCGGCAGTACATAGACTGAATAAGGAGAATATAGTACTCGTTTCGGCAGTACATAGACTGAATAAGGAGAATATAGTACTCGTTTCGGCAGTACATAGACTGAATAAGGAGAATATAGTATTCGCTTCGGCAGTACAAAGACTGAATAAGCAGAATATAGTACTCGTTTCGGCAGTACATAGACTGAATAAGGAGAATATAGTACTCGTTTCGGCAGTACATAGACTGAATAAGGAGAATATAGTACTCGTTTCGGCAGTACATAGACTGAATAAGGAGAATATAGTACTCGTTTCGGCAGTACATAGACTGAATAAGGAGAATATAGTACTCGTTTCGGCAGTACATAGACTGAATAAGGAGAATATAGTATTCGCTTCGGCAGTACAAAGACTGAATAAGCAGAATATAGTACTCGTTTCGGCAGTACATAGACTGAATAAGGAGAATATAGTACTCGCTTCGGTAGTACATAGACTGAATAAGGAGAATATAGTACTCGTTTCGGCAGTACATAGACTGAATAAGGAGAATATAGTACTCGTTTCGGCAGTACATAGACTGAATAAGGAGAATATAGTATTCGCTTCGGCAGTACAAAGACTGAATGAGCAGAATATAGTACTCGTTTCGGCAGTACATAGACTGAATAAGGAGAATATAGTACTCGCTTCGGTAGTACATAGACTGAATAAGGAGAATATAGTACTCGTTTCGGCAGTACATAGACTGAATAAGGAGAATATAGTACTCGTTTCGGCAGTACATAGACTGAATAAGGAGAATATAGTACTCGTTTCGGCAGTACATAGACTGAATAAGGAGAATATAGTATTCGCTTCGGCAGTACAAAGACTGAATAAGCAGAATATAGTACTCGTTTCGGCAGTACATAGACTGAATAAGGAGAATATAGTATTCGCTTCGGCAGTACATAGACTGAATAAGGAGAATATAGTACTCGTTTCGGCAGTACATAGACTGAATAAGGAGAATATAGTACTCGCTTCGCCAGTACATAGACTGAATAAGGAGAATATAGTATTCGCTTCGGCAGTACATAGACTGAATAAGGAGAATATAGTATTCGCTTCGGCAGTACATAGACTGAATAAGGAGAATATAGTACTTGCTTCGGAAGTACATAGACTGAATAAGGAGAATATTGTACTCGCTTCGGCAGTACATAGACTGAATAAGGAGAATATAGTACTTGCTTCGGAAGTACATAGACTGAATAAGGAGAATATTGTACTCGCTTCGGCAGTACATAGACTGAATAAGGAGAATATAGTACTTGCTTCGGAAGTACATAGACTGAATAAGGAGAATATAGTACTCGCTTCGGCAGTACATAGACTGAATAAGGAGAATATAGTACTTGCTTCGGAAGTACATAGACTGAATAAGGAGAATATAGTACTCGCTTCGGCAGTACATAGACTGAATAAGGAGAATATAGTACTCGTTTCGGCAGTACATAGACTGAATAAGGAGAATATAGTACTCGTTTCGGCAGTACATAGACTGAATAAGGAGAATATAGTACTCGTTTCGGCAGTACATAGACTGAATAAGGAGAATATAGTACTCGTTTCGGCAGTACATAGACTGAATAAGGAGAATATAGTATTCGCTTCGGCAGTACAAAGACTGAATAAGCAGAATATAGTACTCGTTTCGGCAGTACATAGACTGAATAAGGAGAATATAGTACTCGTTTCGGCAGTACATAGACCTAATAAGCAGAATATAGTACTCGTTTCGACAGTACATAGACTGAATAAGGAGAATATAGTATTGGCTTCGGTAGTACATAGACTGGATAAGGAGAATATTGTACTCGCTTCGGCAGTACATAGACTGAATAAGGAGAATATTGTACTCGCTTCGGCAGTACATAGACTGAATAAGGAGAATATAGTACTTGCTTCGGAAGTACATAGACTGAATAAGGAGAATATAGTACTCGCTTCGGCAGTACATATACCGAATAAGGAGAATATAGTACTCGCTTCGGCAGTACATAGACTGAATAAGGAGAATATAGTACTTGCTTCGGAAGTACATAGACTGAATAAGGAGAATATTGTACTCGCTTCGGCAGTACATAGACTGAATAAGGAGAATATAGTACTTGCTTCGGAAGTACATAGACTGAATAAGGAGAATATTGTACTCGCTTCGGCAGTACATAGACTGAATAAGGAGAATATAGTACTTGCTTCGGAAGTACATAGACTGAATAAGGAGAATATAGTACTCGCTTCGGCAGTACATAGACTGAATAAGGAGAATATAGTACTTGCTTCGGCAGTACATAGACTGAATAAGGAGAATATAGTACTTGCTTCGGAAGTACATAGACTGAATAAGGAGAATATTGTACTCGCTTCGGCAGTACATAGACTGAATAAGGAGAATATAGTACTCGCTTCGGCAGTACATATACCGAATAAGGAGAATATAGTACTCGCTTCGGCAGTACATAGACTGAATAAGGAGAATATAGTATTCGCTTCGGTAGTACATAGACTGAATAAGGAGAATATAGTATTCGCTTCGGTAGTACATAGACTGAATAAGGAGAATATAGTACTCGCTTCGGCAGTACATATACCGAATAAGGAGAATATAGTACTCGCTTCGGCAGTACATAGACTGAATAAGGAGAATATAGTACTTGCTTCGGAAGTACATAGACTGAATAAGGAGAATATAGTACTTGCTTCGGAAGTACATAGACTGAATAAGGAGAATATTGTACTCGCTTCGGCAGTACATAGACTGAATAAGGAGAATATAGTACTCGCTTCGGCAGTACATATACCGAATAAGGAGAATATAGTACTTGCTTCGGAAGTACATAGACTGAATAAGGAGAATATTGTACTCGCTTCGGCAGTACATAGACTGAATAAGGAGAATATAGTACTTGCTTCGGAAGTACATAGACTGAATAAGGAGAATATAGTACTCGCTTCGGCAGTACATATACCGAATAAGGAGAATATAGTACTTGCTTCGGAAGTACATAGACTGAATAAGGAGAATATAGTACTCGCTTCGGCAGTACATATACCGAATAAGGAGAATATAGTACTTGCTTCGGAAGTACATAGACTGAATAAGGAGAATACTGTACTCGCTTCGGCAGTACATAGACTGAATAAGGAGAATATAGTACTTGCTTCGGAAGTACATAGAATGAATAAGGAGAATATAGTACTCGCTTCGGCAGTACATATACCGAATAAGGAGAATATAGTACTTGCTTCGGAAGTACATAGACTGAATAAGGAGAATATTGTACTCGCTTCGGCAGTACATAGACTGAATAAGGAGAATATAGTACTTGCTTCGGAAGTACATAGACTGAATAAGGAGAATATTGTACTCGCTTCGGCAGTACATAGACTGAATAAGGAGAATATAGTACTTGCTTCGGAAGTACATAGACTGAATAAGGAGAATATAGTACTCGCTTCGGCAGTACATATACCGAATAAGGAGAATATAGTACTCGCTTCGGCAGTACATAGACTGAATAAGGAGAATATAGTACTTGCTTCGGAAGTACATAGACTGAATAAGGAGAATATTGTACTCGCTTCGGCAGTACATAGACTGAATAAGGAGAATATAGTACTTGCTTCGGAAGTACATAGACTGAATAAGGAGAATATTGTACTCGCTTCGGCAGTACATAGACTGAATAAGGAGAATATAGTACTTGCTTCGGAAGTACATAGACTGAATAAGAAGAATATAGTACTTGCTTCGGCAGTACATATACCGAATAAGGAGAATATAGTACTCGTTTCGGCAGTACATATACCGAATAAGGAGAATATAGTACTCGCTTCGGCAGTACATAGACTGAATAAGGAGAATATAGTATTCGCTTCGGTAGTACATAGACTGAATAAGGAGAATATAGTATTCGCTTCGGTAGTACATAGACTGAATAAGGAGAATATAGTACTCGCTTCGGCAGTACATAGACTGAATAAGGAGAATATAGTACTCGCTTCGGCAGTATATAGACTGAATAAGGAGAATATAGTACTCGCTTCGGCAGTACATAGACTGAATAAGGAGAATATAGTACTCGCTTCGGCAGTACATAGACTGAATAAGGAGAATATAGTACTTGCTTCGGAAGTACATAGACTGAATAAGGAGAATATAGTACTCGCTTCGGCAGTACATATACCGAATAAGGAGAATATAGTACTCGCTTCGGCAGTACATAGACTGAATAAGGAGAATATAGTACTTGCTTCGGAAGTACATAGACTGAATAAGGAGAATATTGTACTCGCTTCGGCAGTACATAGACTGAATAAGGAGAATATAGTACTTGCTTCGGAAGTACATAGACTGAATAAGGAGAATATTGTACTCGCTTCGGCAGTACATAGACTGAATAAGGAGAATATAGTACTTGCTTCGGAAGTACATAGACTGAATAAGGAGAATATAGTACTCGCTTCGGCAGTACATATACCGAATAAGGAGAATATAGTACTCGCTTCGGCAGTACATAGACTGAATAAGGAGAATATAGTACTTGCTTCGGAAGTACATAGACTGAATAAGGAGAATATAGTACTCGCTTCGGCAGTACATAGACTGAATAAGGAGAATATAGTACTTGCTTCGGAAGTACATAGACTGAATAAGGAGAATATTGTACTCGCTTCGGCAGTACATAGACTGAATAAGGAGAATATAGTACTTGCTTCGGAAGTACATAGACTGAATAAGGAGAATATTGTACTCGCTTCGGCAGTACATAGACTGAATAAGGAGAATATAGTACTTGCTTCGGAAGTACATAGACTGAATAAGGAGAATATTGTACTCGCTTCGGCAGTACATAGACTGAATAAGGAGAATATAGTACTTGCTTCGGAAGTACATAGACTGAATAAGGAGAATATAGTACTCGCTTCGGCAGTACATATACCGAATAAGGAGAATATAGTACTCGCTTCGGCAGTACAGAGACTGAATAAGGAGAATATAGTACTTGCTTCGGAAGTACATAGACTGAATAAGGAGAATATTGTACTCGCTTCGGCAGTACATAGACTGAATAAGGAGAATATAGTACTTGCTTCGGAAGTACATAGACTGAATAAGGAGAATATTGTACTTGCTTCGGCAGTACATAGACTGAATAAGGAGAATATAGTACTTGCTTCGGAAGTACATAGACTGAATAAGGAGAATATAGTACTCGCTTCGGCAGTACATATACCGAATAAGGAGAATATAGTACTCGCTTCGGCAGTACATAGACTGAATAAGGAGAATATAGTACTTGCTTCGGAAGTACATAGACTGAATAAGGAGAATATAGTACTCGCTTCGGCAGTACATAGACTGAATAAGGAGAATATAGTACTTGCTTCGGAAGTACATAGACTGAATAAGGAGAATATTGTACTCGCTTCGGCAGTACATAGACTGAATAAGGAGAATATAGTACTTGCTTCGGAAGTACATAGACTGAATAAGGAGAATATTGTACTCGCTTCGGCAGTACATAGATTGAATAAGGAGAATATAGTACTTGCTTCGGAAGTACATAGACTGAATAAGGAGAATATAGTACTTGCTTCGGCAGTACATATACCGAATAAGGAGAATATAGTACTCGTTTCGGCAGTACATATACCGAATAAGGAGAATATAGTACTCGCTTCGGCAGTACATAGACTGAATAAGGAGAATATAGTATTCGCTTCGGTAGTACATAGACTGAATAAGGAGAATATAGTATTCGCTTCGGTAGTACATAGACTGAATAAGGAGAATATAGTACTCGCTTCGGAAGTACATAGACCGAATAAGGAGAATATAGTACTCGCTTCGGTAGTACATAGACTGAATAAGGAGAATATAGTACTTGCTTCGGCAGTACATATACCGAATAAGGAGAATATAGTACTCGCTTCGGCAGTACATAGACTGAATAAGGAGAATATAGTACTTGCTTCGGAAGTACATAGACTGAATAAGGAGAATATTGTACTCGCTTCGGCAGTACATAGACTGAATAAGGAGAATATAGTACTTGCTTCGGAAGTACATAGACTGAATAAGGAGAATATTGTACTCGCTTCGGCAGTACATAGACTGAATAAGGAGAATATAGTACTTGCTTCGGAAGTACATAGACTGAATAAGAAGAATATAGTACTTGCTTCGGCAGTACATATACCGAATAAGGAGAATATAGTACTCGTTTCGGCAGTACATATACCGAATAAGGAGAATATAGTACTCGCTTCGGCAGTACATAGACTGAATAAGGAGAATATAGTATTCGCTTCGGTAGTACATAGACTGAATAAGGAGAATATAGTATTCGCTTCGGTAGTACATAGACTGAATAAGGAGAATATAGTACTCGCTTCGGCAGTACATAGACTGAATAAGGAGAATATAGTACTCGCTTCGGCAGTATATAGACTGAATAAGGAGAATATAGTACTCGCTTCGGCAGTACATAGACTGAATAAGGAGAATATAGTACTCGCTTCGGCAGTACATAGACTGAATAAGGAGAATATAGTACTTGCTTCGGAAGTACATAGACTGAATAAGGAGAATATAGTACTCGCTTCGGCAGTACATATACCGAATAAGGAGAATATAGTACTCGCTTCGGCAGTACATAGACTGAATAAGGAGAATATAGTACTTGCTTCGGAAGTACATAGACTGAATAAGGAGAATATTGTACTCGCTTCGGCAGTACATAGACTGAATAAGGAGAATATAGTACTTGCTTCGGAAGTACATAGACTGAATAAGGAGAATATTGTACTCGCTTCGGCAGTACATAGACTGAATAAGGAGAATATAGTACTTGCTTCGGAAGTACATAGACTGAATAAGGAGAATATAGTACTCGCTTCGGCAGTACATATACCGAATAAGGAGAATATAGTACTCGCTTCGGCAGTACATAGACTGAATAAGGAGAATATAGTACTTGCTTCGGAAGTACATAGACTGAATAAGGAGAATATAGTACTCGCTTCGGCAGTACATAGACTGAATAAGGAGAATATAGTACTTGCTTCGGAAGTACATAGACTGAATAAGGAGAATATTGTACTCGCTTCGGCAGTACATAGACTGAATAAGGAGAATATAGTACTTGCTTCGGAAGTACATAGACTGAATAAGGAGAATATTGTACTCGCTTCGGCAGTACATAGACTGAATAAGGAGAATATAGTACTTGCTTCGGAAGTACATAGACTGAATAAGGAGAATATTGTACTCGCTTCGGCAGTACATAGACTGAATAAGGAGAATATAGTACTTGCTTCGGAAGTACATAGACTGAATAAGGAGAATATAGTACTCGCTTCGGCAGTACATATACCGAATAAGGAGAATATAGTACTCGCTTCGGCAGTACAGAGACTGAATAAGGAGAATATAGTACTTGCTTCGGAAGTACATAGACTGAATAAGGAGAATATTGTACTCGCTTCGGCAGTACATAGACTGAATAAGGAGAATATAGTACTTGCTTCGGAAGTACATAGACTGAATAAGGAGAATATTGTACTTGCTTCGGCAGTACATAGACTGAATAAGGAGAATATAGTACTTGCTTCGGAAGTACATAGACTGAATAAGGAGAATATAGTACTCGCTTCGGCAGTACATATACCGAATAAGGAGAATATAGTACTCGCTTCGGCAGTACATAGACTGAATAAGGAGAATATAGTACTTGCTTCGGAAGTACATAGACTGAATAAGGAGAATATAGTACTCGCTTCGGCAGTACATAGACTGAATAAGGAGAATATAGTACTTGCTTCGGAAGTACATAGACTGAATAAGGAGAATATTGTACTCGCTTCGGCAGTACATAGACTGAATAAGGAGAATATAGTACTTGCTTCGGAAGTACATAGACTGAATAAGGAGAATATTGTACTCGCTTCGGCAGTACATAGATTGAATAAGGAGAATATAGTACTTGCTTCGGAAGTACATAGACTGAATAAGGAGAATATAGTACTTGCTTCGGCAGTACATATACCGAATAAGGAGAATATAGTACTCGTTTCGGCAGTACATATACCGAATAAGGAGAATATAGTACTCGCTTCGGCAGTACATAGACTGAATAAGGAGAATATAGTATTCGCTTCGGTAGTACATAGACTGAATAAGGAGAATATAGTATTCGCTTCGGTAGTACATAGACTGAATAAGGAGAATATAGTACTCGCTTCGGAAGTACATAGACCGAATAAGGAGAATATAGTACTCGCTTCGGTAGTACATAGACTGAATAAGGAGAATATAGTACTCGCTTCGGAAGTACATAGACCGAATAAGGAGAATATAGTACTTGCTTCGGAAGTACATAGACTGAATAAGGAGAATATTGTACTCGCTTCGGCAGTACATAGACTGAATAAGGAGAATATAGTACTTGCTTCGGAAGTACATAGACTGAATAAGGAGAATATAGTACTCGTTTCGGCAGTACATAGACTGAATAAGGAGAATATAGTACTCGCTTCGGCAGTACATATACCGAATAAGGAGAATATAGTACTCGCTTCGGCAGTACATAGACTGAATAAGGAGAATATAGTACTCGCTTCGGTAGTACATAGACTGAATAAGGAGAATATAGTACTCGTTTCGGCAGTACATAGACTAAATAAGGAGAATATAGTACTCGCTTCGGCAGTACATATAACGAATAAGGAGAATATAGTACTCGCTTCGGCAGTACATAGACTGAATAAGGAGAATATAGTACTTGCTTCGGAAGTACATAGACTGAATAAGGAGAATATAGTACTCACTTTGGCAGTACATATACCGAAAAAGGAGAATATACTACTTGCTTTGGAAGTACATAGACTGAATAAGGAGAATATAGTACTCGCTTCGGAAGTACAGATACCGAATAAGGAGAATATAGTACTCGCTTCGGCAGTACATAGACTGAATAAGGAGAATATAGTACTTGCTTCGGAAGTACATAGACTGAATAAGGAGAATATTGTACTCGCTTCGGCAGTACATAGACTGAATAAAGAGAATATAGTACTCGCTTCGGCAGTACATAGACTGAATAAGGAGAATATAGTACTTGCTTCGGCAGTACATAGACTGAATAAGGAGAATATAGTACTCGTTTCGGCAGTACATAGACTGAATAAGGAGAATATAGTATTCGCTTCGGTAGTACATAGACTGAATAAGGAGAATATAGTACTCGCTTCGGCAGTACATAGACTGAAAAAGGAGAATATAGTACTCGCTTCGGCAGTACATAGACTAAATAAGGAGAATATAGTACTTGCTTCGGCAGTACATATACCGAATAAGGAGAATATAGTACTCGCTTCGGCAGTACATAGACTGAATAAGGAGAATATAGTACTTGCTTCGGAAGTACATAGACTGAATAAGGAGAATATTGTACTCGCTTCGGCAGTACAGATACCGAATAAGGAGAATATAGTACTCGCTTCGGCAGTACATAGACTGAATAAGGAGAATATAGTACTTGCTTCGGAAGTACATAGACTGAATAAGGAGAATATAGTACTTGCTTCGGAAGTACATAGACTGAATAAGGAGAATATTGTACTCGCTTCGGCAGTACATAGACTGAATAAGGAGAATATAGTACTTGCTTCGGAAGTACATAGACTGAATAAGGAGAATATTGTACTCGCTTCGGCAGTACATAGACTGAATAAGGAGAATATAGTACTTGCTTCGGAAGTACATAGACTGAATAAGGAGAATATAGTACTTGCTTCGGCAGTACATATACCGAATAAGGAGAATATAGTACTCGCTTCGGCAGTACATATACCGAAAAAGGAGAATATACTACTTGCTTTGGAAGTACATAGACTGAATAAGGAGAATATAGTACTCGCTTCGGAAGTACAGATACCGAATAAGGAGAATATAGTACTCGCTTCGGCAGTACATAGACTGAATAAGGAGAATATAGTACTTGCTTCGGAAGTACATAGACTGAATAAGCAGAATATAGTACTCGCTTCGGCAGTACATATACCGAATAAGGAGAATATAGTACTCGCTTCGGCAGTACATAGACTGAATAAGGAGAATATAGTACTCGCTTCGGCAGTACATAGACTGAATAAGGAGAATATAGTACTCGCTTCGGCAGTACATAGACTGAATAAGGAGAATATAGTACTTGCTTCGGAAGTACATAGACTGAATAAGGAGAATATTGTACTCGCTTCGGCAGTACATAGACTGAATAAGGAGAATATAGTACTCGCTTCGGCAGTACATAGACTGAATAAGGAGAATATAGTACTCGCTTCGGCAGTACATAGACTGAATAAGCAGAATATAGTACTCGCTTCGGTAGTACATAGACTGAATAAGGAGAATATAGTACTCGTTTCGGCAGTACATAGACTAAATAAGGAGAATATAGTACTCGCTTCGGCAGTACATATAACGAATAAGGAGAATATAGTACTCGCTTCGGCAGTACATAGACTGAATAAGGAGAATATAGTATTCGCTTCGGTAGTACATAGACTGAATAAGGAGAATATAGTACTCGCTTCGGCAGTACATAGACTGAATAAGGAGAATATAGTACTCGCTTCGGCAGTACATAGACTGAATAAGGAGAATATAGTACTTGCTTCGGAAGTACATAGACTGAATAAGGAGAATATTGTACTCGCTTCGGCAGTACATAGACTGAATAAGGAGAATATAGTACTTGCTTCGGAAGTACATAGACTGAATAAGGAGAATATTGTACTCGCTTCGGCAGTACATAGATTGAATAAGGAGAATATAGTACTTGCTTCGGAAGTGCATAGACTGAATAAGGAGAATATAGTACTTGCTTCGGCAGTACATATACCGAATAAGGAGAATATAGTACTCGTTTCGGCAGTACATATACCGAATAAGGAGAATATAGTACTCGCTTCGGCAGTACATAGACTGAATAAGGAGAATATAGTATTCGCTTCGGTAGTACATAGACTGAATAAGGAGAATATAGTACTCTCTTCGGAAGTACATAGACTGAATAAGGAGAATATAGTACTCGCTTCGGAAGTACATAGACCGAATAAGGAGAATATAGTACTCGCTTCGGAAGTACATAGACCGAATAAGGAGAATATAGTATTCGCTTCGGAAGTACATAGACCGAATAAGGAGAATATAGTATTCGCTTCGGCAGTACATAGACTGAATAAGGAGAATATAGTATTCGCTTCGGTAGTACATAGACTGAATAAGGAGAATATAGTACTCGCTTCGGAAGTACATAGACCGAATAAGGAGAATATAGTACTCGCTTCGGTAGTACATAGACTGAATAAGGAGAATATAGTACTCGCTTCGGAAGTACATAGACCGAATAAGGAGAATATAGTACTTGCTTCGGAAGTACATAGACTGAATAAGGAGAATATTGTACTCGCTTCGGCAGTACATAGACTGAATAAGGAGAATATAGTACTTGCTTCGGAAGTACATAGACTGAATAAGGAGAATATAGTACTCGTTTCGGCAGTACATAGACTGAATAAGGAGAATATAGTACTCGCTTCGGCAGTACATATACCGAATAAGGAGAATATAGTACTCGCTTCGGCAGTACATAGACTGAATAAGGAGAATATAGTACTCGCTTCGGTAGTACATAGACTGAATAAGGAGAATATAGTACTCGTTTCGGCAGTACATAGACTAAATAAGGAGAATATAGTACTCGCTTCGGCAGTACATATAACGAATAAGGAGAATATAGTACTCGCTTCGGCAGTACATAGACTGAATAAGGAGAATATAGTACTTGCTTCGGAAGTACATAGACTGAATAAGGAGAATATAGTACTCACTTTGGCAGTACATATACCGAAAAAGGAGAATATACTACTTGCTTTGGAAGTACATAGTCTGAATAAGGAGAATATAGTACTCGCTTCGGAAGTACAGATACCGAATAAGGAGAATATAGTACTCGCTTCGGCAGTACATAGACTGAATAAGGAGAATATAGTACTTGCTTCGGAAGTACATAGACTGAATAAGGAGAATATTGTACTCGCTTCGGCAGTACATAGACTGAATAAAGAGAATATAGTACTCGCTTCGGCAGTACATAGACTGAATAAGGAGAATATAGTACTCGCTTCGGCAGTACATAGACTGAAAAAGGAGAATATAGTACTCGCTTCGGCAGTACATAGACTAAATAAGGAGAATATAGTACTTGCTTCGGCAGTACATATACCGAATAAGGAGAATATAGTACTCGCTTCGGCAGTACATAGACTGAATAAGGAGAATATAGTACTTGCTTCGGAAGTACATAGACTGAATAAGGAGAATATTGTACTCGCTTCGGCAGTACAGATACCGAATAAGGAGAATATAGTACTCGCTTCGGCAGTACATAGACTGAATAAGGAGAATATAGTACTTGCTTCGGAAGTACATAGACTGAATAAGCAGAATATAGTACTCGCTTCGGCAGTACATATACCGAATAAGGAGAATATAGTACTCGCTTCGGCAGTACATAGACTGAATAAGGAGAATATAGTACTCGCTTCGGCAGTACATAGACTGAATAAGGAGAATATAGTACTCGCTTCGGCAGTACATAGACTGAATAAGGAGAATATAGTACTTGCTTCGGAAGTACATAGACTGAATAAGGAGAATATTGTACTCGCTTCGGCAGTACATAGACTGAATAAGGAGAATATAGTACTTGCTTCGGAAGTACATAGACTGAATAAGGAGAATATTGTACTCGCTTCGGCAGTACATAGACTGAATAAGGAGAATATAGTACTTGCTTCGGAAGTACATAGACTGAATAAGGAGAATATAGTACTTGCTTCGGCAGTACATATACCGAATAAGGAGAATATAGTACTCGCTTCGGCAGTACATATACCGAAAAAGGAGAATATACTACTTGCTTTGGAAGTACATAGACTGAATAAGGAGAATATAGTACTCGCTTCGGAAGTACAGATACCGAATAAGGAGAATATAGTACTCGCTTCGGCAGTACATAGACTGAATAAGGAGAATATAGTACTTGCTTCGGAAGTACATAGACTGAATAAGCAGAATATAGTACTCGCTTCGGCAGTACATATACCGAATAAGGAGAATATAGTACTCGCTTCGGCAGTACATAGACTGAATAAGGAGAATATAGTACTCGCTTCGGCAGTACATAGACTGAATAAGGAGAATATAGTACTCGCTTCGGCAGTACATAGACTGAATAAGGAGAATATAGTACTTGCTTCGGAAGTACATAGACTGAATAAGGAGAATATTGTACTCGCTTCGGCAGTACATAGACTGAATAAGGAGAATATAGTACTCGCTTCGGCAGTACATAGACTGAATAAGGAGAATATAGTACTCGCTTCGGCAGTACATAGACTGAATAAGCAGAATATAGTACTCGCTTCGGTAGTACATAGACTGAATAAGGAGAATATAGTACTCGTTTCGGCAGTACATAGACTAAATAAGGAGAATATAGTACTCGCTTCGGCAGTACATATAACGAATAAGGAGAATATAGTACTCGCTTCGGCAGTACATAGACTGAATAAGGAGAATATAGTATTCGCTTCGGTAGTACATAGACTGAATAAGGAGAATATAGTACTCGCTTCGGCAGTACATAGACCGAATAAGGAGAATATAGTACTCGCTTCGGTAGTACATAGACTGAATAAGGAGAATATAGTACTCGCTTCGGAAGTACAGATACCGAATAAGGAGAATATAGTACTCGCTTCGGCAGTACATAGACTGAATAAGGAGAATATAGTACTTGCTTCGGAAGTACATAGACTGAATAAGGAGAATATTGTACTCGCTTCGGCAGTACATAGACTGAATAAGGAGAATATAGTACTCGCTTCGGCAGTACATAGACTGAATAAGGAGAATATAGTACTTGCTTCGGCAGTACATAGACTGAATAAGGAGAATATAGTACTCGTTTCGGCAGTACATAGACTGAATAAGGAGAATATAGTATTCGCTTCGGTAGTACATAGACTGAATAAGGAGAATATAGTACTCGCTTCGGCAGTACATAGACTGAATAAGGAGAATATAGTACTCGCTTCGGCAGTACATAGACTAAATAAGGAGAATATAGTACTTGCTTCGGCAGTACATATACCGAATAAGGAGAATATAGTACTCGCTTCGGCAGTACATAGACTGAATGAGGAGAATATAGTACTTGCTTCGGAAGTACATAGACTGAATAAGGAGAATATTGCACTCGCTTCGGCAGTACAGATACCGAATAAGGAGAATATAGTACTCGCTTCGGCAGTACATAGACTGAATAAGGAGAATATAGTACTTGCTTCGGAAGTACATAGACTGAATAAGCAGAATATAGTACTCGCTTCGGCAGTACATATACCGAATAAGGAGAATATAGTACTCGCTTCGGCAGTACATAGACTGAATAAGGAGAATATAGTACTCGCTTCGGCAGTACATAGACTGAATAAGGAGAATATAGTACTCGCTTCGGCAGTACATAGACTGAATAAGGAGAATATAGTACTTGCTTCGGAAGTACATAGACTGAATAAGGAGAATATTGTACTCGCTTCGGCAGTACATAGACTGAATAAGGAGAATATAGTACTTGCTTCGGAAGTACATAGACTGAATAAGGAGAATATTGTACTCGCTTCGGCAGTACATAGACTGAATAAGGAGAATATAGTACTTGCTTCGGAAGTACATAGACTGAATAAGGAGAATATAGTACTTGCTTCGGCAGTACATATACCGAATAAGGAGAATATAGTACTCGCTTCGGCAGTACATATACCGAATAAGGAGAATATAGTACTCGCTTCGGCAGTACAGAGACTGAATAAGGAGAATATAGTACTTGCTTCGGAAGTACATAGACTGAATAAGGAGAATATTGTACTCGCTTCGGCAGTACATAGACTGAATAAGGAGAATATAGTACTTGCTTAGGAAGTACATAGACTGAATAAGGAGAATATTGTACTCGCTTCGGCAGTACATAGACTGAATAAGGAGAATATAGTACTTGCTTCGGAAGTACATAGACTGAATAAGGAGAATATAGTACTCGCTTCGGCAGTACATATACCGAATAAGGAGAATATAGTACTCGCTTCGGCAGTACATAGACTGAATAAGGAGAATATAGTACTTGCTTCGGAAGTACATAGACTGAATAAGGAGAATATAGTACTCGCTTCGGCAGTACATAGACTGAATAAGGAGAATATAGTACTTGCTTCGGAAGTACATAGACTGAATAAGGAGAATATTGTACTCGCTTCGGCAGTACATAGACTGAATAAGGAGAATATAGTACTTGCTTCGGAAGTACATAGACTGAATAAGGAGAATATTGTACTCGCTTCGGCAGTACATAGATTGAATAAGGAGAATATAGTACTTGCTTCGGAAGTACATAGACTGAATAAGGAGAATATAGTACTTGCTTCGGCAGTACATATACCGAATAAGGAGAATATAGTACTCGTTTCGGCAGTACATATACCGAATAAGGAGAATATAGTACTCGCTTCGGCAGTACATAGACTGAATAAGGAGAATATAGTATTCGCTTCGGTAGTACATAGACTGAATAAGGAGAATATAGTATTCGCTTCGGTAGTACATAGACTGAATAAGGAGAATATAGTACTCGCTTCGGAAGTACATAGACCGAATAAGGAGAATATAGTACTCGCTTCGGTAGTACATAGACTGAATAAGGAGAATATAGTACTCGCTTCGGAAGTACATAGACCGAATAAGGAGAATATAGTACTTGCTTCGGAAGTACATAGACTGAATAAGGAGAATATTGTACTCGCTTCGGCAGTACATAGACTGAATAAGGAGAATATAGTACTTGCTTCGGAAGTACATAGACTGAATAAGGAGAATATAGTACTCGTTTCGGCAGTACATAGACTGAATAAGGAGAATATAGTACTCGCTTCGGCAGTACATATACCGAATAAGGAGAATATAGTACTCGCTTCGGCAGTACATAGACTGAATAAGGAGAATATAGTACTCGCTTCGGTAGTACATAGACTGAATAAGGAGAATATAGTACTCGTTTCGGCAGTACATAGACTAAATAAGGAGAATATAGTACTCGCTTCGGCAGTACATATAACGAATAAGGAGAATATAGTACTCGCTTCGGCAGTACATAGACTGAATAAGGAGAATATAGTACTTGCTTCGGAAGTACATAGACTGAATAAGGAGAATATAGTACTCACTTCGGCAGTACATATACCGAAAAAGGAGAATATACTACTTGCTTTGGAAGTACATAGACTGAATAAGGAGAATATAGTACTCGCTTCGGAAGTACAGATACCGAATAAGGAGAATATAGTACTCGCTTCGGCAGTACATAGACTGAATAAGGAGAATATAGTACTTGCTTCGGAAGTACATAGACTGAATAAGGAGAATATTGTAATCGCTTCGGCAGTACATAGACTGAATAAGGAGAATATAGTACTCGCTTCGGCAGTACATAGACTGAATAAGGAGAATATAGTACTTGCTTCGGCAGTACATAGACTGAATAAGGAGAATATAGTACTCGTTTCGGCAGTACATAGACTGAATAAGGAGAATATAGTATTCGCTTCGGTAGTACATAGACTGAATAAGGAGAATATAGTACTCGCTTCGGCAGTACATAGACTGAATAAGGAGAATATAGTACTCGCTTCGGCAGTACATAGACTAAATAAGGAGAATATAGTACTTGCTTCGGCAGTACATATACCGAATAAGGAGAATATAGTACTCGCTTCGGCAGTACATAGACTGAATGAGGAGAATATAGTACTTGCTTCGGAAGTACATAGACTGAATAAGGAGAATATTGCACTCGCTTCGGCAGTACAGATACCGAATAAGGAGAATATAGTACTCGCTTCGGCAGTACATAGACTGAATAAGGAGAATATAGTACTTGCTTCGGAAGTACATAGACTGAATAAGCAGAATATAGTACTCGCTTCGGCAGTACATATACCGAATAAGGAGAATATAGTACTCGCTTCGGCAGTACATAGACTGAATAAGGAGAATATAGTACTCGCTTCGGCAGTACATAGACTGAATAAGGAGAATATAGTACTCGCTTCGGCAGTACATAGACTGAATAAGGAGAATATAGTACTTGCTTCGGAAGTACATAGACTGAATAAGGAGAATATTGTACTCGCTTCGGCAGTACATAGACTGAATAAGGAGAATATAGTACTTGCTTCGGCAGTACATAGACTGAATAAGGAGAATATAGTACTTGCTTCGGAAGTACATAGACTGAATAAGGAGAATATTGTACTTGCTTCGGCAGTACATATACCGAATAAGGAGAATATAGTACTCGCTTCGGCAGTACATATACCGAAAAAGGAGAATATACTACTTGCTTTGGAAGTACATAGACTGAATAAGGAGAATATTGTACTCGCTTCGGAAGTACAGATACCGAATAAGGAGAATATAGTACTCGCTTCGGCAGTACATAGACTGAATAAGGAGAATATAGTACTTGCTTCGGAAGTACATAGACTGAATAAGCAGAATATAGTACTCGCTTCGGCAGTACATATACCGAATAAGGAGAATATAGTACTCGCTTCGGCAGTACATAGACTGAATAAGGAGAATATAGTACTCGCTTCGGCAGTATATAGACTGAATAAGGAGAATATAGTACTCGCTTCGGCAGTACATAGACTGAATAAGGAGAATATAGTACTTGCTTCGGAAGTACATAGACTGAATAAGGAGAATATTGTACTCGCTTCGGCAGTACATAGACTGAATAAGGAGAATATAGTACTTGCTTCGGAAGTACATAGACTGAATAAGGAGAATATTGTACTCGCTTCGGCAGTACATAGACTGAATAAGGAGAATATACTACTTGCTTCGGAAGTACATAGACTGAATAAGGAGAATATAGTACTTGCTTCGGCAGTACATATACCGAATAAGGAGAATATAGTACTCGCTTCGGCAGTACATAGACTGAATAAGGAGAATATAGTACTTGCTTCGGAAGTACATAGACTGAATAAGGAGAATATTGTACTCGCTTCGGCAGTACAGATACCGAATAAGGAGAATATAGTACTCGCTTCGGCAGTACATAGACTGAATAAGGAGAATATAGTACTTGCTTCGGAAGTACATAGACTGAATAAGCAGAATATAGTACTCGCTTCGGCAGTACATATACCGAATAAGGAGAATATAGTACTCGCTTCGGCAGTACATAGACTGAATAAGGAGAATATAGTACTCGCTTCGGCAGTACATAGACTGAATAAGGAGAATATAGTACTCGCTTCGGCAGTACATAGACTGAATAAGCAGAATATAGTACTTGCTTCGGAAGTACATAGACTGAATAAGGAGAATATAGTACTCGCTTCGGCAGTACATAGACTGAATAAGGAGAATATAGTACTTGCTTCGGAAGTACATAGACTGAATAAGGAGAATATAGTACTCGCTTCGGCAGTACATAGACTGAATAAGGAGAATATAGTACTTGCTTCGGAAGTACATAGACTGAATAAGTTGAATATAGTACTCGCTTCGGCAGTACATAGACTGAATAAGGAGAATATAGTACTTGCTTCGGAAGTACATATACTGAATAAGGAGAATATAGTACTCACTTCGGCAGTACATATACCGAAAAAGGAGAATATACTACTTGCTTTGGAAGTACATAGACTGAATAAGGAGAATATAGTACTCGCTTCGGAAGTACAGATACCGAATAAGGAGAATATAGTACTCGCTTCGGCAGTACATAGACTGAATAAGGAGAATATAGTACTTGCTTCGGAAGTACATAGACTGAATAAGCAGAATATAGTACTCGCTTCGGCAGTACATATACCGAATAAGGAGAATATAGTACTCGCTTCGGCAGTACATAGACTGAATAAGGAGAATATAGTACTTGCTTCGGAAGTACATAGACTGAATAAGCAGAATATAGTACTCGCTTCGGCAGTACATATACCGAAAAAGGAGAATATACTACTTGCTTTGGAAGTACATAGACTGAATAAGGAGAATATAGTACTCGCTTCGGAAGTACAGATACCGAATAAGGAGAATATAGTACTCGCTTCGGCAGTACATAGACTGAATAAGGAGAATATAGTACTTGCTTCGGAAGTACATAGACTGAATAAGCAGAATATAGTACTCGCTTCGGCAGTACATATACCGAATAAGGAGAATATAGTACTCGCTTCGGCAGTACATAGACTGAATAAGGAGAATATAGTACTCGCTTCGGAAGTACATAGACTGAATAAGGAGAATATAGTACTCGTTTCGGCAGTACATATACCGAATAAGGAGAATATAGTATTCGCTTCGGCAGTACATAGACGGAATAAGGAGAATATAGTACACGTTTCGGCAGTACATATGTTGCGGAGCCGATAAATATGTCGACCCCGCAAATGAATTATGTGAATGAGAACAGCCAAAGCAATATGAAGGGACAAAGGCGAGAATAACAAGTATAACAAGTGACAATTTATTTTGTCGTATTTACAAGTGAGTATGTAAATGTCCGTGGGGGTTGTATGTGGTCTTCGGCTAGTTGGATGATGTTGGTAGCTGGTATGATCGAGTTATAGATGTTTGCAGCAGGGTGTTCGACGAGGGTCGCTGGTGTAGGTCGAGTCGTCAAGTACAGCTAGACGTTGGATGCTGGTAAGCTGAGGTCGGTCGAGTCGTTGAGTTCAGCTAGACGTTGGATGCTGGTAAGCTGAGGTCGGTCGAGTCGTTGAGTTCAGCTAGACGTTGGATGTTGGTAAGCTGAGGTCGGTCGAGTCGTTGAGTTCAGCTAGTCGTTGGATGCTGGTATCTGAGGTCGGTCGAGGTTGGTAGGTCGATATCTCCGGTTATGACGGTACGCTGTGGTTAACCGGGGGTGTGTTGATCTGGTTTCTGGCTCGTACAGCGGGTCGTACGTGAGCCAGTTGTTGCAGTGGTAGAACAGTCCGTAACAGCGAGTCGTTACGTGGACTGCGTAGTGCCTTGCAGGAGCGTCGAGGAATGGCTAGGGCCTTGCTGGGCCCCCTAGCCGTGCGGACGTATTGAACGGGAGCGAAAGCTTTGCCGTGTCAAAGCCGTGCGGACGAGCGGACAAGAGCGAAGGCTTTGTCGGGTCAAAGCCGCGCGAACGAGCGGACAGGCGCGAAAGCTTTGTCGGGTCAAAGCCGTGCGGACGAACGGACAGGCGCGAAGGCTTTGTCGGGTCAAAGCCGCGCGGACGAGCGGACGGGCGCGAAGGCTTTGTCGGGTCAAAGCCGCGCGAACGAGCGGACAGGCGCGAAGGCTTTGTCGGGTCAAAGCCACGCGGACGAGCGGACAGGCCAGGAGGCCGAGGCTAAGATGGGCGTTATCTTAGCGCTGCGCAGATAGCGAAGCAGTAGCTAAAGGCTGGACCGTGCCGTTAGCACTGCGCAGCTTATCGGACAATCGGGACCGATGTTAAGACCGGTTGGTCTTAGAATCCGTCTTCGTGTTTGCCGCCTGGCCGTCTGTTTCGACTGGTCATTACTGACCAGTCAGAGATGCTCTGACCCGCAGACAGAGACCTCTTGTGGTCCTAAAAAAGACCTTTGTGCATACCTATGTAGGTGGAAGAAAGGCAGGTCTACCACGAGAAGTGGGGCCAACGCCGGAAGTTAAGGTGGATTCGACCGCACAGAATGCAGGATTCCTCCTTAAAGAGCTTCGTCTAGAAAAAAACGAGCTGTATTTATCCTACGTCCCACCAACGTACGAATATGGCACAAGGCCGTTTTTAAGGTGGGTCCTGTCGCAGGGCCGAAGCCCAACACGAGAGGCAGTTCCAAAAATGCCTCGGACCCCGTCGGCATTCCCCTTTTCGGGGCGCCTCAGGCGCCGGGCGATAAACCCAACCCCTCCGAAGAGGGTTAAAGCCTGGGGGGACGGCCCCCTGAGGCCAGAGGTGATGTATCCAGTGGTGGAACACACCCGAACAGACTGTGCAGCTCGCAACCACAGTCGGTCGAGAGTGCCCCACCATAGGACACAAAGCAGCATCGTCTAAAAAAAAAAAAAAAAAAAAAAAAAAAAACGAGCCGAAGAGCGTTGAAAAGGGCCTGTTGATATGACGACCGTGCTGTGACACACAGCTCAGCCGCATGAGTATGGAATTGCCCCATAAAAATTGAGTATAGCCATAAAGTATTTTTCTAACCTGCTATAGGCTAGCGACGACTATTAGTTCTAGTCTTATCTAGTTATTTTCGGCCAAAGTGCTTTGTAAATGTTATTAATTTTAATTCGTCCTTTTCTTTTAGCTATAACGAGATGTCAAGGTCGTTAGAAAGAAAAAGGGCTTAGTCAGTTCCGGTCGTACCCGGATATAATTGTTCTACAGCGGGCATGTAACTTGATATGTTTATGTTTATCGGCAGGTCGCGGCACATATACCAAATAAGGAGAATATAGTACTCTCTTCGGCAGTACATATACCGAATAAGGTGAATATAGTACTCGCTTCGGAAGTACATAGACTGAATAAGGATAATATAGTACTCACTTCGGCAGTACATAGACCTAATAAGCAGAATATGGTACTCGCTTCGGCAGTACATAGACTGAATAAGGAAAATATAGTATTCGCTTCGGCAGTACATAGACTGAATAAGGAGAATATAGTACTCGCTTCGGCAGTACATAGACTGAATAAGCAGAATATAGTATTGCTTCGGCAGTACATAGACTGAATAAGCAGAATATAGTACTCGCTTCGGAAGTACATAGACTGAATAAGCAGAATATAGTACTCGCTTCGGAAGTACATAGACTGAATAAGCAGAATATAGTACTCGCTTCGGAAGTACATAGACTGAATAAGCAGAATATAGTACTCGCTTCGGAAGTACATAGACTGAATAAGCAGAATATAGTACTCGCTTCGGCAGTACATAGACTGAATAAGCAGAATATAGTACTCGCTTCGGAAGTACATAGACTGAATAAGCAGAATATAGTACTCGCTTCGGAAGTACATAGACTGAATAAGCAGAATATAGTACTCGCTTCGGCAGTACATAGACTTTATAAGGAGAATATAGTACTCGCTTCGGCAGTACATAGACTGAACAAGGAGAATATAGTACTCGCTTCGGCAGTACATAGACTGAACAAGGAGAATATAGTACTCGCTTCGGAAGTACATAGACTGAATAAGGAGAATATAATACTCGCTTCGGCAGTACAAAGACTGAATAAGGAGTATATAGTACTCGCTTCAGCAGTACATAGACTGAATAAGGGGAATATAGTACTCGCTTCGGCAGTACATAGACTGAATAAGGAGAATATAGTACTTTCTTTGGCAGTGCATATACTGAATAAGGAGAATATAGTACTCACTTCGGCAGTACATATACCGAACAAGGAGAATATAGTACTCACTTCGGCAGTACATAGACTGAATAAGGAGAATATAGTACTCACTTCGGCAGTACATAGACTTTATAAGGAGAATATAGTACTCGCTTCGGCAGTACATAGACTGAACAAGGAGAATATAGTACTCGCTTCGGCAGTACATAGACTGAACAAGGAGAATATAGTACTCGCTTCGGCAGTACATAGACTGAACAAGGAGAATATAGTACTCGCTTCGGCAGTACATAGACTGAACAAGGAGAATATAGTACTCGCTTCGGCAGTACATAGACTGAACAAGGAGAATATAGTACTCGCTTCGGAAGTACATAGACTGAATAAGGAGAATATAATACTCGCTTCGGCAGTACAAAGACTGAATAAGGAGTATATAGTACTCGCTTCAGCAGTACATAGACTGAATAAGGGGAATATAGTACTCGCTTCGGCAGTACATAGACTGAATAAGGAGAATATAGTACTTTCTTTGGCAGTGCATATACTGAATAAGGAGAATATAGTACTCACTTCGGCAGTACATATACCGAACAAGGAGAATATAGTACTCACTTCGGCAGTACATATACCGAACAAGGAGAATATAGTACTCACTTCGGCAGTACATATACCGAACAAGGAGAATATAGTACTCACTTCAGCAGTATATATACTGAATAATGAGAATATAGTACTCTCTTTGGCAGTGCATATACTGAATAAGGAGAATATAGTACTCGCTTCGGCAGTACATATACTGAACAAGGAGAATATAGTACTCTCTTCGGCAGTACATATACTGAATAAGGAGAATATAGTACTCTCTTTGGCAGTGCATAAACTGAATAAAGAAAATATCAAAATAACTTTCAAAGATGAATGGAAACAATATAGGGTTAATGTTCAACTGTAATGTCACAATAATAATTGTAAAAATACAAGGGGAAGTCCTGGAAGAAGTTAAAGAATCCACTTACTTAAAAAAAGATGATAAAATTAGAGAAAGTTAAAGAAAATAAAATAATATAAAGATATATAATGATGAATGCATTGCTAATATGCTTAAAGTGTAAATCGTCCAATCAATGCATAATACCAATAGTAACATGACTGTGAAACATTAACATTAAAACAGAAACACTGAGTCATACAGAGAGATCGACGGAAAGTGCAATACGAGGAATAAAAAAGAGGTTAACATGGATCAGAGACAAGACGAAGGTAAGAGATAATCACAGAAATTATTAAACAATAAAATTAGAAGTGGTCAGGACATATAACTTGGTCAGAGGATAGCAAATGGTGCAAGAAGATAATAGAATGCTGCTTAAGGATAATAGAAAATGATGTGACAGAAGATAGGGAGATGAGGCAGTAGAGTTTTGCTGGTAAGAAATAGCAGAAAGTGACAGTTTAGAAGGTTACATGTTACCTTTAGGCTGCAAGTTGCCCACCCCTTGGCTAGTAAAATCAAAGTCACTTTGGAAGGTCTTGGAGAAAGCCTTTGTCCAGCAATGGACACAAAAATGTCTGATGATTATATTCCTATATTCATTCTAATATATCTGCCATTTTTGTTTTTATACTCTCTTGTATATATTCTCATAGCTTAATGCCCTGTCAGTAGGGCTTGAAAACTGTTGACAGCTCCCCCACAAGGAAGTAAGTCCCTTCTACCAAAAAGGGGGTGTCCTGGGTAAGATAATAAAATGCATGAGAAGGTAAGGCTCCATTTTTTATTACCGTTACTTCTGAGTCAACTCTACTAGCCTAATATATCTGTTTAAAAATTATTGGTATTTGATAGGAATACTTGAAATCATATAATTGTGTGTAATTTATCTGTATAAAGAATAGTTACTTGAAGCTATAATTGTTTGCAAAGGATTATTATTATTACTACAATGTTACAGTCCCACACATTAGCTACTAAGTCATGGAGACTCCTCTATTATTTTTAGTTCTTTGAAACTATAAAATTGTATATAAAATATTCATATTTGATAGGAATACTTGAAACCATATAACTGTTTGCAAGCAAATGATTATCAAAGAATAGAAATAGTTCCTTGAAATCATATAATTGTGTATAAATTATAAGAATTAGATAAGAATACTTAAAATCACATAACTGTTTGCTAGCAAATGATTATCAATGAATAGAAATAGTTCCTTGAAATCATATAATTGTGTATAAATTATAAGAATTAGATAAGAATACTTAAAATCACATAACTGTTTGCTAGCAAATGATTATCAATGAATAGAAATAGTTCCTTGAAATCATATAATTGTGTATAAATTATAAGAATTAGATAAGAATACTTAAAATCACATAACTGTTTGCTAGCAAATGATTATCAATGAATAGAAATAGTTCCTTGAAATCATATAATTGTGTATAAATTATAAGAATTAGATAAGAATACTTAAAATCACATAACTGTTTGCTAGCAAATGATTATCAATGAATAGAAATAGTTCCTTGAAATCATATAATTGTGTATAAATTATAAGAATTAGATAAGAATACTTAAAATCACATAACTGTTTGCTAGCAAATGATTATCAATGAATAGAAATAGTTCCTTGAAATCATATAATTATGTATAAATTATAAGAATTAGATAAGAATACTTAAAATCACATAACTGTTTGCTAGCAAATGATTATCAATGAATAGAAATAGTTCCTTGAAATCATATAATTGTGTATAATATACACTATTTCTTAACCTCTAGGCATAAGATAGCCCTTCTCTTTGTTTATATTCATTCTATTATATCATCCATTTTTGCTTGTATTCCTTCGACTATATCAGCCATTTTGGTTTATATAACTTTTAATATATCATCCATTTTTGTTTGTATTACTTCTAATATATCAGCCAGTTTTGTTTGTCTTCCTTCAAAGAAATCAGCCATTTTTGTTTATATTCATTCTAATATATCAGCCTTTCACACAATTATGATCTGTTAAATATCTTAACTCTGTTTCCACAGGAGGAAACAACATCTTTGTTGATGTGTAGTTTCCAAGGGAACTATTCTGAAGGAGATAAAGTTGGTGTGTAATTTAGCAAATGATAAAACTTATTTAATCTGTTTCATTTCTGAGGAGAGTCCAGTTGCATTATTGCACTCACTTTTAAACCAATACTCCCCATCAGCTATAGGTTAAATAATACCACTGCTGTTCTTCTACAAGGATAGCTTTGGCATTAAATAACCCACAAAGTTTGATATGCAAAAGAAACCATACCAACTTTCATTACTTAATCGACAGACCATGTAATATAAAACATCAACAAGTTGTAAGGGTTCAAGTATGTATCATGAAGTTGGCCTATGGATATAAGTGGGGATCAAAGTGTATCCAGTAGCCTGGTCATAATGAGTTCAATCCCTTGGTCAAGCAGTGCATGAAAAAGTCATATACTCACATACAGTGAAAAAGAGAAGTGATATCTCTCTGATATCCAGTAAACATGGACAAAAGAATAAGAATGATCTTCTCTTGTTAAGGTATTTTTTATTTAACTCCTTTGTTAGGAAAATACAAAATCAATTTGAAGTTGAGAAAGTACAAAGAATTATCCAAACACAAATCCTTCATACATCAATGCAAACAACATGAGTGTATTTTTTATAAGGCATTCGTGGTGTAATGGTTAGTATTGTAGGTGACTGTTTAGGAAAGATATGAATCCAATTATTCTTCCTCAAGAGCTGACTGGGCTCTTCAGCCTTAGTATGACAACCAGTATAGGAGAAAGAAAACTCTGAATTCAAACTCGTTAAACACAACATAAAAATTGACCTTGTGTCACATCCTGCTCATGTGGAGGGGTTTGGTAAATATATATATTATTCATAATTTAATGTAACTAAAACTAGATCTAGACTTTTCAAACTTTAACTTGATGTATTCCTTGTTACCAAATTTAATATCTATTCACCCCCAAATGAATTAATAGTATTATTATGGTACCCAACCTGCGGACTGTAATGAACTCTTCCTGTTGTTATTAATACCAGGAGAATATTCATCTTAGTGTTAAGTTTCTTCAAGCCTAACATTTTGGCAGTCAGACTGACGTTCAACACCTTTTTATCTATGTTGTATTATACTTTCATTAATATACTTTGTTCCATGTAAACCTGAGTTCACATCTTTCTTCCGGACCCTTTACTGGTCCACAACAAGTATATCACCAACATTTTTTCTTAGTCTTATTGGATAGCATAATGAGAGGGTTTGATTTTTAAAGTGTTTGATATTTAGTCCAATTCAGTGTTTCTGAAATGTTTTACTTAATGCACCTCTTGTAACCAAATTTAATTTCTATTCACAGGTTTGAAGATTTGAGGAATGTGGAGTACCTCTTCATTGCCGTTGCTCCCAGGTCCACTCTGACCCAGAGGGTAGCACTTGATAGAGTCCTATCTATGGATTAAATATAACAAACTATATGTGCAAACAAATAACGGATGTTAAATTGTGGCTGTTACATAGCAATACTTGAAACCATTTAACTGTGTGCAAAAAAACCTCATGTTGTCCAACCTAGCCTCTGAGTCTACAGGTCCTAGCAGTTGCCTTTCTTGACCGTCAGCTTCCCCTGACTTCTGTCGACTCCCCTGCTCTGCCGACTGCCCTCTTCTGTTGACTGCCCTGGTCTGTTCTCTGCCCTGGTCTGTTCTCTGCTCTGGTCTCTCTTGCTCTCTTCTTTCTTCTGTTCTCTCTGGCACCTTCCTTCCCTCGTCCTCTTCCGGTCTTGTGGGAAATCTTGTGTGCAAGCCCTTTGTGCGGGTTTCACGCCAAAACACACAAAGGTATCCTCTGACTGGCATCCACACACACACTCACAGAAACAAATGCCACCCATCATGTCACACAAGTGTCTAAATTTGCACTTTAAGCTTCAACATAGTTTGTTTATTTAAATGAACTATGTATTTAGAATAGTCTTATGTGAATAATATATCACTAATGGCCATTACACCCAATCAGGCATTCTACTAGGTGTATGATATCTGGCAACTCGTCTACATGATCCAGTGATTTTTGTTCTCTTGTTATAAAGGGATGTATAAATGCAAAATTGTAAGTTCACCTCCTGTGGAATCCTGTGCTTTTATTCATACTGTCAAAATTTTACTCACCCCCAGGGGTCTATATGGACCACTTTGAGAAGCCCTATTTTAGACTAAAGTTGGAAATACAAGACCACTAAATATGAAAGTGAATGAAAAACAGGAGGAATTGTTAGTTCTTTCTTTAATATTGGCATTCTGCTGGAAAAAGAAAATGGACCATACTATGAGAGTGCTTATGTATAGAAATTATATCTTCTCCCCACTTCCTTATAAGGTCTTTTGATGTCAAGGGTGTGGTATAAGAAATATGCAAATTTATTTTTATTTATTTTGTTTGGTTTGGCTGTTTGATTGCATATCAACCTTCATGGGTTATTTAATGCCAAAGCCCTTCTTGGAGAAGCACAGTAAAAGTAAAGTTGGCAACTGTAGCCGAGGGCCACCAGAAGGCTCCCTTTTCAATAGCTACTACACCAAGGTGTAGGGGAGGGTGCTACTCCTTTCCCTGGATTGTTCCACTTTACCTTTGATAAGTACCTGATATTGCTGTGTGTTATGCAAGGAGGTATCAAGTACGATTTTTAAAGTCTTTGGTATGACTCGACCTGGGATTGAACCCAGGTCTCCTGGATCATACGCGAACACTCTACCCATTTGGCCAATGAGAAGCACAGTAAGTAAAGTAAAGTTGGCGACCATAGTCGAGGGCGACCAGAAGGCTCCCTTTTTGATAGCTACTACACCAAAGTGTTGGGGAGCGCTATTCCTTTCCCTGGATTGCTCCACTTCAACCTTGATACATATCTTATATTGCTGAGTGTTAAGCAAGGTGTAGCACTATGGGGGTAGGCCGCCAAAGCAGACGAGTCTGTTTTGGCGCGAAACCAGACAAAGGATTCTTGGACCTGAAATCTCGCCGTATCCGGAAGTGGTAAGGGGACGCGAACGAGAGTTGACGACGCGACCCAGAGAGAGGCAGTGGAGAGTTGGTGGCAGGAGACCAAGAGAGGCAGTTGGTGGCTGGAGAGCAGAGAGGCAAGCAGCAGAAGAGAAGTTGGCGTGGAAGAATGGAGGGGCAGTCAACACCAGACACCGAGCAGAGAGGCGAGGAGACAAGATAGGGTCCAGTGAAGAAGAGTCTCAAGATGTCTGATTCCAGTAGCATTGTGGAATTTTCGCTAGTAACCCACGCTAGCGATAGTCCGCATATGCATGTAGTGTTGCAATACCTCTTTTCTGCTCTTGGTAACCCCAAGCTTTGTTTGTTCGTTTGTCTTTCTATTTTCTCCTGTCTCCCTCGATCGTATTCTTGTGTGGTGGCAAGAAATGTGCGTTGCCCCCTCAGCCACTAGTTGATCACCGGCCGGCTAAGAAGTGAAATGGTTAGAAGACTGAGATAATGTGGGGGGGTGAGGGGGTAACGTTTCACAAAGGTAGTATCAAGTACATTTTTTAAGACTTTGGTATGATGCGACCTAGGACTGAACCTCGGTCTCCTGCACACAATTATAGGATACCAACTATTCCTATCTTATACAAACTCACTGGTATCATTTCAAGAATACCTCTTTCAGACTAATGATTATATGGTTTCAAGTAACAATTTCTATTTAATCATAGACTTTTCTTTACACGGTTATATGGTTGGTTGGTTGGTTCGTTGGTTGGGTTTATGGAATATCAATCTTTGTAGGTTATTTAATGCCAAATCCATTTTTATACAGATAGTTCTATTTCAAACAATTCAATTTAGGATAAGTATGCAGTTTAAATGTAAGTACAGTTTAATTCTGAAAAACATTTCTATGTCAAGCTTTTCAGTTTAGCCAAGCAGTTCTAATTCTGCTAATTCAGTTTAGCATAAGTACGGATTTTATTTAACACAGTTAAATGTCAAAACAGTTCTATATTAAACAAATTAGTTTAGTGTAAGTACAGTTTCAATGTCAAAAACAGTTCTATTTCAAATAATTCAGTTTAGCTTTAGCACACAGTTTAAATGTAAGTACGGTTTAATTGTCAGAAACATTTCTATTTCAAGCTATTCAGTTTAGTCAAACAATTCAGTTTAGCATAAGTATGCCATTAGTTCTATTTAACCCATAGATAGGGCCCTATCAGGTGCTACCACACTGGGCCAGAGTGGACCAGGGAGCAATGGCATTGAAGGGGTGCTCTGCATTCCCCAAAGCCCTAGCATCACTGGACCCTCACCATCAGATTATTTAGTATTTAGGTGGAGGTGCCCGTGGTGTAATAGTTATTGTCGTTGGAAATGGACACGACGACACAAGTTCAAATCATGGACAAGACTGATTGCATTTCACATAGCACTAATACTCTTGGGAAAGGTATGAATCCAATTATTCTCCCTTCAGCTATGGGTAAATAGTAGGATAGACTGAGTTCTTCCGCCTTGGTGAGGCAACTAGTCTAGGAGAAGGAAAACTCTGAATTCAAACCTGTTAAACTGCGCTTAAAAATTGACCTTGTGTCATATCCTGCCTGAGTGGAGAGGTTGGTAAATATGATCAGATTATTTAGTATCATATCCAAGACACTCATTGGGAGCATATTACTCCTCTGCAGGGTGTAAGTCATGAACAATGGAGAACAAGCAATGCATGGGTGTAAACCATGACCAATGAAAATCAAGCATTGCATGGGTAAAGATGTGTGGCCATGTGGGTCGCGTAGAAGTTATAAGACTATGTAAAGTCTAGAATTTTGGCTGAAGTTCAGTTTCTGCTGGCCGTTCCAAGTTTGACAGCCCTTTGTGTGTACAAACTCTCTCTGACTACTCTCCTGCTCCACACAAGCATCACTGTTGAAGAATAAAAATATAAGATTATATTTTTATATATACAAGTTTCTCATTGTTTGTTAAAACCCAACAGAAAACTGTCTTAAAACCCAACAAAAAACTGTCTTAAAAAGCTGGGTGTATGGAGCAAGTAACTCTATCACATAAGAACTGACTGGCTACTGAAATCAAAGCATCATTGAAGACAGGGTGTGGTTGTGGCCCTATACCCCTCAAGGTGTCTTCAGGGTGCGTCCAAGTAAAAAAGAACTGTATAGCGGTCGTGAAAATTAATACTCTACTTAGAACTTACTTTTGTTCTTATGAGAAAAACATGATAAAAATTCATGATCTTTCCTTTCTTTGAAATATACACAAAGCAACCCTCGCCAAAAAAAAAAAAATAAATAAATAAATAAAAAAACTCCAAATAAAAAAAAAAAGAAAAAAACTGAACAAGTAAAAGAAAATAAAAGGAAATGCTAATTAAGCCATTTATTTACCATATTTTATGGAATATTAGATCCCTCGAATATGTGAAGGTGAAATCCTTCCATGGGCCCAAATTTAGTCTTGACTACTATAGACTAAAATTATCACAGTAATATTACCAGCTGAAAAATGAGTATCATATATTCTCATGCATCTGGATGCCATTATAAATAGGTATTTGATTAAGACTATATTCAAACATAATCAAATTTTATATAGCATATCATTATCATCATTACTACTACTACTACTACTACTACCATCATCATCATCACCACCACCACAACCACAGTTCTATTACAAAATCTGGACTATCAAATATTATTTACTTCAGGTCAGTGTGTAGTATTTGTGCACACTGCCTTGGATCAAAATCTTGTACCTTTGCACTTTAGGTGGGGGGTTAAAGTTTAGTCTCTGTTCCCCAGAGACTACACTTAGAACCCAGGAAAGTTTTAAACAGTTGTTTTATTATAGGTGTAAAAGAAATTCTTTCATTGCCCAAGTTTAGAAGAAATTAATTGAAATAACATTAATTCAAATGGGGAAATTTATCGTGATTTGCTTCCATTTCGACAACATCTATCTTCAGGAACCAAGTAGGGTATATATATATATATATATATATATATATATATACATATATATATACACACACACACACACATATACACACACACACATATATATATATATATGCCCCACTGGTGAGGCATGTGTCTCAGGAAATTTGTTGTGATTTGCTTCCATTTCGACAACATCTATCTTCAGGAACCAAGTAGGGTATATATATATATATATATATATATACACACACACTCATACACACACACTCACACACACATATATATATATATATGCATATATGTTCCACTGGTGAGGCATGCATCTCAGGGAATGAGAAGTCTCCTTGGCATAGTAGCTAGTGTTGTATCATGGAGAAATATGACAACACTTATGTATGAAATCTAATCTGCTTTTTTTTCTTTTATTATCCAAAATGAATGGAGAGATAAAGCCCGAGAGGGATGAAGATGTTTGAGCTGCACGTACAGGGGGCTGATGGGTACTGATCTTTGGTAGGCCTCTTTTCATTTGGATCAAAATCTTCCTGGTTATATAACATCTTGGACACCCTTGCAATTAATATGGCCATGCCACGCAAATTCTCATGGTCACACCTCTTCCAGCTGCTGCCAACACAATGCACATGGACACGCCTCCTTCTAGCATGCCACCCACACAAATTACACAGCGTTTCTGCCGAGAACACTAGTGTCCTGTTTAATATAGGTACCAGGTGCACTTCCTGTTATTTTTTCAACCAGGGTCTGAGTTCCGCCACTGCATTGACAGATGTCAAAGGGATCTTCAAGATGTCAAAGGGATCCAACACTAGACAAGTGAGTTTGAACTCCAGTCAAGCTCTTACTTTTACTTTTGAACTAATACCCTTGGGAAAGTTATGAACCCCCTTATCTCCCCAGCTATGGGTTAAATAGTACCACTACTGTTCTTCTACAAGGATGACTTTAGCACTAAATAACCCATGAAGGTTGATATACCATTAAACAAAGAAACCAAACCAAACTAGAGTGATCTGTTCGTTTTGGAATGTCAATAAAAAAAGTAACAAAATTTGAACACCCTGTCAGGGGAGGGGGGCTTAGAAGACCTCCAAACCGGGGTGTACTAGGTATGAGATGTCAAGGCTACACTTCCGGAAATCTGGGGAGAGTGGAGTATGATATTTATCTATGCCTTCCACCAGGCAGGATTTGACGCAAGGTCTTTTTCACTGTGAGGATTTAGAGGAGAGGGTAGCCGGGCATGAGTTTTGACTTGAGCCTGGCTGGACTATACTGATCATAAGATCACTAGGTGCAATGTGAACTATTCTAGCCTTTGCTAAGTCTCCTGGCACATATGTCGGGTGACTTTGCTGGTCATAGATTCACAAGACCCAGAGGTCCAGTTGCCAATGTGAATCTATGCTTGTCATTGATACTCTACCCCGCATGTATACCAGGCAGCCCAACCGAGGATGTTCCTGTGGCAGGTAAGAATCTCTTGCCATTACTTCCAGATCCACTTTGATCCAGAGTAGTCATATCTTTTAGGTTTCCTTCAATGGGTTAAATAGAACTGTTTAAAGATTATTCATATTCAGTAGGGCCATGCACAAAAAAAAAATGCTTAAGAATTGACTACACAAAAAATGTAAAAATGACTGTACAATAAATGCAACTCTTTAACCTCTAGGCATAAAAATGAATCAAATGATCACTCATTCAAGTTTTAATTTTACAAATTAGAAAAAATAATATTCACCATTTTATTTAAGTAAATGATATAATCTCAAAAACAAAGTGATGATATTATTATCATCTCTCTGTTTTAAAGATTATATCATTCAAATGTTTGTTTTCATGAGCTATACATTCTTGAAACCTCTTCTTGAAGTTCTGAAACATTCATCAAGTTATTACCTTTGCTATTGCTGTGATTTCATGATGACTAAAATCTGTTGAGGTATTCAGGCATTCTCAGAAGAAGTAATCACAAGCAGAGTTAGGAGTGCAGCAATCACAAACACACAATGTTCACCATTCTAAGTCAAGATGGCAACAGAAATGGCTAAGTTGCTGCTGCTGCTGGAAGACACACCGCCTACCCACTCACTGCAACAAGCACCTGCACAGTGACAATTTTAAATCCGCGTGATCATTCTGTCAAATCCATTATGTTTTCATAATATATTCTAGCATCTAATCGACTGCGTGTTAGGAAGAATAAAATATGTTTTATTTATTTTTAATTTTAGTTTGAGTCTTGCAGTGTGATTATCCTTTACTATTGTTTTCAATTTGCACTGTTCCTCACTCTCACAAGAATAATGATGCATTTGTAATAAATATAAGGTTACTAAAAATTCAAAGTTATAAGAAAATAGTTGACAAAGTTAACAATGATAATAATTGGCCAAACTAATAAATGCTATATGCACAAACCAGAATCCATCCAAGAGAATGAGATATATAACATCCCCCTGGAAGTTTCAAGTATTAATGGATCACCTAATCCTGGCCAAAAAACCAGACTTAGTGCAAATTAACAAAAAAAAACAAACAAAAAAAATTCTGACATGTGGATTTTGCTGTTCCAGCAAACCACAGAGTGAAAATAAAAGATAGCGAAACAAGAGACAAATACTTAGATCTTGCCCGAGAACTAAAATAAAAGAGAGACAAATACTTAGATCTTGCTCAAGAACTAAAAAGCTGTGGAACATGAAGAGGATGGTTATACCAGTTGTAGTTGGTGCACTTGGATCAATCCCCAAAGGATTGGTAAAGGGACTGCAAGAGTTGGAAATCTGTGGAAGAATCGAGACCATCAAGACTACAACTTTGTTGAGAATGGACAGAATATTGAGAATAGTCCTGAAGATCTGAGGAGACTTGTTGTCACTCAGACTCCAGTGAAAGATAATGCTTATGTGAAAAACTCATAAGAAGCTAAAACAATAATATAATAATATACAGAACTTTATCTTTAGATTTGCTTAGTACCCATAAAAAAATGACCAGATTATTTCCATCTGGATCAGTACTTTTGCCACAGATCAGAGTATCTATGCACTTGGCCTGAGATCAAAGCTTTGCTTCCCAATTTGTTGACAAGGATCAGGGTAGTATCAAGCCTGAGTTGAAAAGACAGTCCATAGAGTGGAAACACACTGATTCTTGAGTGTGGCACAGTGGTCAGTAAAGAAGTCATGCTGACTGTCTTTTGGAACATATAAGGACCCATCACAATTGATTTTCTTAAAAAATGTGCAATTGTAAACAGTGCTTCCTATTACCAACTCCTTAGGAGGCAAAATTGACTTCATTTATTGAATGACCCCTGCATCTGCTTTATGCGAGGAGATGGTTACAGGTTAAAATCTCATCAAATGCAGTTTCTACAAAATTTTGATTATTAAACCAAATAAGCAGATTTGTTTGTTTTCATGTTAAACTATTTTTTTTCTTTAATTAATTAAATTATAAAAACAAAATTAAAAAGTTTGTAAAAGAAAATAAAATAAATAATTTTATGTAAATAAAAATGAACTTCCTAAATAATCTACGTTGAAAATGAAAAAAAAAATACTGGTATACATGTAGATACATCTCTGCTGGTGAAGCCATGTGCAGTAAATTTGATTTGCAGTTTCAGTTTTTACTTGTATTTATCATTATCTTATGATTTAAATTAAAATTTCTCAAGTGGAAAGTGATTATCTAATGCATATGACTATGTTGTATATTCTGAATATAATGAATCACTAAACAAAATTATTGCAGTAATTACACAAATACATGAATCTTATCTTTGGCAATAACCCAAGAATACAGAAATCTTTTTATATCCCATTTTATAAGATTGACTTGTTGGTTGGTTGGTTGTTGGTCAGTTTTATGGCATGTCATCCCTTGCTGGGTTATCTTATATTGAAGTAGTTTAACAACTACGGTCTCAAATAATATAACATATCATCATCATCATCATCATCATCATCATTAAGTCATGCAGCTAGCACAGATTTCCCTGACTCTCTCTCACCCTTCATCCCTATTATCCATCCTCTAGACTACATCCTATATCCACACTGAGCTGTTGTAGGTAAGTTCTTGTTGGTCAGCCAACACTGGCACGTCCATGTGAAGGGGTTTTATAGGAGAATGTCACTTATGAGTTCATCCTTGCTTCTCCAGTAGTGTCTAACATAATATAATATAGTAATGGAGATTATTTGTCTGTCTGTAACTAAAATTGTCGCCATCAACTTCACAATTCCCTTACTAATTCACATCATATTCTCAATGATTATGAAATAACCATTATTTAATATTTATTGACATCTTATTTATCAATGATGTTTTCATTAAAGTTGAGCTGAGTTAGATTTGACTTAAAACAGCCCATGTTATCAATGCATTTAAAATCCTGCAATATGTTTTATGTATCACAAAGAAATAAAGGTTAACATAGTATCTGATGTAGACAATTTAAACAAAGCGGTTAGAGTGTTTGCCAATGGCTTGTGAGACTGGGGTTCAATCCTAGGTCAAGTCATACCAAAGACTCAAAAAATGGTACTTGATGTTGCCTTCCTTAACACTCTGCATTATTAGGAATGGCTCAAGGGTAAAGTGGAGAAATCCAGGGAAAGGAGTAGCACCCTTCCCTACACCACGGTGTAGTAGCTATTGAAAAGGGAGCCAACAGGTCATCTTCGAATATGGTCGCCAACTTTTTTTTATTGATTTCTAATATAATTGTTTTATTCTCAAACATATTAAAAGCAACTCTATGAATAATTTTACATAGAAATCAATTAAAATAGAATAAGTGTATCTGTAAAAATATTCATTCTTATTAGGTTTCATTAGTCTTTTTCATTTAATATAATACAGGGGCCCGACAGTATTTGATATATGATTGGTTTGAAGTATGCAAAGGCTAAGAAAAAAATTACACTAACAAAGAAACACAAAGGAGCAAGACTGGAGTGTGCTAAAAGGTGGTTAACAAAGCATGTTGACTTTAAGAAGGTTATATTTACTGATGAGAAGCGTTTCAAGTTTGATGGGCCCGATGGATGGTGTACTTGGCCGAGAAGGGGTGAGCCTGTTGTACTGAACAAACGACAGATGGGAGGAGGAGGAGTTATGGTTTGGGGTATGATCTTTGCTAATGGAAATATATGGTTGGAGTGGCTGAAAGGACGACAGAACAGCGAAAGCTACAAACTGTTGCTGGACGAGAAAGCCCTACCAAGGATAAGAAGAGAGATGGGGAATGATTTCGTTCTACAGCAAGACAATTGCAGCATCCATGTGTCAAAACTCATGAAAGAATGGATGGCTAAAGTGAATATGACTACTTTGGAAAGGCGTGCAAGAAGCCCAGATCTAAATTTAATAGAAAATGTTTGGGAAATGCTTGCGCAACTTGTCTATGATGGACCTGAAATAACGAAAGAGGCTCAACTATGGGAACGAATACTAGGAGCCAAAAAACAACTAATAGAAACACGTAGAGATGTTATTGTGCATATGTTTGATCATTATGAAGAGAGATTGATAAAAGTTATTGAGAAGAAAGGTGATATTACAGACTATTAACAGTTTTTCAACGATGTCCGAAAAATAATGTCGCATGTGTTTTGTAAAAAATGATGAAAATTAAATATTTTTCCTTACTTAATCGATTTTCTTCCATTTTTATTACAGGTATTGTCTTTATATGTTTATGCTATTCTATTGAAGGAATTTCGCCACTCTATGGTACTCGGAAAGTCGAATACTAAAGTGTCCGAAAAATATTGTCGGGCCCCTGTATTTTATTGAATCAAAATACATTTGCCCAGAGGGTGTGTGTGCATATTTTTGCCAGTAATATATAATATATAAGATATTCTTCAATCCAGTAAATCCAGAGTCGGAAATAATTCCAATCAGCACTAATAAAATATTCAAAAATTGAATATTAAATTTGAATAATCCTGGTAAAGAGCTCAATGTAAATAAAATCCACAGAGCAAATAATTTTCTCTTAAAAAAAAAACAACAATCAGTCACATTAAGATAATAAATTTATTTCAATTCTGTAAAAAGATTTGATATAAATCAATGCTCTAAAAAATTAATGGGACTTCTTCAGATTAAACAAGAAATGGATTAAAATAAGTTTCTTTTCACATTTACAACCAGACTACCCCCCCCACCAAAAAAACCTTATTTCCCCTTTATAATAAAGCAAGCCTAAACCTTCAAGTTACAATAAGTATCAGATTATTATTGCATGTAAAACATCCGGTTTCATTCTTCAAAATTTAACAGAGGTAAAATTTTACAGTTACAATAATACATGTCAAAAATTCAAACATTTACAAAAAAATTATTCAATCTAATTTTTTTAATCTATTCATCAATTTTTCAATTTTAGTACATCAATTTTTATTATTAAAATGAACTAAAAAATCTAAAACTAATGTTAATTATGGTGCCCCCCCCCTCAAATTACAATGATAGAGTAAAAATCACTAATATAAATTAAAATTCTAATTCATTTACCAATTTAATAAATCATAGTTATTCATTTTCTGTTTATTTATTTATTTATTCACTTATTTTTGAAAATAGTTTAAATTTATTTTTATGCCTACATCTAGCTATTAAATCACATCTCTGATTTAATAGGTTACCAGGATCAAAGTATAACATGTTAATCCATTTCTTGTTTGATCTGAAGAAATCCTGTTAATTTTTTGAGCACTGATTTTATATAAATGCCTTTAACAGGATGGAAATGAATTTATTATCTTAATGCGACTGATTGTTGGTTTTAATATATAATATATATGTCATTGTTGGTTTTAATATATAATATATATGTCATTTGCAAATATATAATATATAATATATATGTCATTTAAATACATAAGCTGAATCTCGGAAGCATAACCTGGTGTAAGCAGCAAGAGACATTGGTCTGTAGCAGAAAGAAATAATTTCAAATTTATTGTTTAGTGTGGGAATTATTGTGGCTGTTGAAGTTTCGATTAATATTTTCGACCAATGGGAATGATTTATGCCTTTCTGCTCGGATAACTTTCCCGGGCAATATAAAAGGTTGTCTAAACACTCTTTCACTCTCTTCCTCATTCATTCTAGCAGCAGAACAGACCAACTTTGAAGAGGAGTGTGCATTCAATTTTTGGACCATTGTTTTCTCTAAGAAGTTCATTCCTTTATCATTTATTCATTTCCTTGTAGACCAACTGGTCCTCAAAGCTTCAAGTTGGATGCTTTATTCTTGCTCTAACATACGCAACTGCTTTCTTCTCTTTGTACGACTCAAGCTGACATTAAAGTTTGGGGAAATCATCTATATTCTCGTCAACTCATTTGTTTTACTCCTTTCTTAAAGTAACAGGGCAAGACAACCAATTTGCCTAGTTACAAAAAGTCTTTATGTTAAGTCAGATATAAAAAAAGAGTTCTTGTGTTTCTTTTAATGACAAGTTTCTAAAATTTGTTCATATACCTTGATAGCAATATTTCATTTACAGAAAGTGATGTCAAAATACACATAGGTAAAACATGAACTACTATTGATAGATTATCGACCAAATGTAAATCTAATCTCTCTTATAAAATATCATAGGAATTCTTCCAATCTGTAGCTTTGTCAGTACTAGTGTATAGTGGCACCACTTGGACTCTTGTGAAATGCTTGGGAAAAAAAAACAAGATGGGAACTACACAAGAATACTGTATGCTGTTTGAACAAATTCTGGGAGCAACACCCTTTAAAATAGTTGCTGTACAGCCACTTACCTCCCATCACACAAACCACCCAAGTAAGACAAGCAAGATATGTTGTACAGCCACTTACCTCCCATCACACAAATCATCCAAGTAAGATAAGCAAGACATGTTGTACAGCCACTTATCTCCCATCACACAAACCATCCAAGTAAGACAAGCAAGACATGCTATACAGACAATTACCTCCCATTACACAAGCCATCTAAGTAAGACAAGCAAAGCATTCTGGGAACTGCAGGAGAATTAAGGATGAACTCATAAGCAACATTCTGCTACAGATTCCTGCACACGGACACAGCTGTGTTGGCTGCCCAGTAAAATCTTAAATTCATCAGCTCTGTGAAGACACTGGATGCCATCTAGAAAACTTACAATGAGTAATGACTTATAGGGATTGATGGCGAGAGAGAGAGAGAGAGAGAGAGAGAGAGAGAGAGTAAAGGAATCTGTGCTATGAGCACACCCTGATGATGAGGATGATGAGATATTACTAAACAGATAAATACTTGGTTGTGCTATCAATGCTTTAAAAACCAATGTATAAATGATTTTATTTATTTGTTTAAAGGCATATCAGTTCTTTTGGGTTACTTAATGCCGAAATTTGATTCATTTGTAAAGGTTTAAAAGAAATCATAAAATATTTTCTATGTTCCATTGCATTTTTGTTATTTTACGATAACACTTATTTGTCTGTAATCACTTGTTTGGGCAGACTTATATGGTTTCAAGTATTTTCAAAACGAATCTATTTGACTCATAGATGGGACCCTAACAAGTACTACTGTTTTATACTAGGGGAAGAAGAAAGGACGACAACAACACTTATATCATCTCTTCTTTTTGTTTTTTACGAAAGATATGAAATCAGTGGGTGAAATGGTTGCGTAGTGAGAAAGTCGGAAGAGACAGGGAACTGCTAAGATTAACACTTTAATCTTCTTCTTTTATCTATCTATTTGGCCGGATTCTCTAGTCTTCTATTTGGGAACTTCTTTAGGTTATCTTGGGTTTATGATATTTACCCAACCCCTCCGCTCGGGCAGGATATAACACAAGGTCAATTTTTTTAAGCGGAGTTAAACAGGTTTGAATTCAGAGGTTTCCTTCTCCTAGACTAGTCGCCTCACCAAGGCTGAAGAACCTAGTCTGACCTACTATTTACCCATAGCTGGAGGGAGAATAATTGGATTCATACCTTTCCCAAGGGTATTAGTGCTATGTGAAAATGCAATCAATCTTGTCCAGGAATTGAACTCGTATCGCCGTGTCCATATCCTGTGACGATAACCATTACACCACGGGCACCAGGTTATCTTAGGTTTATCTTGATCTCCGTGTCCACTTCTGTTCTTATAAATAGACGCAAAGATTTGGTTGGATTTTCGATGTCTTTATTCACCCATTTTCCAAAGCCAACCGTACAGCTGGTGAAATAACCATTTTAGGCGTCTGTTCATTACAGCGCCTTCGACTTCACTTATCACTCTACCTAACGGACCCATTCTCACAACTGAATAAACCAGAGAACAGCTAAAAAGATCAGCCATGGGTCAAGTCTTGTCTATTGTAGTGGACTAAAGTAAATAAACCGGACATTGGCCTAGTGGTTAGAGTGTTCGCCACTGGCCCGGGAGACCTGGGTTCAATCCCAGGTCGAGTCATACCAAAGACTCAAAAATGGTACTTGATGCCTCCTTGCTTAACACTCAGCATTATAAGGTACGGATCAAGGGTAAAGTAGAGCAATCCAGGAAAAGGAGTAGCGCCCTCCCCTATACCTTGATGTAGTAGCTATCGAAAAGGGAGCCTTCGGGTTACCCTCGACTATGGTCGCCAACTTTACTTACTTAAAGTAAATAAAAACAACACAATTAACATGAGTGCTACAAAAATAGAAAAGTTTTATTATTGGAAAGATCTGAAAACAAAAAAATCAAATTGTTCTTGTGTTAAGTCATTGTGGGTAGTAGTGAATCTTTAGTCAGCACACGTAGTTGATATGCTATCGTTTAAGTTGATGGGTGTGACTTGATACAGTTTGTCCGGCGGTCAAGCAAGTAGGACTGCTATGAGACTCTGAGACACATTTTGCCTGGGTGACAAGTGAACAGTTCTGAGGTGCCTTTGAAAACGTTTTGACTTTATAGTGTTTGGCCGAATCACTCACACGCACATTGTCTCCGCAAATTCCTAACGAAGAAGGTGACTGCATATTTTTTGCACACCCGATTGTTCCAAAAATGTAGTTGAGTGTTTTGATTTGATTTGCGTGGGCGGTTTTTAGGTTTACAATTGCGCCAAAATCGATCCGTTTTTTCTAGAACTTTCTTTGAGGAGGAAATTGCATCATTTCCTATATTATCATATCACTAGTTATTTTCTATGACTTCTTCAAACAAATTACCTGTTAACTTTTGAATTCTACACTTACTTTACAAAATTAATAAGTGACCTTTTCATTATGTAACACTACAAATTTGGATCAGATGGTTCAGGTTTTGGTTTCATTGAATCCTGGTAGGAATAAATCTGGGAGTGACAACAATGAAAAGGTGACCACACTCGCCAGATCTCCAAAATAGAACTCTCTCCACCAGATATAGTCTAATGTAATACCCAGAGCATTAATTTTGGATATGGTGGGAGGTCTTTCTTCCCTGCAGAGGATACAATTGGTATATTCAAAGCTTTGCCGACTAGGTGACCAATGTACGAGAGCCATTCTATAAATAAGGTGAATTTTGCTGAAGAAGCTGGTGATGATAATCACTGTTTACAGTTGCACCTTTTTTCAAGGATATTAATAGTGATATGTCCTTTCTTTACTTACTGCTGCAACTGAAACTTTTTTCTTTACCGGAGAGTCGGTGTGCTTCTACTCCATGGATTATCATTTCAATTCAGGCAAACCCATATTTAGCCAATTTATAAAATTTCTTTTTACTAAATCATGCATCATTTATTCTTTTATAAATTCCACATGGTTTGTACTTCTCAGCAGCTAAAGATTTGATGACAGAACTCTGTTTAAACCTGATGCACACTGTTTGATTTTCTGCCATTTTGAATAGCCTTAAAAGAAATATTTTTTCAATAAACCAATTCTAAACAATGCAGAGTTTACATTTATGGAAAATAGTTCAGGAAAAAAAAAAAATTATTTTGATTTTTTCAAAAACATTCCTCTTATTCATTGAATTTTAAACAGTATCTCAAACAAATCGACTGGCTCAATAGATGTGAACCTAACAGAGTAATAATACTCACTCTTACTCGGAGTAGACCGAGAAGTAATTGCAATGAAAAGGTGATTCTACACTTCTCAAAGCACAATAACTGGAGCTTCACCATCAGATACAGTTTAGTGTTCTATTCAAGACAACATTTTTTAGGGGGCTCTTACACCTCAGCAGTAGATACAGTCAGTGTATTCTAAGGTCCATCGACAGAGTGTGTACTTAAGTGGATGACCTTAACGTGAATGGAACCATTTGTCGCAAAAGATTGAGAAACGTGGAGGGAAATGCATATGTGAATGGGTACCTGCATTGCTGAGGCCCTGACAGTCACTATTCTACAGCCTGCTGACACCAGCACTCACTCACAATTCCTTCCGCATAAAACTTTTTTCTTTTTTCTTTTTTTAAGTCTTGGTTTTTAGGCATATCTTTTGGTCAATGTTGTAAATATGAGTTGTAAGTTACACAGTTAATGACAATATGTATTATTTAATCTGTGAAGTGGCTTCTCATGACCTCATATCACCTTTTAGCGATATAATGGATTCTATAACGAAAGATAGCACAATTAGATATTTATTTAAAATATCTATTAATTCTTAGTGGTTTTCAAAATTGTATTAGAGATCTCTGAATCAAGCTGAAGCTGCCGTCTCTCCGCCATGTTTGGTGCAAACAAGTCAGTAACCTGTAATAAAAAATATTTTAGAAATATTATTTAAATGCAAATAATTATCGTAAAGATCTAATTATACTGACTTCCCATCCTTTATTTTTAATGATAATTTCACAACTTGTATGTAGTATGGGTAAAAACAGCTAGTTCAAATAATTTGCTTAGTTATATGGTCCATCAACAGGGTGTGTAGTTAAGTGGATGACGTTAACGTGAATGGAACCATTGGTCGCAAAAGATTGAGAAAAGGATCCAATTGGGTGCATTCTAAGCTCCACTGACAGAGTGGTGTATATATATATATATATATGTGTGTGTGTATGTATGTATGTAAGTTGGCCGACTATAGTCGAGTGCAACCTGGAGGGTCCCTTTTCAGCAGCTACTACACCGAGGTGTAGGGGAGGACAATACTTGTTTCTCTGGATTGTTCCACTTACCCTGTACCTTATAATGCTGAGTGCCAAGAATGAAGAATCATTTTTTTGAGTCTTTGGTATGACTCAACCTGGGATTGAACCCTGGTCTCCTAGACCATTGGCGAACACTCTACCCACTATGCTAATGGACCGACTATATATTAGGATGTTTAGAAGATATTGTATGATTTTAGTATAAACTTTTAAAAATCTGTTCTAGCCTGGAATATTAATTTTTGATACAACTACTATAAAAATTATTTTTATAGTAGTTGTATCAAAAATTAATATTCCAAATGATTAAAGTGTTCTCTTTGTTAATTTTCAGTCACTTCTTTCAGAATTTGATTTTGAACAGGAACATGAGAAAAGAAGTGATGCGTTTACTTTTTTGTAAGGGTTCAAGCTAGGTCATAATGCCTCTTAGTCATAGTGCCAATATCAAACAGAATATGGGGTGAAGGGTTCCATCATGAAAGGACAGTATGGTACAGGTTTCAGAAGTTCCTTAGTGGAGATACGAATCTTGTAGATGCAAATTCAGTTAAACAAAATGCGACCGAGATCCAATTTTACTTTTTGACAATGCTTAGCCATATCTTGTCAGAATGAAACCACTGAAGCTCACTGACGGAGAACATCAGACTTTGCCACATCCACCATATTCTCCGGATCTCTCACCCACTGACTACCATTTTTTTCAAACATCTGGTCACTTTTTTACGCCAAAAAACATTCTGTTCAAAAGGAGAAGTAGAAACTGCATTCAAAGATTTCTTGGCACCAACACCTTTAAGGTTTTGTTCTATAGGCATAATAAATAATCATTTTAATTGTTAATTCATTCAATTGTTAATCAATGTCAGAAATGCATAAATGTTGACTGATTAAAACACTGTTTTAATTCATTTTTTCAGTAAAAAAAGTTAATTCTAAAATCAGACATTATTTCTCATACAACCGAATACAAATATATCCTCATACCCTAACCGAAAACCAGACTACCAAAGTCATCTCCACAGCTAGACAAGAGACCCCATAACTAAGACTGAAAGTGATGATGAACCACATTCTCTTCATAACAACATTAAAAAATACTCTCGCACCACTAGCCTAGATAATCAAGAACCGTTGAGACATTTTGAGAATAAACCCCAACTTAGAAGGTATTTTTCAAGAACCAAACATACTAACCCTAGAGAAATGATCGGTAGTAACAACATACAAAACCATAAAGTAATCCCTAGGAAACCCATAATATAATCCTCTAAATTTTTCCAACTATGCAATATCAAGAACAACCTACGCTGTAAACACTTCAAATCCACCTACTCATTCACAAGTTTCACAACCAAAAAGACTTTCAAAATTTACCATGAATCAAATTGCAAAAACAAAAATATAATTTTTTTTCCTGGAATGCACATGCTGCTCAAAACAATATACTGGAAACTGAGGATAGCTATTTTATTTTAGATTAAATAACTACAGACACAGGATCGAATCTATGGAGCAGAACAATGTAATTTTAGTCGAACAACACTTCCGCACAAACGGTCACAATTTTAACTTAGATGCAAACTTCACAATCAGAGAAAGAATTGAAAAAGATGTAAACATAAAAAAAAGAAGAAAAAAAAAAAAAGAAAAGACAAATGGATAAAAAGTCTGCAAACATATGTGCCATTTGGATTTAATAGGAAACTTAATCACCCAACGTAGAAAGAATAAAAATTTGACAATCATATACACCTACGCAAACAAATAAACCTGACGAGAAGTGATTAGAAGAGCCTCCCTTTAAAAATAACACTTAAAAAATCCACATAGGCAAACTGGTCAAGTCATAGCTAATTTGAAACTCACTACCTTAAAATCTAATGAAAACATGTTAAAACAGGTATTCGAGACCAAATGGACACACTTTGATCAGACAACACACACGCGCGCGCGCGCACACACACACATATATATATATATATTGAACAGGCCCATTGGCAAAACGGTTAGAGTGTTCACTAATGGTCTGGTAGACCAGAATTTAATCCCAGATCAAGTCATACCAAAGACTCAAAAAATGGTACTTGATGCCTCCTTGCATTATAAAGAACAGATCAAGAGTCAGTCAACTAACTTATATATATATATATATATATATATGGAAGTATATAATGCAAGAGTATAATCCGACAATATAGAGAAAAATTGATAACAAGGTAATCTAAGTAGAAGGAAAGATTTATTGAGAAGCAAAGTCAATACTATAGCGTTTTGGTTCTAATGAACCATCTTCAGGGCTGTGATGGATGAAATTAGTGATGTTAAATCAACGATAGATGTTTAAAAATACGAAAATCCAAAAACCTAAGGAAAAACTGTATACCAAGAAAGAGTTGGCTGTTTAATCAGTAAATTAGATATTGTATTTAGATAACGTCATTTAACTTATTAGGAATATTGTATAGAATTTATGTTCCGTTTGTTTTTTGAGAAAGATTTCGAATCAAAAGGAGGAAGAAAGAGGGAGGAAAAAGAAAAAAGAAAAAAGAAAAATAGTAAATGTAAAATTATGATATGTGTGGAGAATGATAACTAAAGATGGAATATATTGTAGCTATTTAAAATGGATTTGCTCAAGTACGGAGAAATATAAAAATCTGAACGAGTGTTTAAGGAATTACAGTGAAATAACACCAGCCTCGAAACGTCTAGGAACCTTCACGCTCCCTTGAAAGATCGCAAAAGAGACATTAGGATTAGTAACTTAAACAATGCACTTCTTCAACACATTTCTCAATCTAATTATAGTTTCGATTTTAATTGTGCAAAGATGCCCATTTACATTCACAACAAAAGACTAAGACGAATTTTCGAGGCTGGTGTTATTTCACTTTGTAATTCCTTAAATACTCGTTCGGGTTTTTATATTTCTCTCTACTTGAGCAAATCCATTTTAAATAGCTATAATTACAATTTCTCTTTCTTTTTTTTTCTTTTCCTTCCTCCTTTTGATTCGAAATCTTTCTCGGTAAACCGACGGAACATAAATTTTATACGATATTCCTAATAAGTCAAATGACAAAATTTAAATACAAACGCTAATTTACTGATTAAACAACCAACTCTTTCTTGGTATACAGATTTTCCATAGGTTTTTGTATTTTACACTTTTTACACATCTATCATTGATTTAACATCACTAATATCATCCCTCACAGCCCTGAGGATGGTTCATTAGAACCGAAACGCTATAGTGTTGACTTTGCTTCTCAATAAATCTCTCCTACTTGTTATCAATTTCTCTCTCTCTCTCTCTATATATATATATATGTAAATAAATCAGATGAAAAAATATTAAAAACATTGATTCATAGAAACATTGATTCTAATAAAAAAATAAAACTTATTATATACTATAATAAATTCAAAACCTCCAACTTAGTCATTAAAAATAACCCCTCTCCCTCGATTGGAGTTTTGCAAAAAAACAACCTTATATATCAATTTAAATGTCCTTTAGGAAATTGTATATCTGAAAACAACAATATATATATGTTGGTTTAACCTCAACTACCCTATCGTGAAGACTTACAATGCACCTTTCTGATACAAGTTCCAGCATTTAAAAAAACATTCATGTCCAATTATAGAATTACGGAAAATTCATACCGAAAACACAATATTAGAATATCTAAATAACAAGCAAAAACTACAGATTCTCGAGGCACTACATATCAGGAACACACAACCCAAACTTAATAGAATTAATTTTGAAACCAGTGCTAATATACTTTAATGTCTGATGCTATTTATAGAAACAAATTCGAAAAGTAAACGTTACACAATACAACAGTACAAACGCTCTTTCTTACAAAGTAGTAATGTACATACAAAAGTTGCATCACTTTTGTAATACATCCTCCCCTGATGATGGCCCAAAGTTGGGCAGAAAGTACTTGGGAAAGATCAATACGGCAATTCGAAAAGAATTAACAAAAAAAAAAATGTAGACAAAAAATGTTTATTATGTTCAATCAAATATGTATCAATAAAGGAATACTGCCAAAATATGCATATACATATTTATATATTCCCTTATAAAAATCAACTAAAGTTTATCAACTTTGTTTTCACAAAAAATATAGCATTCATTTCTCTTTAGTATTTGAATGAAATTTAAAAATCTCTCTCTCTATATATATATATATATATACGAGGATCATTAAATAAGTTTCCAGACTTTTTTCGTATGGGCACTTTTATTGACAGTACACACTATGAAACTCTAGTCCCCTTCAAAGTAATCTCCTCCGGCTGCAATGCACTTGTACCGTTCCAAAAACTTCTGGAAGGCCCCATGGAAGTCCTCTTGTTTGAGCGTGTCAATGACCTTCGTCACAGCCTCTTTCATCTCCTCAATTGTCTCATATGGACAGCCCCTGAGCTTAGGGAATAGACAAAAGTCACAGGGAGCAAGGTCTCAACTATAGGGAGGCTGAGGAACTGTCTTGATGCCCATCTTGATCAAATAGTCTGTGACAACGATGGAGTTGTGGACAGGTGCATGGTCCTGGTGGAAATGTCACTGACCCAATTTGAAGAGTGCTGGCCTCTTCCCAAGGAATCTCTTCCCAAACTCCCTTAAAACCCCAACACAGTAACCCCAAGCCTAAGCCTAACCCTTTGGCTATCAACTCTGGTGTATTGACTTCGTTACTCCTCCCACACCTCTCATCATCCCTCACAGACTCCCTGCCTTCCTTGAATCTCTTATGCCACTCAAAAACTGATTCCCGATTCATGCAAGATGCTCCAAAAGCAGTCTGAAGCATTCCGTACGTTTCTGTGGCATTTTTTCCAAGTTTAAAACAGAATTTTATTGCATATTGTTCTTCTAAAGTGTTCCGACGTCCAGATTGCATTTTTGAAATTCACCAGCTGTGACAATCAAGCTTTAGTAGGGTGTATTCCAATTGCTGCTGTAGGTGTTCATTTGAACCTGAAATCATAAAAATTGGTCAATCATCACATAAGATAACATTGGTCAGTCATCACATAGCAATAACATACTGAATTTTCAAGAGTCTACAACAATTTTAAATGCCTGTACAAAAAAGTCTGGAAACTTATTGAAAGCACCACACACACACACACACACACACACATATATATATATATATATATATCCTGGTAAAAATTTACAAAAGAAATCAACAGACCATTTCATTTTTTTAAAATGCATAAATGAACAACATTCTTTGACTGAATCTGTATGCTATGGTTTTTCAAAATTTCAACTTCTTCAGAAAAGAAGAGAAACGATTTTCATATTAATCATATAGAGTTGAGGTCAACACAATAATATTGTCACCATTTTCATTTTCAGGTAGCTATTCTTAATGACATCTGTGTCCAGAGCCTCAGCATGTTTCATTATCTTGTCAATTACTCTATTCTTAGTTCTAGCAGAAGAAACCCCAGTCTTTATGAAAGTTTAGGCTACAGTCCGAGGCAATTAGTCAATTTTATATTTGATGGAGAACTCTTGCACATGCAGATAATATGGCATTTATTTCATGTCTTTTTATGGCCACCTTGTTGTTTTTGTATGCGATTGTATGGATTTGAAGTGAGAATATGCTAAAGAATGAGAGGGTAATGAGAGAGAGAAAAGAATGAGAGGATAAGGAGAGAGAAAAGAATGAGAAGGTAAGGAGAGAAAAAAGAGTGAGAGGATAAGGAGAGAGAAAAGAATGAGAGGATAAGGAGAGAGAGAAAAGAATGAGAGGGTAAGGAGAGAGAAAAGAATGAGAGGGTAAGGAGAGAGAAAAGAATGAGAAGGTAAGGAGAGAGAAAAGAATGAGAGGGTAAGGAGAGAGAGAAAAGAATGAGAGGATAAGGAGAGAGAAAAGAGTGAGAGGGTAGGGAGAGAGAAAAGAATGAGAGGGTAATGAGAAGCAAAAGAGTGAGAGAGAGAGTAAGGAGAGAGAGAGAAAAGAATAAGAAGGTAAGGAGAGAGAAAAGAGTGAGAGCGTAGGGAGAGAGAAAAGAATGAGAGGGTAATGAGAAGACAAAGAGTGAGAGAGAGAGTAAGGAGAGAGAGAGAAAAGAATGAGAGGGTAAGGAGAGAGAAAAGAGTGAGAGGGTAGGGAGAGAGAAAAGAATGAGAGGATAAGGAGAGAGAAAAGAGTGAGAGGATAAGGAGAGAGAAAAGAATGAGAGGACAAGGAGAGAAAAAAGAGTGAGAGGATAAGGAGAGAGAAAAGAATGAGAAGATAAGGAGAGAGAAAAAAGTGAGAGGATAAGGAGAGAGAAAAGAATGAGAGGATAAGGAGAGAAAAAAGAGTGTGAGGATAAGGAGAGAGAAAAGAATGAGAGGATAAGGAGAGAGAAAAGAGTGAGAGGATAAGGAGAGAGAGAGAAAAGAATGAGAGGGTAAGGAGAGAAAAAAGAGTGAGAGTGTAAGGAGGGAAAAAAGAATTAGAGAGTAAGGAGAGAGAAAAGAATGAGAGGGTAATGAGAAGCAAAAGAGAGAGAGAGAGAGAGTAAGGAGAGAGAGAAAAGAATGAGAGGGTAATGAGAAGCAAAAGAGAGAGAGAGAGTAAGGAGAGAGAAAAGAATGAGAGGATAGGGAGAGAAAAAAGAATGAGAGGATAAGGAGAGAAAAAAGAGTGAGAGGATAAGGAGAGAAAAAAGAGTGAGAGGATAAGGAGAGAGAGAAAAGAATGAGAGGGTAAGGAGAGAGAAAAGAATGAGAGGGTAAGGAGAGAGAAAAGAATGAGAGGGTAAGGAGAGAAAAAAGAGTGAGAGGATAAGGAGAGAGAGGAAAGAATGAGAGGGTAATGAGAAGCAAAAGAGAGAGAGAGAGTAAGGAGAGAAAAAAGAATGAGAGGATAAGGAGAGAGAAAAGAGTGAGAGGATAAGGAGAGAGAAAAGAATGAGAGGACAAGGAGAGAAAAAAGAGTGAGAGGATAAGGAGAGAGAAAAGAATGAGAAGATAAGGAGAGAGAAAAAAGTGAGAGGATAAGGAGAGAGAAAAGAATGAGAGGATAAGGAGAGAAAAAAGAGTGTGAGGATAAGGAGAGAGAAAAGAATGAGAGGATAAGGAGAGAGAAAAGAGAGAGAGGATAAGGAGAGAGAGAGAAAAGAATGAGAGGGTAAGGAGAGAGAAAAGAATGAGAGGGTAAGGAGAGAGAAAAGAATGAGAGGGTAAGGAGAGAAAAAAGAGTGAGAAGATAAGGAGAGAGAGGAAAGAATGAGAGGGTAATGAGAAGCAAAAGAGAGAGAGAGAGTAAGGAGAGAAAAAAGAATGAGAGGATAAGGAGAGAGAAAAGAATGAGAGGATAAGGAGAGAGAGAAAAGAATGAGAGGATAAGGAGAGAGAGAAAAGAATGAGAGGGTAAGGAGAGAGAAAAGAATGAGAGGATAAGGAGAGAGAAAAGAATGAGAGGATAAGGAGAGAGAGAAAAGAATGAGAGGATAAGGAGAGAGAGAAAAGAATGAGAGGATAAGGAGAGAGAAAAGAATGAGAGGATAAGGAGAGAGAGAGAAAAGAATGAGAGGGTAAGGAGAGAAAAAAGAGTGAGAGGATAAGGAGAGAGAGGAAAGAATGAGAGGGTAATGAGAAACAAAAGAGAGAGAGAGAGTAAGGAGAGAGAAAAGAATGAGAGGGTAATGAGAAGCAAAAGAGAGAGAGAGAGAGAGAGTAAGGAGAGAGAAAAGAATGAGAGGATAAGGAGAGAGAAAAGAATGAGAGGATAAGGAGAGAGAGAAAAGAATGAGAGGATAAGGAGAGAGAGAAAAGAATGAGAGGGTAAGGAGAGAAAAAAGAATGAGAGGATAAGGAGAGAGAGAAAAGAATGAGAGGATAAGGAGAGAGAGAAAAGAATGAGAGGGTAAGGAGAGAAAAAAGAGTGAGAGGATAAGGAGAGAGAGGAAAGAATGAGAGGGTAATGAGAAGCAAAAGAGAGAGAGAGAGAGAGTAAGGAGAGAGAAAAGAATGAGAGGATAAGGAGAGAGAAAAGAATGAGAGGATAAGGAGAGAGAGAGAAAAGAATGAGAGGATAAGGAGAGAGAAAAGAATGAGAGGATAAGGAGAGAGAGAAAAGAATGAGAGGGTAAGGAGAGAAAAAAGAGTGAGAGGATAAGGAGAGAGAGGAAAGAATGAGAGGGTAATGAGAAGCAAAAAAGAGAGAGAGAGAGAGAGAGTAAGGAGAGAGAAAAGAATGAGAGGATAAGGAGAGAGAAAAGAGTGAGAGTGCAAAGAGAGAATGTGATGGAGAGGAGATAGAAAAGAATAAGAGAGTAAGGAATAGGAAAGAATTAGAAGGTAAAGAAAGAGAAAAGAATGAGAGGGTGAAGAGAGAGAGAAAAGAAAGAGAGGGTGAGTGGAGAGAGAAGAATGAGAGGGTGAGTAGAGAGAAAAGAATGAGAGAATAAGGTGTAAAAAAGAATGAGAAGGTAAAGAAAGAGAAAAGAATGAGAGGGTGAGTAGAGAGAAAAGAAAGAGAGACCAGTGAGGGAATGAGATGGAGATGAAATTAAAAAACATGAGAGAGTCAGGAATGAAAAAATAATTCGAGGGTGTAGAGAGAGAAAGAAAAGAGAGGTTGAGGTGAGAGAAAAAAGATATTAAATGAGTTGAAGTGGGAAAAGGGGAAAATGATAGGAAAGAAGCAAAGATGTAGGGAAAAGAAAACAGAAGAGAAGGAATATAGCAAGAGAGGGTGGTTAAGTTAATCTCAGAGGCATAAAATAAGCAACTAATTGATAATGAAAAGTGACAAATGTTGATGATATATTCAAAATAAAGTCTTTAATACCATTAATAAGAGAGTAACTAATTCAATAATCCTATTTATTGCCAAGTATTCATTTTTCAGCTTACAAAAGCAGCTGGCAAAGCAAGAGTCGGGAATTAATTTGGCAGAAATTTTCATAGTACACTTCATTCTTCCATTAAAAAAAAATTGTAATTAGACTATTTCTCTCATTTATACTCTTCTCTAACCTTCTTTTGTCGGGGCTGGCATAGAACTATAGGGGAGGTTCTGGGGAATTTTCATCCTTTCCTTCATTTTTTTGCTGGAATGGAAAACCAAATGAGAGACCAGATTTGTTTAAAGACATTTAGTTTTGCATTTAGTCCTCCATTCCTGCTAAATGTGAGGCTTCAATTTCCCACCCAACAGCATAGTGCCTGTAGTATCGAATTTAATCAACTGGTGGTAGCATTCATATAAGCATTTGTCATTTTCAATTGTTGTTCTCTTTATAAAAACATAGAAGCATTTTCATGGACATAATTTTTTTAGTCAAGATTCTGAGTGATTGATTTATTTTAAGAGCATTTCAAACCATCAAGGGCTTATCATATCATATTTACCAACCCCTCCGCTCGGGCAGGATATGACACAAGGTTAATTCTTAAGTGGAGTTTAACAGGTTTGAATTCTGAGTATTCCTTCTCCTAGACAAGTTGCCTCACCAAGGCTGAAGAAATCAGTCTGTCCTACTATTTACCAATAGCTGGGGGGAGAATAATTGAATTCATACCTTTCCCAAAGGTATTAGTGCTATGTGAAATGCAATCAGTCTCATCCAGGATTTGAACTTGTGTCGCTGTGTCCATTTCCTACGATGATAACCATTACACCACGGGCACCTCCATCAAGTTTATGATTAGAATTTTGGGTACTACATTCATTGTAAGTTCTTATTTACATTTTTTGTGTTGATGTTTCTATAGAGTTTTTCTTTTTCGCCAAGTCCTATTGAATACAAATAATTTTAAACAGATTTATTTGACTCAAAGCTACGACCCTAACAGGTTCTAATACTCTATATATTATTAATAGTGTCCTCATGGTGTAATGGTTAAAGTGATGGAGGGCGGAATTGTAGTAAGCAAGTTCATACTCCAGTCGAGCTATTACGTTCACTTTCAGGGAAATACCCTTGAGAAAGGTATGAAGCCCCTTATCCTTCCAGCTATGGGTTAAATAGTACCACTACTGTTCTTCTAGGAGAATGGCTTTGGCATTAAATAACCTACAAAGGTTGATATGCTATTAAACAAAAATAGTAGGGCAGACTAGGTTCTTCTGCCTTGGTGTAGCAACTAGTCTAGGAGAAAGAAAACTCTGAATTCAAACCTGTTAAACTCCGCTTAAAAAAATTGACCTTGTGTCATATCCTGCCCAAGCAGAGGGGTTGGTAAATATGTATATATTATTAATAGTAGTAATAATACAGTTGATTATATTTATAAATGAAGAGTGCACAATATCAGTAATAGACCATACATATATATATATATATATACTTTCTTTAAGAAAAAAAATCAAAGACCAGTTACTTTGGATTTATAAATTTATTTCCATCCTATTTTGTGTTTTTGATGTAAACCAAAAACACAAAGAAAATATAACAGGACTTCTTCAGATCTTATGGATAAAATAAATCAGAATAGACAGGGGGGGGGAGAAATAAATTTATAATCCTAAAGTAACTGGTCTTTGTTTTTTTTCTTAAAGAAAGTATTGCTCTGTAATATTAATTACATTGAGCTCTCTACCCGGAAAATTTAAATGTTCAGTTTTTGAATGATTTTCTTGTCCAGAAGGAATTACTCCCAACTCTGGTTTAACTGGACCGAATAATACTATATATATATATATATATATATATATATATATATATATATATATATAAGTATTGTAACCTAAAAAAGCTTACTGAATGAGAAATAACCAAAACAGGTTGAGAATGAAATGGAAATCTTTATAGCATTAAATAATACAATACTCACCAACAATGTGAAGAAGGTACCCAATGCTAGTGAGGACTACTTAGTCAGCATAAATCAGCCCCCTCACAATAGTGTCCATTGCGGTTCACCAGTATATAACAATAAGTTAGGATAGCATAGTCAGGCTCTAGTTTTAGAGATCTGAGGAGTGTGGAGTACCCCTTCATTGCCATTACTCCCAGGTTCAATCTGACCCAGAGTGATTACTTGTTTGGGTCCCATCAAGGGTCCATCTTCTGAGCATTATTTTTACTTGAATAACTCCCTATTATCAAAGAACTGTCTGCTACTATTTATTAGCCTGCAGCTTCTTAAATTAATTTTTGTGTTCCAGCCTCTGCTAATGTTCTTGTAAACTGTATTTTGTTCTTTTCAGTTTCACTCTTCACTGGTGATTAGTAAACCTGTCCATGAATCTTGACCTTGCTTCAGAGTTTTAATTGTCAGAAGGTGTTTAGCTAACTGGGCAAGATAATGCACATGTTTCCCAGAAATTGTCGCATGTCATCAAGCACTGGACACATTGATTGTATCCCCAGCAGTCAGGTCATCATCATCATCATGGCGTGCCGCTAGCACAGATATCCCTGACCCTCTCTCGCCACTTTTCCCTATCGTTCATCGCCCCCGGCAGGTCTTTAGGGCTACATCCCGTATCCTCACATAGCTGCTGTATGTATGTTTGAGCTGGTCGTCCTGCTTTTGCTCGGCCAGATGTGGGGGTCCATGGGAGTACATCACTTGCAGTGAGGTAAGACACCACAAAATTGGGTGTCCTGAGCATGACACTAAACTGCATATGATGGTGATTGGTTTGGTTATGTTTTATGGCATATCAACCATTGTGTGTAGGTTATTTAATGCCAATTTCTATTCATATATATATATATATATATATATATATATATATATATATATATATATATATACTAAATGTATATGATTTGTAAACAAATAGTTTGTTGGTAACATTCTAAACAAGCCAGAGCTCATTTGTTTTCACATAGTTAATGGTGTTTAGTATTGCTATGTAACACTAACAATTCAATTTAACATCAGTCATTTGTGTTCGCACAGTTAAATGGTTTGTAAATGAATAATTTGTACGTAACATTTTAAATAAGCCAGAGCTCATTTCAAGTATTCCTATATACAAGGGGCATACGATAAGTTTCCAGACTTTTTTGTACAGGCATTTAAAATTGTCGTAGACTCTTGGAAATTCAGTATGTTATTGCTATACATCTTATGAGATGATTGACCAATTTTTATGATTTCAGGTTCTAATGAACACCGACAGCAGGAATTGCTGCCTGATTGTCACTGCTGGTTAATTTCAAAAATGCAATCTGACGCTTTAGAAGAACGATATGCAATAAAATTGTTTTAAACTTGGAAAAAATGCCACAGAAACGTATGGAATGCTTCAGACTGCTTTTGGAGCATCTTGCATGAATCGGGCATCAGTTTTTGAGTGGCATAAGAGATTCAAGGAAGGCAGGGAGTCTGTGAGGGATGATGAGAGGTGTGGGAGGAGTAAGAAAGTCAATGTACCAGAGTTGATTGGCCAAACGGTTGGGGTTAGGATTACTATGTTGAGTTTTTAAGGGAGTTCAGGAAGAGATTCCTTGGGAAGAGGCCAGCACTCTTCAAATCGGGTCAGTGGCATGTCCACCAGGACAATGCACTAGTCCACAACTCCATCGTTGTCACAAACTATTTGACCAAGATGGGCATCAAGACAGTTCCTCAGTTTCCCTATAGTCCAGACCTTGCTCCCTGTGACTTTTGTTTATTCCCTAAGCCCAAAGGCTGTGGTTATGAGACAATTGAGGAGATGAAAGAGGCTGTGATGAAGGTCATTGACATGCTCACACAAGAGGACTTCGATGGGGCCCTGCAGAAGTTGTTGGAACGGTACAACAAGTGCATTGCAGCCGGAGGAGATTACTTTGAAGGGGACTAGAGTTTCATGTGTGTACTATCAATAAAAGTGCCCATACGAAAAAAGTCTGGAAACTTATCGTATGCACCTAGTAGCATGAATAGTTCTTTTAAGTATAAATCATTTGTTTGAACATATTCAGATAGTTTGAAGTATTGCTATTTAACGCTATATTCCTATCGAAAAATAATTTGATAACAATTTTATCTCTTCAGTTATTTGATGCTATCTAACCCAAATAAGTCTTTATACTTAGTTCACAATTTGTTCAGGTTCCATCTATGGGTCAAATAGATCTGTTTGAAAATTCTTAATATATGTAGACTATACCAAATGCATCTCTGCAGAGGAGTGAGAAAACTCCCCCAAAGAATATCCTGGATATGACATTAAACCAATCTGATGGATTGACTCCAGTCCTGGAGCTCAGGAGAATGTGGAGTACTCCTTCATTGCCATTGCTTCCAGGTCAACTCTGACTCACAGTGATAGCACCTGAAAGGGTCCAATCTATGGATCAAATAGAACTGTTCAACATTTAAACTGCGTGCAAACAAATGAGCTATGTCTAATTGATTTTTTTGTGATACATCGCAATATCTAGAACCATTTAACTATACAAATGAGTGAGTAATGTTCAATAGAATCATTATTGCTAAATAGCAATACTTGAAAGTCTTTCACTGTGCGCCTAAATAGAATTATTGGTATTACATAACAATATTTGGAACCATTTGATTGTGTACAAATGAATGGATAGTGTTAAATATAATAATTACTGTTAAATAGCAATACTTGTAACTACTTCACCGTGTGCAAACAAATGATTAATATTGAATAGAATTATTAGTGTTAGACAGCAATAATTGAAACTGTCGCAGCCACGGATCTATTTCCTTTCGCGAATCAATGCCCCCGCCAAGAGAGTCGGTCACTCACTGACCAATCAACTGGCAGGGCGCATTAATTCCTTCTTCCTCTCAAGAACTATTTTTTCTAGTCCCTTTTTTTGTGTGTCGACGGTCAGAGAGCCATGAACCAACAGCAGAAACAGATCTCTCTCACATGACTGCCACTGATTCCACTTGGAACCCTTCGCTGATGAAAACGCTGCAGTTAGCTTCGCACACGCTTCCTACAAACCAAGGCCCAACATACTGACCTGCGACACCAAAGGGACACTTTCTCACTCTCACTCCTTTACGCCTGCTACGATAATAAACCTTTCTTTGTTGTGTTGTTAAAAAGAAGTTTCGTTATTCATTTGTGTTGCCTAATAATTTATGGTGTTAGAGAAATTAACCATTACCAGAAACATTAAAAAACCATTTAACTGTGTAGAAACAATAGCAACACTAGTGTGCAAACAAATTAGTTCTGACTCATTTAAATTTAAATTACTGACAACCTATTCTCAACAAATCATTTATGCATATCTATTTTAATGTGTGCAAAACAAATGACTGGTATTAAATTGTTACTGTTATTTATCAATACTTGAAATCATTTAACTTTGTGCAAGAAAAAAAGAATATTAAGAATATTATCAACAAAATGGGTTTACAAATCAGATATATCTAATATATATGTATAAACAGGATTTTGTATTAAATAACTTACAAGGGTTGATATGCCATGAAACCTAACCAAACAAAACCTTATACTAATAATTTATAGACTATTATATAGTTTTAAGTAACTGTTTCAATTTAGTGAGAATAACTTGTCTGTACACATTATATGGTTTCAAGTAATTAATAGTAAACGATTGAGAGTCCCCATAATATAGCAGCTAATGTGCTAGACTGCAACATCGTAGTAAGTGCATTATATATGTATACATATATATAACCGGTTCATTGGCCTAGTGGGGAGAGTGTTCGCCAATGATCCAGGAGACTTGGGTCACGTCATACCAAGGATTTTAAAAATGGTACTTGGTACCTCCTTGTTTAACAATCAGGAATATAAGGTACGTATCGAGGGTAAAGTGAAGCAATCCAGGGAAAGGAATAGCACCCTCCCCTACACTTTGGTGTAGTAGCTATAGAAAAAGGAGCCTTATAGTCTCCCTCGACTATGGTTGCTAACTTTACTTTTATTTTTACATATGAGTAAATTTCTCATTATGTTTGTATATATAAAACTTTAACTCAGGAAAAACAATACATTGTATTGAGATTTTTCTAAGAGCAATACACTCACAATACTCTGAGAGAATAAAGCAATTTCCAGTCTAATTTGCATCTCAGTGATAATTTTGTAGGTTTCATGTTGAATAAGAATTTTTAATTATCCAAATTCTTGTTATATTAAAGGTAACTATGAAATGGTTATTAAAATCTTTCTCTTCCTCCTGAATAGAAGCATTGATATCATTACAGACCAACAGGTTCATGGGTCATCAAGTTGAGAGTAATAATTGATATTAATACCAAGGTGCATTTTATGGCATACTAAAAAAGAAAAATGAAAATTAAAAATATTTTTCAATTTTGATTCTTCGCAGTAATAAAAAAAAATACATATATATTGAAATTCAAGAGAAAATTTTTCCATTAATTTTGTGTGAAAAGTTCTGAAAGTTTTAAGCGAATATTTGAACTTAATGTCAGTTTGGATGACAAATTAATATAGACTTATAAACCTATTTACCCAACCCCTCCGCTCGGGCAGGATATGACACAAGGTCAATTTTTAATGTTTGAATTCAGAGTTTTCCTTCTTGACTAGTTGCCTCAATAGCTGGAGGGAGAATAATTGGATTCATACATTTCCCAAGAGTATTAGTGCTATGTGAAATGCAATCAGTCTCGTCCAGGATTTGAACTCGTGTCGCCGTGTCCATTCCCTACGACGATAACCATTACACCACGGGCACCTCCACATATAGACTTATAAATGGCATTTAAAAATGAGTTGAGAAATAGATTTTATTGTTGTTTATTCATTTTAGCAGATTTAGGTCAGATTCAATATTTATTGTATATGGGAATTTTGTGATTTGTGGTTGTTAGCCAGGTCACCCAACCAGGTTCTTGTGGTGTAATGATTAAAGCAATGGAGTAGGGAATCGTAGTAAGCGAGTTCTAACTCCAGTCGCGCAATTATGTTCACTTTCGGACAAATACCCTTGGGGAAGGTATGAACTCCCTTATCCTCCCAGATATGGGTTAAATCGTACAACTACTGTTCTTCTAGAAGGATGGCTTTGGCATTAAATAACCTACCAAGGTTGATCTACCATTAAACAAAGAAACCAAACCATCCTACATATGAAGCATATTTTCTTTCTGATAATGAGTGCTTTCAACTTGATTTAAAGTTTCATAAATTGAAGTGGTGATGTAGAGTGGGACATGAAAAATTTACCTTGTCCTGAAATAACAGCAATAAAAAGTAATTAAAAAGATACAGAAACCAAAAGATGGTAAGAAAAAAGAAACAATCCATAGATAGTCGTAATGCTATCTAGAATACACATGGACAGAAAGTAAAATTGCTACACACTGAAGAACATTGCTGAGTTTGACTTTAGAATTTGCACACATATTGGGTCACGGGTATGACATTAAACTACACCCAATGGTGAGAATCTACATTTGGAGCGATGAAAAGTTTAGAGTCACCAATTCCTTTCCATTACTCCCAGGTCCACTGTGATCTTTTAGGGTTCCATCTATGAGTCCAATAGATCTGTTTAAAATAATGTTTGAAATGATTTTAAATTTCTATTAATATGACTGATTGATTGACTAATTTCAATGGCATGTCAACCTGTCTATGGCCATTTTATACCTAGAGGTTAGGGAATTGCATTTATTGTATGTTTATATTTACATTTTCGTGTAGTTGTTTCTTAAATGTTTTTTTTTTGCACATAGTCATATGTTATCAAGTATTGTTTATTAGGAGCAAGTCTTCATGGCACAGAGATTAATATTCTGGACGGTAACGTCAAAGTAAGCAAGTTCAAATACCAGTCACACAATTACGTTTGCTTTTGGATTAATACCCCTGGGAAAAGTGTGAACTCCATTATCCCCTCAGCTCAGGGTTTAAACAGTACCATTATTCTTCCTCGACAAAAATGGCTTTGGCATTAAATAAGCCACAAAGGTTCATATGCCATTAAACAAAGAAACCACCTAAACCTAATAATTTACACTCAGTCGTATAATTTATACCGGCTCATTGGCCTAGTGGATAGAGTGTTCGCCAATGGTCCGGGAGACATGGGTTCAATCCTAGGTTGTGTCATACCAAAGACGTGATACCTCCTTGCTTAACACTCAGCAATATAAGGTATGTATCAAGGGTAAAGTGGAGCAATCCAGGGAAAGAGTAGTGCCCATACCTTCACCTCGGTGTAGCAGCTATTGAAAATGGAACCTTCTGGTCGCCCTTGACTTCGGTCACCAACTTTACTGACTGTATGATTTTAAGTATTCCTGTCTAATAGAAATAATCTATACACAATTATATGGTTTCAAGTAACTGTTTCAATTTAATAATAATCATTTGTCTGAACACAAGAGTTTTATGTAACTAAGTAAACAATTTGAAGAAATACTCGTAGTGTAGTGGCTAATGTGCTAGACTGTGACATCTAGTAAGTGAGTTCAAACACCAGTTGCAGTATTGCATTTACTTTTGACAAATACATTTGAGAAAATTATGAACTCTTTTATCCTCCCACCCAAATTTGGTTTGTTTATTTTTATCACTCAGGATTTTCGGACTATTGTCTTCATCTTAATTGTTATATTCACAACATTTCGGCCGATATATTCTCCGGCCTTCTTCAGGTGTTTGTCGAACTCTGGAGCCTACACAGAACTTCAAACCACGTCCTTTATTAAATCCACGGAGGTCGCTTGTTCTGACTTCCGTTAATTATAACCGGGTAGAAGTGCTAAGAATTCCTTTATTGTTTTTCGCCTGCCGTCAGGATTGAACCTGCAACCTCCAGATGATTGTCTTTTTAGAAACTTAGGGAACAAACACCTATAACCGTTACGTTATGTGTCCTGCTGGATAGTTCAGAGTGAATTTTTGGAACTTATAAACTTAATGTTCTCACATCACTATGATTACTACTACTATTTATGATTTTTACCTGAGCTCATATTCCGCGTTTGTGAGGGTTTTATGGCATATCAACCTTTGTAGGTTATTTAATGCCAAATCGATTTTTTTTACAAATAAGCAGTTCTATTTCAATCAATTCAGTTTAGCATAAGTACACAGTTTAATTGTCAAAAACATTTCTATTTCAAGCTAATCACTTTATTCAAACAGTTCTAATTCAAACAATTCAGTTTAGTATAGTTTTTATTTACAAACAGTTAGATGTCAAAACAGTTCTATTTTTAACAATTCAATTTAGCATAAGTACATAGTTTAAATGTCAAAACAGTTCTATTTCAAGCAATTTAGTTTAGCATAGGTACGCAGTTTAGTTTTATTTGGCACCTAAATTGGACTCTATCAGGTGCTATCACCTGAGGTGCCCGTGGTGTAATGGTTATCGTCACAGGATATGGACACGGCGATACGAGTTCAATTCCTGGACAAGACTGATTGCATTTCACATAGCACTAATACCCTTGGGAAAGGTATGAATCCAATTATTCTCCCTCCAGCTATGGGTAAATAGGGTAGACTAGGTTCTTCAGCCTTGGTGAAGCAACTAGTCTAGGAGAAGGAAAACTCTGAATTCAAACCTGTTAAACTCCGCTTAAAAATTGACCTTGTGTCATATCCTGCCCGAGCGGAGGGGTTAGGTAAATAGGATCAGGTGCTATCACTCTGGGCCTGAGTGGACCAAGGAGCGAAAGGTCTTTCTTACACCCTGCCGCTAACGGGTAGCGCACCTATTTTACAAAGTCAATGTACTTTGCATGCCGGTTTTGTTTGCTGCTAGCGAGTCAATACTCCTGAACGAACAACATGAAAACACCACAGGACATGACCACTTCGAATTTGGACTTCTAAACCACCGGAGATGACTTACCTATTTCAACGGCTGATTTGGGGAAGCGACGATTCTCAAATAGTACAGGAAGAAATTTCCTCACTACTACCTAAATTATATAAAGTTGAAATTAAAAGATATTTTCTCTCTCAGTCTTCCTTCTTATATCTTCCTTTACAGCCTTGACAGATAAAAAAACACCCAACAAATTAAAGTGGGGTTTAAAGGAACAAAATGGGGCCTAGTATAGCTACCAAAACCAAAACCTAATAAACAAAACCAAAATATCTTACACCCACATTATACATAGCAATACTTGGAACCATTTAACTTTGTTGACTTATGTTTACAAATCATATATATATATATATATATATATATATATATATATATATATATATATATATATATATAATAGATTAATAAACTGGATTTGAAATTAAATAATTTACAATGGCTGATATACCATAAAACCAAACCAAATCATTTCATCTCAATAATAGATTATAATAATAATAATAATAATAATTATAATAGTTATTATAATAATTAATAATTGATTATTATAATTATTATATTATTATAATGATTATAATAATAATAATAATAATAATAATAATTATTATTATTATATAATAATTAACAGTATATAACTGATGAATAAACTGGATTTGGCATTAAATAATTTACAATGGCTGATATACCATAAAACCAAACCAAATCATTTCATCTCAAGTCACCCGGTAAATAAATAAAATGGCTTAGAAATCCATTCAAAAGTTTTAAATTTGGGAAATAATAAAATTGAATATTCATTCGAAATATTCAAGGGTATCTGAGATTTCCGAACCTTCTTCTGTACGCTACGCTCGGCGTATATAAGCAGTAACACGTAGTAAATAAACGATAAAAACAAATAAAACGTAATTTAAGTACGAATAATAACCACCAACTTTTATAAAAGTTCCTCGGTGTCCTTTTTGTTTTTTCGATAATGGCTATCTTACAACCCATATACAACATGAATAAGTATGCAATGGTTAAGTATTCACTTTGATCTGATATATTCATTATAAAATTAGGTGCGAAAAATTTCACTTCATTCAGTTAAAATTGAAACTCAATGAATATTATTGGAATAACTGAATTATTATTATATTCTTTTGATTAATAGATAAGTATGATCTTAGGTTTGAATCAGAAATAGAGGAATAATTATTCGATAAATAAGTTTGTGGCTGTACGAAATAAAACACGTTTTTCGTTTGCATACTTTTGCACATCTTTAAAAAAATTCTGTGTGAATGAAATTACCGATTTACAAAGAATAAAATGAATGGCGTAAAGGTAATGAACGTAGGTAAACGGATTCGATAAGCCGAGTTCAAAACAATGTGTAAAAAGAAAGGTTCTTGTACAGAATAGTCTACCCAAAGAAATTTCTTTGGGGGGGGGTCCTCGTGGTATAAAGCGATGGACTGCGGAATCGTAGTACGCGAGTTCGTATTCCAGTCGCGCTATTACGTTCAATTTCGGGCAAATACCCTTGGGAAAGGTATGAAGCCCCTTATCCTCCCAGCTATGGGTTAAATAGCACCACTACTGTTCTTCGAGGAGAATGGCTTTGGCATTAAATAAAATAACCTACAAAGGTTGATATGCCATTAAACAAAGAAACCAAACCAAAGAAATTTTCACTATTTTCAATTGAAGTTACCAAAAAAGCATAAATATATTTACCCAATCCCTCAGCTCGAGCAGGATGCGGCACAAGGTCAATTTTTAAGCAGAGTCTAACAAGTTTTGGTTTGGTTTGGTTTGGTGGGTTTTATGGCATATCAACCTTTGTAGGTCATTTAACGCCAAATCCATTTTTATGTAAATAATCTGTTCTATTTCAAACAATTCAGTTTAGCATAAGTACACAGTTTAATTGTCAAAAACATTTATTTCAAACTATTCAAGAAATTATATGTAACAATTCAGTTAAGTGTAAATACAGTTTTAATCTCGAAAAACAGTTCTATTTGAAATAATTCAGTTAAGCATAAGCACGCAGTTTAAATGTAAGTACGGTTTAATTGTCAAAAACATTTCTATTTCAAGCTATTCAGTTTACTCAAACAATTCACTTTAGCATAAGAAAGCTGTTAGTTCTATTTAACCCATAGATAGGGCCCTATCAGGTGCTACCACTCTGGGCCAGAGTGGACCTGGGAGCGATGGCAATAAAGGGGTGCTCTGCATTCCCCAAAGCTCCAGCATTGCTGGGACCTCACCATCAGATTGTTTAGTGTCATATCAGGACACTCGTTGGAGGGGTCTTACCCCTCTGCAGAGAAGCAGTCGGTGTATTCTACAGCCCCAGCCGACTGGGCAATTAACAAGTTTCCTTCTAGATTAGTCACCATAGCGAGATTAGAGAACCCAGTGTGCCCTACTAGTTACTTATAGCTGGAAGGAGAACAGTTTGATTCATGCCTTTCCCAAGGATATTATTGCAATGTAAAAACAGCTTCATTTAGGATTTGAACACGGTTCGCAGTGTCAATTTCTTACGAAGGTTATCATTACACAACAAGCGCCTCTCTACCAAAAAAGTATATGCAAGAATAAAAGTATACATACTTAGCGTAACGGTTATCGATTCAGGAAATGGAATCGGAGTTCAGATCCTGGACGAGGATGTTTGTGTTTCATTCACGCTAATGAGTTTAGGAAATGCATTAATCCTCTTCTTTCTACCCCAGTTATGAGTTAGAAATCGAGGAGACTGGGTTTTTTTTAGCCATGGTAAGACAGCTGGTCTAGAAAAAAAACCCCTGTAAATTCAAACCAGCTGTACTCCGTTTAAAAATTGCCTTTGTGTCACATCCTGTCCGTGTCGGTGGGATTGAGTAAATACACAATCCAGAAAAGACTGAAATAGCTTTTTTTTACTGGACAGTTAAATTTCAAATTTCCGGTCTTAGTCTTTCTCTCTTAACCATGAAGGTGTCGGTATGTCAACAGCGAGTTATGGCCGATGACTGATCAGTTATTTTGGAACTTAATTGTAACTGTCCTATAAAAAAGATGAATCAATTGAAAATTAGTCTTCTTTGGATTGTGGATGTTACTGTTACATATGTATTTTTTTACGTACAAGTATCCTCACACACACACACACACACACACACACACACACACACATACAAAAGAAAAGAAATATTTGCATAGAATCTGAGTTGGAGAATATTAAATAGAGACATAATTGAATTGGTACAATTATTTTGCACGGCTTTAAAATCTACAAGGTTTGTCTCGAAAGTAATTAGATCAATTGTGCAATTTTAAAAAAATAGTATAAACTTATTTATAAATCAACTTTGGTTCCTCGTTGGCGAATGTCCTTCAACATAAGCTTTTACACGAATCTCTTATTTTTCTTATTATCTAAAAAATTAGTAGCTGGGAAAACCAACTTATTCTAAGCAAGACATTTGTATTTTTAGCAAATGATTTAGAAAAGTCAAATATTTGGATAAGTTTAGGTATTCATATCTATTTTTTAAAATTTATTTTCTAATTTCAACCACGTTCCATAAAACAGCACCCCCTAGCAAATTTTATGCACATTCAAATATATAGTCGGTAGATTAAATATTGAGATGAACTAAGAAAAAATTATATTTATCATCTTTATCAAAAATCAACATTATCTTCGCTTCATTGCCATTACTTCTAGGTCCACTCCAACTTATTCATGACCCATCAATGGGTCAAATAAATCTTTCAAAATTATTTGTATTCGATAAGAATACTTTATGCTATAAAAATTGTTGGTATTAAAAATAGTTACTTGAAGGTATAATTGCTTACAAAGGATTATTTACTTGAAACTATGATTTTGTGCAAAACAACGACTATAATAAGACATAAATAATTACTTCAAACCATATAATTATTCATATTAGACAGAAATATTTGAAGTAATATGACTGTGTGCAAAAAAAAAAAAAACTCTTAAGAAACAAGAATACAAAAAATCTAAATCTAAACATACAATAAAAGCAAGTCCCTAACTTCTTAGCATAAAATAATCCGAGACGAATTGACAAGTCATCAAAATCAATCAATCAAGATTACCGCCTTCAAAACACTTCAAAGTCCCACAGCTACGCAGACGATGTTCCTACTGTTTAAAACAGTACTGGAAGTCTTCAGATAACACTGCCTTTGGTCGGTTTATGAAAAAAATTTAAGGGGGAATAAAATTCGATATGAAGTGACACTAAAGCCAAATCTAGTATTTAACTGGGTAATGTTCGGGGGGGGGGGGGGCTTTAGTGTACAATATTAAACGGTAAGTTCAAGCAGTAAGTTTAAACAGTAAGTTCCGCAGCTTTCTCGTTCGGATACTGATTCGAAAAGATAACACAGACAATAAGTTTTTCAAAAGGAATTTTATACAAAAGAAATAAGAAAAGGTAAAGTACTGCAAATTTTAGTACAATTTGCTGGAACTTATCTGAGAGAGTGTCCGGGGAAACAAAGTTCTTTGAATTTGAGTATTTTTCATTTCTTTTTTGATTTGTAGAAATGTTTCAGAATTTATTAAATTGCGAGTCTTCTTTAAATTTCTTTTCAGCAGAATTCTCGGTTGAATTTTCTTTCAGTTGTTTACCTTGGTAGAATTTCAGTTGTCGACTTTCGTTTAATTCTACTTTTATTTCTTGAGAAGCTCCATGCAAGAAGCGAGTGACAAAACCTTTCGGCTGGCTTAAGTTTTTCCTGCCTTCAGTTTGGTCCCCAAATTTGTACTGAGGGTCTGAACAGTAGTTGTCGACAAAAAGAGGAAGTAGCTTTTTGGTGTCGTATTGTCTGGGATTCCGTCTCCCTTTTCCGATTAAGAGCCCCACGTGGTCGGCAAGATTTTTTAATAGAAATACATTTTTATATTATATGACCTGTTACTTGTTCTCAAAAGTTCCCAAAATCGCAACTACAGAGCTGGGTTTTCATTTTAGGGAACATGAAATAATCCTCAGAACTGGTGTGTAAGGCAAGTGGCACCACAGAAATATTCTTTTTGACCAAAAACTCACTTGCAGCATCATATTCTTGTATTTCATATTCGTGACCCACTTAAACATGTAATATAATTTGGGATTTTGGTTGATTATTTTAGTAGGAAGTTATTTCTTAGCTAAATTTAGAGGTCAACCAGAAGGCAGTGAAAAAGGAGAGACACATATGAGAAAGAGATTCAAGGCACACACAGAGAGAGAGAGAGAGAGAGAGAGAGAGAGAGAGAGAGAGAGAGAGGCATGATGATAAAGAAAAAATAAATGGGAAAGTGAACGGGAGGTTCCCCAAATCTAGGTCAGGATAGCAGCAGACGCTCATGTTAAAAATAGAACTGTATCGGTTGCAAATCAGCCAGCGAGCTATGATTGACTGAAAGAAACTCAAACGGAATACCCGTTAAAGTGAACGCGGGATAAAAAAAATAAAATAAAAAAAAAAAACAGCAAAAGAAAGAGAATTGGAATCGATCCATGGAGATGGGAAGACGGACCGAAAACTCTGGCACCCATTTTTAGTGAGCTCCGCGAAGGAGACCCATAACGGATACGAAGAATAATACCGAGGTCTGTGTTTACCTCTCTCGTCTTGCAACGGTTTATTTCTCTTTGTCTATCTAAAGAAGTTGACTCGTTTCATATTCTGTTTCTCTCTTTTCGACGACCATGAATGAAGGGTAGCAGTAAATAAATTTTTGTATCAGCGAACCAACAGATTGTGTCTTGCACGTTATTCACTTCTACTTTTCATCACGGTGAAGTTTACCACGGGTCCAACTGAGACTTAAGGAGCAGTGCTACACTCATAGACCCTTTAGAACTGTGGTGTTACACGTGTCTATGTGGTGCTGTAGTGCAAAAATATCTATTGCGTGAGGTAGGGGTTACAACCAGACACACTTGCAAGAATTCAAAATTATTCAGCTGAACGTGAATTTAAAGAAGTAAACATGAACTGAAGGTCTGAGTTTATTTGTTGATTTTTCATTAGGTTTGTCAACCTGAAAATTAAAAAAAATCAATCAATACACTATTTAAAACTTAAATAGTACGTCCTTTTGACTGGTGATGTTAAATACAGACAAAGAAGGAAAAAAACAACAAACAAAAAAACAATAACAAGAAAAATAAATTAAACTCAAAATAAAATAAATACAAAAATAACAATCTCCCGGGGCCTTTGATGGGAAGCAGAATCTACGCATCCCTGAAAAGAGGGGCTTCCTGGCGCCAAAGAGCCATTTGACATACTTGAATGGGTGGAGGTTTCCTTTTCTCTCAACGTCCAATTGGAGCATAAGTGTTTGCTAAGCCCTCGGGCCTAGCTACGCGCCGTGTCTCCAGCTCGTTGCAGCGTCAACTGAACATATCGACTGAACACACATGGCGGATCTTTAAAATCACGATTGCCAAAATGATTCCTGGGATTTCTTCAATGCCTTGACCGAAAAGCATGGTTATTTCTATTGGTTCAGGAAAACATTCTCATCACAAAATAGTCGTAAACCCAGAAAATAAAATTGAGCTAAAAAGTATCCCTGTCTCTTTTCTTTCCGTTCTTAATTCCTGTGCAGCTTTAACAAGCAAAAAGAAAATAACAGGTGAATGGGGGGGGGGTAAGAAAAAAAGTCAATTACCAACATCATTTCCCTACTACAATACCAAAGCCATCTTACACCTCATAGGGAGGTGCCCGTGGTGTAATGGTTATCGTCGAAGGATTTCGATACGGCGACACGAGTTCAAATCCTGGACCTGACTGATTGCATTTCACACAGCACATGGGAAAGATATGAATCCAATTATTCTCCCTCCAGCTATGGGTAAATAGTAGGACAGACTAGGTTCTTCAGCCTTGGTAAGGCAACTAGTCTAGGAGAAGGAAAACTCTGAATTCAAACCTGTTAAACTCCGCTTAAAAATTGAGCTTGCGTCATATCCTGCCCGAGCGGAGGGGTTGGGTAAATTGGATCTTACACCTCATAGAATAAGACCCCCTAACTTAACGTGTGTTCTGGATATGACACTAAACAATCTGATGGTGTGGCTCAAGCCCTGGAGCTTTGGGAAAAATAAAGTTATCCTTTGTTGCCCTTACTCGCAGGTCCACTCTGGCCCGGGTTAGTAGTTTGGTCGGTTGTTTGGGTTTTATGGCATATCAGCCATTGTCGGTTATTTAACGCCAAATCCATTTTCATACAAATAATCAATTCTATATCAAACTATTCAGTTTAGCATGAGTACACAGTTTAATTGTCAAAAACATTCTATTTCAAGCTATTCAGTTTATTCAGCTAATTCAGTTTAGTATAAGTACAGGTTTTGTTTACACACAGTTAAATGTCAAAAAGCAGGTCTATATCAAACAAATCAGTTTAGTGTAAGTAGAGTTTCAATGTCAAAAACAGTTCCATTTCAAACAATTCAGTTTAGCATAAGCCCGCAGTTTAAATGTAAGTACAGTTTAATTGTCAAAAACATTTCTATTTTAATCTGTTCCGTTTAGTCAAACAGTTCTGATTCAAATAATTCAGTTTAGCATAAATATTCAGTTAGTTCTATTTAACCTATAGATAGGGCCCTATTAGGTGCTACCATTCCGGGCCAGTGTGGACCTGGGAACGATGGCAATGAAGGAGTACTCCGCATTCCCCAAAGCTCCAGCATCACTGGAACCTCACCATCAGATTGTTTAGTGTCATATCAGGACACTTGTTGGGGGGGGGTCTTACCTCCGCCTGCAGAGGTGCAGTCAGTGTATTTTACAGCCCAAGTTGACTGGTCAAGGGTTAGTAGTATCTGTTTGGGTCCCATGTATGTGTAAAATAAAACTATTTCATCATTTACTGTACTTGAAAACATTTAATCATAAGCAAACAAATGCTTGATATTAAATTGAATCATTACTATCTAATAGCAATAACTGAAACCATTTAACAGTGTGCAAATCAATGAATAATGTTTAATAGAATTATTTGTGTTACATAACAATACTTGAAACCCTTTAATTGTATGCAAACATATGACCTTTAACCGCACACAATATATTTATATATATATATATATATATATATATATATATATATATATGTGTGTGTGTGTGTGTGTGTGTTGGTTGTACGTGCGTTATGTATACATAAACAGTATTTGACATTAAATAACCATCAAAGGTGGTTAAGTCATTAAACGAAACAACCTGATCCCCCCAAAACGTTTAAGAATTGATAATGTCACTTACATTGCGTGGTTATATTTTGATGGTATTTTTTACTACATTTATAACGTCTTTATGAAATGTAAAATGTTATAAAGATATCTATTATTTTTATCATGTCTCGGAATATTGCTTTCCTTTTCTTTTTCTTTTTTCTTTCTTCGTTTGGGAGAAAACATCGTATATGTCTGCAATTTGGAAATGATATAAAGGTATTAACACCGAAGAATAGATTTTTTGTTAAATACTGTTATATAACCTGTTAGTCTTATTTATTTTGATAGGCATAATATAGAATTATATTTTTGAACTTTCGCAATGACACACACCCATTATATATATATATATATATATATATATATATATATATATATATATACACACACACGCAGGCACACACACACACACACACACACACACATAGTACAATTAGAAGGAAACTCAAACCTGGTCAAATTGTCATTATAAATTTATTTCGCCGAAGAATATCATTATACTCTCACTCTCATCAGAGATCTTCGGATGCTCTCAGGAACCTATGTATGGCACTAGACTTTGGTGTCTAGTTCAAGCCATAACCCGGCATACGTGCCCGGACCCACATTTGGGTTCGTGAAACTGCTTGCCTCATCAGGCTCACATGAGCAGCATAGACCAGCAGGGTTCGAGTCTCGACTCGTTCCCGACCTTTCCTCCCCCTTATCCCCACTTTAATCGCCCTTCGGGCTTTTGACCTTGTGTCAAGTCGTGTCTGGTGGGAGGCAGCGACAAATATTCTCATCTGATGAATGTACCTGTTTAATTTGAGGTGGAAAAACGGACGCTGGCTGGATATTACTGATATATATATATATATATATATATATATATATATGTGTGTGTGTGTGTGTGTGTGTGTGTGAGTGTGTGTGTGTGGTTGGGTAACAGTCTTTCATTTAAGCATGTTTGATTAAATAATAAAGACACATTGTGTCTATATAATTCTATTAAGATCCTTTCAAGTTTCATGATAAGTGTCTTGGTTTCAGGTAGGAATTGGTGGATGAATTTACCAAAATTGTCCCGAACGCTTATATATATATATATATATATATATATATATATATATATATATATATATATATATATATATATATACTGTGTGCATGTATGTGTGTGTGTATCGTTGAGGTACCGTGGTACAATGGTTACCATCGTTGTAAATGAACACTGCAACTCAAGTTCAAGTCCTGGTTGAGAACGGTATGAATACAACTATTCTTACTTCAGCTATAGGCAAATAGTAGGGCAAACTGGGTTCTTTAACCTTGGCATAGCAACCGATTTAGGGGAAGGAAAACTCTGAATTTGAACTTGTTAAATTTCGCTTAAAATGACCTCGTGTCACATCTTGCTCGTGTGGAGAGGTTGGTACACACACACACACACACACACACACACACACACACACACACACATATATATATATATGTATATATATATCGTGTGTGTATTGAGACTGCAGATTTTCATGAAGGAATATTTCATTAAAGACGCTCAGGATTTAGAGTTGATTTTTTTTATCTACCTTTTCATGTTCGAGAGGGAGATTTTGCAACTGTGGATGACAGCTGGTGAGTAATTGTCTGAAGTCTCAGATATTGTCATCCGAGTACATGCGCTTTCAACCTTATTTGGTCATTATTATATGGATACGACCAAGCAATAGATTATAAAATGTTTTCAGTGGTCAATTAATTTTTTTGAATGAGAGAGTGCAGCTGTTATCATGTTTGAACGCGTTGAGTCTCGGTGCTGGTTTGAATGAGTAGAAATCACAGATCAAGGCTTCAATCATGAAGTCATACTAATAAAAAAACAACGGACACCTCACACTTTACAAATTCCCTTATGATTTAAGGGTTTGGGGTGCTTAAATGCATCTGATAATCACGTGATCTTGATCTGTAAATTCTACATATTTGACCAAAACCAGTGGTTGATCATGTATTTTTTAAATACAAACACAACGTGAGGAGAGACATTGATATTGTCACATAAAGATATCCGGTTTAAGTTTCAGCTTCTTTCTTTAATGGGATATCAACCTTCGAGAGTTATTTAAGGCAAAATTCATTCTTGTAAAAGAACAGTAGTGGTAGCAGTTACCTCGTTGCTGATTGGGAGGTTAGGGAGTTTATACCTTTCCCAAGGGTATTAGTTCGAAAGCAAATGCTGTAGTGCGACTAGACTTCGAACATGCCAACTACGATGTCGCAGTCAAGCATGTTAACCACAACACCATGTTTCCTCCATAATGACATTTACGTCACTGCAATTATAAGATGGCTTCAGGAATGCTAAGAAATATAATCGTTATTGATTTAATTATCCTCTTAAAATGCTCTCTTCCAATAATTCCAATGTCTTTGCAACCTCGTTTTAGCAGAACCTCGCATCAGTTAGTCCCCGACTCTAACTACTGTATTTGTCAGCAAATTCACTGCAACAGCGATTGCAATTTAACCGTGCAAAGACACATTGCAGATTGTGCAAACAAACGACCCACTGCAAATTTATCTTTACCAAAATTCAATTGTTTCATTGAATCTCGTAATTATCAGTCCAATCCATCGGCTGCTGCTGATACCAACGATTTGTCTGGTAAAACCTAAACCCGCTCATCTATTGGAGTTTGCAGACGTTACTTTCAACCAATTCGGCAGAGTGGCCCCTAAATCTGGATGTATTAGAATTTTAAAAGTTTCTTATAAATTCTCGGTTTTCTGGTAACCTGGAAGGTGCACGCCACTAGGTTATGAGCTCAATGCTGTATAACCTAAACGATGTCATATGACCTCGGTGGTGGCAGTCATATCGACTAATATCAGGCAGATTGTTATGATGAAGCCAATTCCATTGCCCTAACCGAAGCGACGATGTATGGTTTGGTTTGGTTTCTTTGTTTAATGGCATATCAACCTTTGTATGTTATTTAATGCCAAAGCTATTCTCCTAGAAGAACAGCAGTGGTACTATTTAACCCATAGCTGGGAGGATAAGGGGGTTCATACTTTTCCCCAAGGGTATTTGCCCGAAGGTGAACGTAATAGCGTGTCTGGAGCAAGAACTCGCTTACTACGATTCCGCAGTCCATCGCTTTAACCATTACACCACGAGGACCACCCCCCGCGACGATGTATGTTTTTACCAATCCCTCCGCACGAGCAGAATATAACACAAGGTCAATTTTTTAAGCAGAGTTTAACAGGTTAGAATTCAGAGCTTTCCATCTCCTAGATCGGTTGCCATCCCTAGGCTAAAAAGCCCAGTCAGCTTGACTGTTTGCTCATTGCTGGAAGGAGAATTGTTGGAGACATATCTTTTCCAAGGGTATTAGCGCTATGTGAAATGCAAACAAATATACAGAAAAAATATGGGAATTTTAACTTCTAACGTATTCATCTGAATAAACGTAGCAGATAGTCACAGAGTAGAAAAGTAAAAATAGAATAGATAGAATAAAATAAGATCAAGAAGTACAGAAATTCCCAGAAGCCCCTGACAGGAAGTGGAGGCGATGCATGCCCGGAAAAGGAACCGTCTCGCACAAAAGAAGAAATTCGACCTCACTTCAGCGGTACACACCGAAACAAGCATCATAAAAAGCGCCAATTTGGACTTATCAACCACTGTTGACGACTAGTATATTTTAACACCTTGTTTGGGGGATGCGACTATTTTCATTGGTTTCAGGAAGAATTCCTTCATCCCCACACAGAATAGTTTTTGAACTCAGGAATAAAGTTGAAAACTTAAAGGTATCTTGGTCTCTTTTCTTCCTTCCTTCCTTCAGTAATTCTTTTGCAGCCTTCTACAGACACAGAAGAAGCCAACGAATCAAGATGGGGTCAGAAGAAAACCAATGGAGTCAGATATCTAAAACCAAAACCCTAAAAACCAAATAACCAACAACAAATCCTCATAACCCAGATAAACTGGTTTTAAACCAAATTTTCTCTACTTCTTAAATCCTTGAATATCTTCTCACATCCTTCTCATTAATCTTATTACATAGTCGAAGTTACTGAGGCATACTTAAATTAAAGGTTATCATCGAACGAAATGGAATCTGCGACCTGAGTTCAAATCCTTGACGAGGCTGTTGCATTTCAGTTTGAGCTGATGTGCTTGGGAAAGGCATAAATCCATTTGTTCTCCGCCTAGCAGACTGTGTTCTTTAGCGTTGGTAAGACAACCAGTCTAGGAGAAGGAAAACTCTGAATTAAAACCAGCAGTACTTGACATTGTTTCACATCCATTCCGTGGCGAATCGGTTGGGTAAATACATACATAGTGAGGGTTACTGTTAGCTCTTAGCAAATATTTTTCTTTACGACAACCCAACAACCCAATGGCTTCGTCTGCTGGGGCTGCAGAATACACCAACTGCATTTTTGCAGAGGGTTAAGATTTCTCCAACGAGTGTCCTGATATATGACACAAAACAGTCTGATGGTGAGGCTTCAGTAATGCTGGAGCTTTGGGAAATACGGAGTACGCCTTCATTGCCATCGCTCCCAGAGGGAGCGAGAATTTGTTAGTGCGGCCTCATTGGGTGAAAATATGCGTCGACCATAACGGTCAAATTAATTTATGCGCCAAACAAAAATACGAAGTTCTTTCTGCTATACTTTGAAATGTCAAATAATTACGGTATTTAGGTGCTTCAAGAGGAGAAAGGCAATATTTCTAACTGACGATATTTGAAATTCCAGGCTTATCAGGAAGGATTAAAATATCGACAGTAGGCATCGAAGACCTGGTCCTTTTACTCTATAAGGAAATGAAACCGAAAGTTATCTCCCAGAGACAAGTTTAAAATGTACCCTGAAACGTAAGGAGCCGCTAGGTGAGATAAACAGTAGGGAATTTAATGTGAAATACGATAATGCCCTACAATTTACTCACAGCTTTTTCAGTTATCTCCTCCAGCATTGATGTCCATGGAGATTCGTTGGTATGTTGGTTCTTCCTTCTTGTCGGTTGGTTTGCTGAAAGGAAATTTGGGAAGAGAAGAAAAAGAAACAAAGATATGGGTAACTTTGGGTTAAAGATTTTATTTTGTCGACTCACCCTACTTCTTGGAAGGGAGATATTATCTCGAGTCAGTCAAGGTGTGTTTCCTTCGAAGTCTTGAGGGTTGAAAGACCAAACGCCAAGAGTCGTTTTTGGCACCAGGGTTTTGGGCTTCTTTTTTTTTGCGCATCCCCCAAGGGTTCCTCCGGTCTGAGGCACTCTGGGAGTCTTACTTTTTGTGTCATTTTATTTACTTTGTTTTTTTTATATATATAATAAATTGGATTTTGTTTTATTTGTGTTTTATTTGTCTTTATTAATTCCCACATGTCACATAATGACAAACAGTTTCGTGGTGTGGTGAACTGGATGTGGAATCTTAATATCATTAGGTGCTGTTTGAAGGAAGTGCAAGTGTCATAAAAACATCTGCTAGGAGTTAAAGAGACGACACAAGGACAGAGATAGTTAGAGAACGAAAATAGATGAGTATACTCAGTGGTCGTTCAAAGACAGCGAACTCAGAAGGGAAGATCTGAGTTCTAGTCATGGTTACTTCGATGTCGCAGTCCAGTACGTTAGCCTCTACGTCTCGAAGATTCCCCTAATCATGGTTAATGTTGACCATTTACAAAGATTTCTTCTTTCTATACAACTAGCCAATAAACCTATTGCTCGTACCCTAACTGATCTTCGAAAGTAATGAGAAAAGTTACATAAAATTGTTAAGAAAACTTGGTGTCTATTCTTTTCCGTCATGAGGCGATCTCTTATCACTGACCAATGATGTATCTTCATTACTTTCTTCCCTCATCGTCCCGAATCCAACAATGCAACTACATGTACCAGTATCGTTTATGGAAACCGGTTAAATTGTCAAGGCAAAAACCAGTTTTAAAGGTCAAATGTTTTCAATGAAGTTCCTTAAATAACATTGTGAGTTTAAACGAAGAAAGAACGCTCGTAAAAATCGCATATCCTAATATCTCTCATGTTATCAAGATCAGGTGAGAACTAACAGCAGATTTTGACTGAAATCTTATCTTTTATACTAGTTGATTGGTTTCGTTGTTTAATGGCATATCAACATTCGCAGGCTATTTAATGCCAAAACCGTTCTTGTAGAAGGACAGTAATGGTGCTGTTTAACCCATAGCTGGGAGGAATAGCTATCCAAAGGATGCTGGTCCGAAAGTAAACGCAATGGTGCGACTGGAGTTCGAACTCGTTTACTAGGATGCCGCAGTTCACCACGTTAGCCACTATGCTACGGGAACTCCGCCCACTATACCAGTTGAGAGGATAAAAAAGACTGGATTGGCGAAATAAATGCTTGCGAGCGATAAAATCAATTTTATCCTTAAAAATTATTAGCAGAGAGAGAGAGAGAGAGAGAGAGAGAGAGAGAGAGAGAGAGAGAGAAGTTTCGGGAGCAAGCTTATTTTTGGAAATATCCGAGCTGGTCTGCGATGAATGCCTCTTAGGGAAAGAAAAAACGATTTCGATAAAGAGTCGTTGAAAATTTCGCTACAATATTGATTGAAAAAAAAAGTTTCAAAGAAAATCGATAAACATCTGCTGATTATTTCTTGCACAGATCGTTTTAAAGTGGGTTCTGATGGAACTGCATTCTTCGAAAACCAGGATCTGATTTACATTTGACAATAATGTGTTGTGCTTAGATTTTGGCACATGCAAATGTTTAGATTTTTGCTAATTTACATGTTTAGATATTGCTAATGCAAATGATTCAATTATTTGCTAACTCAAATATTTTTAACGCAAAATACTTAGATTTTTGCGATCGCACATGTCTAGATTTTTGCGAATGCAATTATTTAAATTTTTGTAAGTGCGAAAATCAAATCATAATTAAAAAAAAATACCTTGATATTTGAAGCGATTACCCCAGCCCAAATAATTCAAAAATAAAATCCACTTTGAGCTGTCTAAACTTTAAAAATTTTAAAAATGTGTGTTAAAAATCATTTCGTAAAATCTTTTAAGTAGAGATTCGAACTTTCTCGAATGTTCTAGAAACCGTGAAACACACCCATGAGAGTACTTACCAAACTCCTCTGCCATTGACAGGATGCGACACAAAGTCAATTTTTAAGCGGAGTACAGCTGGTTTCAAATCAGTTTTTCTTCTCCGAGACTCGAAGTAACAGGGCAAAAGAGCCCAGTCTGCTCTACTTTTTACCCACAGCTGAAGGTGGCGAGGAGAATATGGATTAATAACTTTCGCAAGGGCATTAGTATGTAAGTGAAGCACAAACAGTTTCGTCTAGGATTTGAACTTGGGTCATCGTGTCCATTTCCTTAAACGGTGACCGTTGAACAGTTTCTTTTTCTCTAGATTTGAAACAGCAAGGCGGGCCTTTTTGTCTAATCGAATCGCAATAGTCGAGGTCCCCCAGAAGTGGAAAGGAGGAGGAGGAAATCCAAGCAGCAGCAGCAGCAGCAAAGGTAAACACTGGGACGGTAAATGTTTTTCTTTTCTCCGAGTAAGGGTCCGTTCTTTCTATAAAATTGTATGCCAAAGGAACGAATCTTTGTGTAATATTACTAAGGATGATAATTAATCATATCAGGTAATTATTTTTTTGTGGTGGTGAATTGTAAGTTAGCTAAAACGTTTGAATGAAGTGTTGGTCGCATACAAAGTCATATGGTGCACTTGTCGCACATGTCGGCAGATTATCAAGTTGACAGCATGTTAGAGATTTATTTTGAAATCTGGGTTGAAGGCCGGATATTGGGGAGTAGACATTTTTGTCGACTGGTTTGGGAGGGTGACGTCACACTAGAATGTTAAAGACACGTGTTCTTATATCATTATAGAATGAGATAATTAAGATATATCATATAAGCAGTTATTGAGTTGAAAGTTTAGGCGGGCCAATTCAGAGGCAGAGACGGTTGATTGAGTTCAGAGGCCACTGGCTCGAAGGTAAGAGCGGGGTGAAGGAATAGAAGTCGGGTGTTTTTGTTCATTCATCTCGCACGCATGAGACTCTTAGCCTTTCTATGACACAAATAATTCTTTTACTTTATCTTTCTTTCGTGTTTCGATGGCTGAAATGTTACAGTCGGCTAATGAACTTTTCGTATTTGAAACAACGGATCCATCCTGCATTTGAGAAGCGTAACACCTCTTGATATTGATGTTCAAGATGGTGCTGGGTGGGTGAGGCAAAATTACGCGTATTCTATTTGGTGCCATGGTGTTACATTTGACAAAGAAAGTATTTTGTTACCTCTACGTGTATTGCAATTCGAGAAAGCTTTTTGAATACTATTAATCGTCTCCTTTACCAAAGAGAATTATCGCCTCTTGACATTTCCTTCATCACACTTGGAAATTCCTTTTTTGCATATGTCACCAAACGGAAGAGAATTCTGCCTGCCTCGCCAAACACAATTCATCGCATTCGATTGAATTACTGAATTCTATTCATCTTGAACTGCCTGTCAGAAGAGTTCTATCATTGACTTCTTCTCCCTCTAAATTTCTTCCTAACAGGACCCCTTTTATTTCGTGCAAGTCCTTGTGGCTTGGTAACTAACTTGTTGAAATGCGGCATCGTAGTAAGTGACTTCAAACTTCAATCGCGTCATTACATTCACTTTCGGACTAATATTCTTGGAAAAGGTATGGACACACTAATTTTCCCAGCTATTGATTAAATAGTATCACTACTGTTCTTCTCCGGAGATGGCTTCGGCATTAAATAACCCATGAAAGTTGATATCCCATTAAAAAAAGAAACCAAGCCAAGTTGTATATATTTGATCTTCTTAAGCATCTTCGAAGATCCTTATTGGCCTAGTGGGTAGAGTGTTCGCCAGTGGTCCGGGAGACTTGGGTTCAATCCCAGGTCGCGTCAGACCAAAGACTTTAAAAATGGTACTTGATACCTCCTTGCTTAACACTCAGCAATATAAGGTACGTATCAAGGGTAAAGTGGAGCAATCCAGGGAAAGGAGTAGCGCCCTCCTCTACATCTCGGTGTAGTAGCTATCAAAAAGGAAGCCTTCTGGTCGTCCTCGACTACGGTCGCCAACTTTATTTACTTACTATATTCACAGAAGACAACTGGTTCAATGAACTGATGTCGGCACTCGTGATTCTGAAGAACAGATATGTAAACCTTTGCTTTTTAAAAATCTAACTTTAAGTGGATTTTAGATTCCTCCCTGACAGCACTAGTACATGTATTGTGCTTGACATTAAATAACCTACGAAAGTTTATATGACGAACCCTTTTTCTCCACCTTTTCGAGCCAGCCATTTTTTCACTAGACTCCTGTTTCGAACTTTGGCCCAGTCGGCTGGGGCGGTAGAATACACCGACTGCATCTTCGTAGAGAGGTTACTCCCCTCAACGAGTGTCCTGGATATGACACAAAACAATCTGATGGTGAGGTTCCAGTAATGCTGGAGCTTTGGGGAATGCAGAGTATCTCTTCACTGCCATCGCTCCCTGGTTCACTCTGGTCCGGAGTGGTAGCACCTGATAGAGCCCGGTCTATGGGTCAAATAGAACTAAACTGTGTACTTATGCTAAACCGAATTAATTGAAATACAACTGTTTTGATATTTAAACTTCGTACTTATGCAAAATTGAATTGTTTGAAATAGAACTGTTTTTGACATTGAAAATGTACTTATGCTAAACTGAATTGTTAAAAATAGAACTGTTTTGACCTTTAACTGTGTGTGGACAAGAAACATACTTATACCAAACTGAATTGTTTGAATTAGAATTGTTTGATTAAACGGAATAGCTTGAAATAGAAATGTTTTTGACAATTAAACTGTGTACTCATGCTTGTTTGAAATAGAACTGATTATTTGTATAAAAATAGATTTGGCATTGAATAACCTACAAAAGTTGATATTCCATAAAAACGAAACAACTAACCAACATATTTCGGCCTTCAATACGAATCTTCGATCATTCTACTTAGTGAAAATTTCCGCTATTGATGTCTGACCAAGAAGGAATTTAGGTCCATTCGAAGGATTATTTGTGCAACAGCCTCTCAAAGAAAGAACTTTATTACCCCTTTCGAGTTAAGTTGTTTGTGTAGCCAATTTCATTTTAAATAAAACCTTATAACATTTTAAGATAATCATATTTTCAAACACTGAGAAGTTATCTTTTAATATATTTATTACAGTATCGTCGTAGTTGGTATTTTCAAAATTGCCTGGTGCAACCAGACAGAAATTCTCTTAAATATCGTAACTGCAGCTTTTGACTCTTTTTCTGTGACAAAATTATGGAAGAGACCTAGAAAACTTTCAAAATTGATTTCTTCACAACTAAAATTTGTATGATCTCGTTTTATGGACAATACTGTATCATTCTTTCCATCAATATTAACCGATGTGGATTCATTGTCAAGTCAAAAATTAATTGATTTATTCGCCATGTCTTCAAATGTATCTGAGATAGTTTTAATTTCTCCTGTAATGCATTTTGTTATGTTTTGCTTCTCCTCGTCTTACTCGTCAAAGACTACATAACATATACCGTTTAACTTGTCAAGTAAGTTTTTTTCATACTATCTTTGTTCATAAGGAATAATTTCTAGGTTAAATTCTTCTTAGGCTTTAAAATATTCAAGTTAGTCGTAATATCTGGTCTCTAGCTAGACCTAGCCCAATCGGCTGCGGCTGTTGAATACGCCGATAGCATCTTTACACAAAGGTAAGACACCTCCCTTCGGACGAGTGTCCTAGATATGACTATAAACTATTAAATGTTGAGACACCAGTCTTGGAGCTTTGAGGAATGTGGAGTACCTCTTTATTACCATTATTTCCAGTTCCACTCTGGCCAGAGTAGTTGTGCATGTTCGGGTCCATTTTATAGTTCAAATAGAATTATTCAACCTGACCGATAAAATGAAACGCAGTTTCTTCCAGGCAGCGGTTGTATCGATACTGCTATATGGATGCACTACTTGGACGCTAACTAAACGGCTGAAGAAGAAACTAGACGACAATTGCTCAAGAATGTTGAGAGCAATATTGAACAAGTCCTGGCGACAACACCCCGCAAGACACCAACTATACGACCACTTGCTTCTCATCACGAAAACTATACAAGTTAGACGGACCAGACACGCAGGACACTGCTGGAGGAGCAAGGACGAGCTCATAAGTGATATACTCCAATGGACCCCCGCATATGGCCAAGCAAAAGCAGGACGACCAGCTCGAACACACATACAGTAGCTATGTGAGGACACGGGATGTAACCCTGAAGACCTGCCAGAGGCGATGAATCATAGGGAGAAGTGGCGAGAGAGGGTCAGGGATATCAGTACTGGCGGCACGACATGATGATGATGATGATTATTATTAAGTCTAAATAGAATGATTAGTGTTAAATAGCAACACTTGAAACCATTTAACCGTGTGCAAACAATAGCAATACTGGGAAATATTTGAGCTGCTACTCGTTTAAAAATAAAGTTACCAGCAAACGATTCATTTAAAAGTCTTATATAAACAGGATTTTGCATTAAATAACCACCAAGGGTTGATATGCCATTAAACCGAATAACCTAACCATTTAGCCAGGCTGACGGTTCAATTTGTAGCACTTAAGTTCTTTTTGATAATTCTAATGTAAGTATATCTTTAACCTCTCTTTGTCTCAAAGACCAATTTAAAGCAATTTCTTCTATGTACATAAGATTTACTACTTTGATACCAAGTCAAGGGGAAATTCTCTTAAATATCCGAACTTTTCTTATTTTTGTCGATTGTATCGAGAGAGAATGGCATTTTGGGCTGGATGGTAAGAAATTGTTTTTAAAAATGTTTTAAAAATATATAAAACCCAAATAAGACCTTATAGAGAATATTGTACTCAGGCATGGGCTCCAGTATCGAGACATGGAGATTGGCGGGCATACAAAAAGAGTAACAAAAATAATAAAGAATTGAAACATTACAGTTACAAGGAGAGAGTGGAGAAATTAGGATTACCTACTTTATTAGAAACAAGAATGAGAGGCGGTTTAATTGAAACTTTAAAACATTTTAATGGAATTTCTAATCATGGTAGACATTTTTTCAATATTTCTCCTTGAACTGGAAATTTATTGTGAAAACAGACTTCAAAATTAAGTTAAATAACCAATTTTTGCAAATTGAGTTGTATATTTTTTGGAACAAATTGATTAAATTAAATTGATTAGATTAAAAAAAGCAATAATGTAGAAAATTTTAAGATTTAATTGGATGATTTAAAAAAGATAGTAAGAAAAAGAATTTTAGAGGACATTTTGGAAACTATGTACATAAATATAGTACAAACGTTTATATGTTCTATGCAAAGATTTTTTTAGAGATTGATAAGGGAAGATAGTAAAATGCGGATATGTCTAGGGAAGCATAACAAACAAACAAACAACAATAATAATAATGATAATAATAAATTTATGAAAGAAATTTAGATTTGACTCTACAAACAAGTGGCATATGCACAAAATGAGACGCACAAAATTCTCTGGGATTTTGAGATACAAACAGATCACCGAATCCCGGTTAGAAGACCAGACCAAGCGATAGTTAACAAAAAAAAAAAAAAAAAAGCAAAGAAAGAAAAAAAAAGAGAACCTACTCAATAGTGGACTTTGCCGTCCCGGCTGACCACAGAGTGAAAATCAAAGAAAACGAAAAAAAAAAAAAAAAAGAGACAAGTACTCAGATCTTGTCAGAGAAATAAAAAAAATCTATGGAACATAAAGGTAACGGTAATACCAATTATAACTGGTGCACTTGGAACGATTGAGGAGCTGGAAATTGGAGGACGGGCGGAGACCATCCAAACTACAGCATTGTTGCGGTCGGTCAGAATATTGAGAAGACTTGCTGTCATTCAGACTTCAGTGAAAAACCATCAGCTGATGTGAAAAACTCGCTAATAGTATGGTATATGCACAACCCTTCACCTGTCCTAGAAAATGACTCGCATAAACTCCTATGGGACTTTAATATACAAACGGATCACCTAATCCCGGCCAGAAGACCAGACCTCATTATAATCAACAAAAAAAAAAAAAGAGAATCTGCAAAATTGTCGACTTTGCTGTCCCGGCGGACCACAGAATAAATCTGAAGGAAAGTGAAAAGAAAGATAAGTACCTCGACCTTGCTAGAGAATTGAAAAAGCTGTGGAACATGAAAGTAACGATTGTACCAATTGTGATTGTTGCCTTAGGCACAATAACTAAAGGATTATTAAAAGGCCTGGAAGACTTGGAAGTTGGCGGACGGGTAGAGACTATCCAAACGACAGCATTGCTGAGAATGGCCAGAATCCTGAGAAGAGTTCTGGAGACTTGAGGAGACTTGCTGTCACTCAAACTCCAGTGAAAAACCATCAGCTAACACTGATGTGAAAAACACTAAAGGAGTAAATAAATTCTTTAGACGTTTTTAGACAGTTTTTTGCCTCTCGAGTTTTGAGTTTTCCCTCTTTCCTGTTTTATACAAAAGGAGATCTCAGTCGACTGGAGCTTTAGAATACACCAACTATATCTCTGCAGCTGGGTAAGACCCCACCAACAAGTTTCCTGGATATGACATTAAACCGTCTGATGGTGAGGTTCCAGTCCTTGAGCTTTGGGGAACGTGGAGTACCTTTTCATTGCCATCGCTCCCAGGTCCATTCTACAAGTTACGACAACCCACCTTACACAAACAACAGTCTAGTTCAGAGATGAGGAATCTACTACTTTATGGAGCTGCTAGATGGGTATAAAAGATAAAATAAAATAAAGAATTATTTAGAGCTGGCCTTTGTCGATGTCGGTTTTATTTTTCTTGGGACGTTGTTGTTTTAGCGAGGGCCAAAACACGACTGTTACATTTCGAGGTCACTCAGAAAAAGATTGGAAACCAATGTATAAGTCGAGCATACATCAGAAGTAAAAAAAAGGACCTTTTTTTTCGGTCAGATCTCATCTGAGAATTCCGTGACAAAAACAAACGATAGAAAGGTGTAAACTAAAAAGGTAGTTGATGACTTAAAAAAGCCAGGAGGGGAAAGAAGGAAAAAATCCCGTTTACCTGGAAGGAATGGTAAGATTTTATTTTTATTTTCATTGTATTAAATTGGGTTTAGTTTCAGTGTATTAAATTGGGTTTGGTTTCATTGTATTAAATTGGGTTTAGTTTCAGTGTATTAAATTGGGTTTAGTTTCATTGTATTAAATTGGGTTTGGTTTCAGTGTATTAAATTGGGTTTGGTTTCATTGTATTAAATTGGGTTTAGTTTCAGTGTATTAAATTGGGTTTAGTTTCATTGTATTAAATTGGGTTTGGTTTCAGTGTATTAAATTGGGTTTGGTTTCATTGTATTAAATTGGGTTTAGTTTCAGTGTATTAAATTGGGTTTGGTTTCAGTGTAATCAGCAAGGTTGAACAAAAGAAGATCGTAGGATTTTTTTGCTTCCAAGAGCCGGTTGGTATTTAGTGATATAGTTTTTTTTCTTTTTCCTCTCTGGGTTTGTTTTTCTTTTTTCCTTTTTCTTTTTTTAAGTCGTCATCTACCTTATTGGTTTATTTATCTCTGTCGCTTGTTTTTATCCTGTAGTTCTCTGATTAGATGTGACCGAAAAAAAGGTCTTTTTTAGAACTTATAATGAACTTAAAGCTATTCTAAATTCTTATTCTTACTATGAGATATTTATTGATTTATTTGTTTTATCACATTTCCTTATATTATTATTCATATGATTGAATAATCTTAACGGGATTCCAACCTGTCTAGGGTTATTCTATTCTTAAGAGGTTTGAGAATCACCTTCATAGTACATTTATATTTATATTCTTGTGTTTCTTATTTTTTTGCACACGGTATATTTTTATCCATAGTAAAAGGAATTTAAATCATATTCATAGAAGAGACTCTTGTCCTCGCCCCCTTGCCTGCGAAATGACTTTTACGACAACTAGTTTAGCTCTATAACAAACACATCTTCAGATACACACTTTTCAGAATTCTTGTATCTTCTTTCTAGTTTAATTTTCATTTTAATAAAAGTTCTTATGAAAAACTGTCTCCGGATTTCCTCCTTGACACAAACACCTGTCAACTTTATTTCATACGCCTACAAATATTGCCCTCAAATTCTGCTATGAAACCTTAAATAATTCCATCACTGTTCAAGTGTAGAAATACGCTCGGAATAACTTATTGTAATTATTCGTAATGCGTGTTCTATAGTCTAATTAATAATTAAAAGAAAACTACGTGTTGTTGCATCATCGTTTCTGTCGATGTCTGTTTAAACTGTAAACAAACACAAGTGTTATATAAAACACTCTTTAATCAGCTTACAGAAATCAGGTCATCTGTTAATCCATGAATGAAAGATTGTTTACAAACTTCGGATTATTTTCATAGTGCATTGCAACCTGAGGAGTTGGAATTTTTTAACAATTGGATTGTCACGTTTTGACTGATAGCCAGCCGTACTTAGCGAATAAAATGACATTAGTAAACAATGATTCACGTCTCTAAGGTTCATTAAATCTCAAGTACAGTTTTCTTCGTGCCTTCTCCTCAAAATCGTTATATTTAATTCTAGAAACGTAAATGTCACCGAGACACACGTCTTTTTTTTAAACATGTAAATTTTGTTTTACAGATGTTTGAATTTTGGAAACAATCTGGATGTGAAATTCTCCACTACCAGAAACGGACAAACAAAATTTCTTTCTAATTTAATAAGCTTTTGCTTAGATATGTCACACAGGCCTCATGTTGCTTTCAGAGCCTGCCGTTACTTAAGTGGTCACCCATCTAAGTTTTGAAAACGTTCATCGCTGCTTAATTTCGGTGATCTAAAAAGAATCAGTGCTTTCATTGGAACTTGACCGTAAATTTTGACAAAATTTGGTTTCTGCGCAGTAATTACGACGCGTAACTTTGTTGAGCAATCAGAAGTTTTCCCAATTTATATGAACCAGGAAAATCAGTTTCCCTGATTGTTTTCTATACCCCCACCCCGCACAAACAAACAAACAAACAAACAAACAAACAAAACAAAAGCGAACAAGAATTTTAAACTCAACAGTTAGTAAATACTTTCAAAGGAACCATGTCCTGCTGACTCACGTGATCTTTCCCACTCTTTCTCACATACACACATACATGCATATTCAACTCACATACACACACATGTATATATATATATATATATATATATAGATATATAGATATGTATATATATATATATATATATATATATATACATGACTTGACTTGCAATATACACACACATACACATTTACATATTTGACTTGATACATGAACTTAATACTCACACACATATATATATATACTTGACTTGACCCATACACACACACACGTACACATATATACATACTTGACGTCACACACACAAATACTTGACATATACACATATATGTATGTACTTGACTTAGCACATGCACACACGTGCTCATACAAATATATATATACTTGACTTAACACAAACACATATATAAATGTATGTACTTAACTTGACACGTACACATACACATATATAGATATTTCACACACACACACACACACACACACACACACACACACACACACACACACACACACACATACGTGTATATATATATATATAGCTGAAAAAATTGGAGGGTGGCAGAAAGGAACAAGACTGTTCTTATTGGCATCGGATTAGCCGAAACGGTGGGCTTGCTGCTGCTATTGTGGTGGGGGAAGAGTAACGGGGTTTTTTGGAAGTGGGAGAAGGAAGTAAAATTTCGGACTCTTTCCTCGAAACTCATCGTAGGGTGAAGACGTACCGGAGATAGCTCGTGGAGAAGTTTAAAGGTCTAGCAGAGAAACATAGTTTCTGAGAGATGCAGGCCTGGAGATTTTTGAGAAGAAGCTCACTATTATGGTCAAGCAGAGAGACGAGTGAGTCTCTGAGACATGCTGACTAGAAGTTGTCAATTTGTTTATTAGCTATCTCGTAGAAAAACAAACCGGAATAATTCAGGTCTAAAGGACATGTAGATTCCAAACAGAAAGAAAGAAAGAAGATAACAAGGAAAGAAAGAAAAGGGTAAACTCTCACCATAAACAACAAAAAAGGAAAGGAAAGGAAAGGAAAGAAAGAAAAGAGTAAAGAAACGAAAGAAAAAGAATAAGACATCGACAACTAAACAACAAACTTTCCCCACAGACAAAGGAAGAAAAAAGAAAAGTGCAAAGAAAATAAAGAAAAGCAGAAGAGGTCGCCGACTAAATAACAAACTTTCCCCGCAGACATGAACTCAGAAGTTTTTGGCTTTCTCCTACAAAGAAAGAAAGAAAGAAAGAAAAAAGAAAGACAAAACGGAACCGGTTTCAGCCGCTTTACATGTAATTTTAGATACTATTATTAATGCTACCTTAGTTTTATGTTTTGTTAATGAATGTAAGAGATGTGTAATTTTTGCATGTGTTTTTAATGTAGTTCTTGTTTTATGTTTTGTTAATGAATTAATTCTTGCATAGGGACTGATATGCAACCCACTAGCTGTTGTCTGTTTTTGTCCACTTTATTGAATAAAGTATTTGTAACTTGTGTAATAAGTGTCTGGTTTGATTTTAGCATTGAGACTTTTACATCTAGTAATTATTTTTTGGTAATTTGTTTTTAAGTCAGTTTTTGGCAACGACCCCCAAAATTTCGACAATACTTGACTTACTTACGAACTTAATACTAACAAAAAGATTTTTTAAAATGAACATTATCAAAACATACTTTTCTTTCAAAGAAGTTTTCTTGTGCAAATAACTGCATATAAATGGAATCTATTTGATTCCTCTAAATGTCTTTCTTCCCCCTGTCGGTGAGGTTTAGAATATGTTGATGTGTCTTCCCCTGCAGGGGAGTAAGACTCTTAAAAAGGTTTATCTTGGGGGGTATAACACTAAACTGCATCTGATGGTCAAGCTCTAGTTCTGGTGATCTGGGGAGTGTGGCGTACTCCCTCATTGTCATTACTCCCTGGTCAACTCTGACCCGGAGTGGTAGTACCTGTTAGGGTTTCATCTATAGGTCACATAGATGTTTAAAAATGATTCGTATTCAATTGGGATATTTGTCGCAATATAACAGTAAATTGGTTTTATTAAGAATAATTATTTAAAAACTTAATTGTTTATGGAAAAAAGCTTGACGGTAATTGCACAAGAATGCTACAAGCTATACGGAACAAATCTAGGAAGCAACATCTTACAAAATAGCAGCTGTACGGCCACCTACCTCCTATCTAAAAAAAACCCATCCAAATCATACGAACAAGACATGTGGGACACAACTGGAAAAGTGAAGACGAACTCATAAGCGACGATATTTGAAACCATGACAATGCGTGCAAATCATTTGTATAAGGTGCATTTTATAAATAACCGTGGGTAAAAAACATCCCCAAGAAAAAAAAAATGTACTAAAAATATAAGTATAAATGTACAAAGAACACAATTCCTTAACTTCTAGGCATAAAATAACCACAAACGGGTTGACGTCATATATTTTTCTCTGTCATTCATTATTACTTATACAGTTGTTCAATGTATTGTTGTTGTTTTTCATTCGTTCTTACTTTTCTTTCTTCTCTCCGTGTAGAACTAATGGCGAAATTGCTGACTTGACTGTCGCATGTAAAAGAAGTACAATTTCTTACGGTCTGTTTTCTACAACTCCTTCACATGTATACTGTTTAGTAATTTACGAAGCTCTTTGCTTCGATGCGGCACAAGACCGAATGAATGGGGCACCCAATGAGACTCGAACTCATTCGTGTAGGTTTACTAGTCAAGCTTGTTAACCATTACACTACCAAAGCTGCCCACATGTATACTGTTTAATCACAACTATCTTACGGGTATAAAATCTATCGTAATTTGTTCACTGAAACCTTTGGAATATCTTAAAAGCATTTTTGTAATATTTACCAAATCAGAGTAGAGTGAATAAAAAAAATCTCTTAGCGCCGATTTTCTAATTGATTTTTTGATCTGAACAGAATGTTTTTGGATTTCTTCTTTGGTTGTCAAATCAATTTTTAAATGCTTCTAAATTGGTTATTTTAACAAACATTTCTATTCTGAATGGCCAACCTTGCTACCGATGTTTTAAACAATGTGTGTTCAGGTCTCCTTTCAGTGAAATTGAAATGATATGTGTACATAGCAACTAGGTAGCCGTAGATACCGTTTGCAAGAGAAGTAAGCTATCAGATAGAGTTACCGGCCTTGAAGTCAAACTCAACTTATGCTGCAGCGTGACGTTCTATATCATAATATTATACGCCATGTGCTGCAGTTAAACTCAGCATAACTTAGCGCGCTGAGACTTGTCTAGGATGATTAAAGAGAAAAAGATATATATATATATATATATATATACAGAGAGAGAGAGAGAGAGAGAGAGAGAGAGAGAGAGAGAGAGAGAGAGAGAGAGATGGGAAAGAAAGAAGAGGAAAATACACAATAGCTCCTTGGTATCCACGAGGTGTTTTCGAGGTGTTTCGCAGATACCAAAATACACGAATACTCAAGTCTGTTACATAAATTCCTTATATATATATATATATATATAAAAATTTCGACTTTGGGCTTACAATGCACCTTTCTGATACAAGTTCCATAGCACAGCATTTAAAAAAACATTCATGCCTAACAACAGAAGTACGGAAAATTTTCACCGAAAACACAACAATATTAGAACATCAAAATAACAAACAAAAACTACAGATTCTCGAAGCGCTACATATTAGAAACATGCAACCTAAACTTAACAGAATTAATTTTCAAACCAGTGCTAATGTACTTAAATATCTTTAGTAACTGACACTATTTATAGAACAATTTTAAAAGTAAAGGCTACACACTGCAACGGCCTAGATGCTCTTCTTCTTACAAAGTAGTAATGTACATACAAAAGTTACATCACTTTTGTAATACATCCTCCCCTGATGATGGCCCAAAGTCAGGCAGAAAGTACTTGGAAAATAAACAATTATGGAAAATATATCAATCAATTCGCCCCGAATACTATAAAATCAATACGGCAATATGAAAGGACCAACAAGAAAATATGTAGACATTATTATATTCAACGAAATTTGTATTAATAAAGAAATGCTGCCAAAATATACATATGTATATATATGTTGGCGACCTGAAGGCTCCCTTTTCAATACCTATTACACCGCGGTGTTGGGGAGGGCGCTACTCTATTCTCTGGATTTCTCCACTTTATCCTTAAAACGTACCTTATAATACTGGATGTCCTTGTGGTGTAATGGTTAAAGCGATGAATCGTAGTACGCGAGTTCGTACTCCAGTCGCGCTATTACGTTCACTTTCGGGCAAATACCCTTGGGAAAGGTATGAACCCCCTTATTCTCCCTCCAACTATGGGTAAATAGTAGGAAGGACTAGGTTCTTCAGCCTTGGTGAGGCAACTAGTCTAGGAGAAGGAAAACTCTGAATTCAAACCTGTTAAACTCCGCTTAAAAATTGACCTTGTGTCATATCCTGCCCGAGCGGAGGGGTTGGTAAATAGTACCTTATAATGCTGAGTGCCGCCATCAAGTACCATTTTCTGAGTATTTGGTATGATTCGACCCGGGATTGAACCCCGGTCTCCTGGACCATAAGCAAACACTCTACTCATAAGGCCAAAAGACACCCGTCCACAACGAGGCAAGCTGATGGACGTTGGTGGCGACCCGTAAAACTTGAGGACGATATCCTGATGGCTGAGTAGTTCTTGATCCTGCAACACTCCACTTTGGTGCTTATCAAGTTATACGAGTGGTCGGAGGGGCCCGATCCGATCAATCAGCTGGTAATGACAAGTCCTCGCACCTATATGAGTGTCCCGACCATATTCTTCAAATTGTGGCAAACAAGTATCCAACCTTATTTTATCTTAAAAGTGCTTGAAGGAGGTGTGTCTGAGAGTCAATTGCACTGGGATAGCAATATTTGAAACCATTTAAACTGAGTGCAAACAAATGATTGATATCAAATATAATCAGTAATGTTAGCATTACTTGAAACCATTTAACTGTGTGCAAACAAATGATTGATATCAAATATAATCAGTAATGTTAACATTACTTGAAACCATTTAACTGTGTGCAAACAAATGATTGATATCAAATATGATCAGTAATGTTAGCATTACTCGAAACCACTTAACTGTGTGCAAACATACGTTGAATTGTAATAGCTCTTCTTATGTATTGAGCGCTCCGGGTAGTCGATAACGTATATGTAAAAAAGTTTTACGTAAAAAAATTCTTTCACTTACGTCGAGAATGACAATGGCCCTGGGGCAAGATATTCCGCTGACTTTACGTCAGTCGAGTTTCGATCTCGGCTGGAAGCATCTCGTTTGTTTAGTCACAATGAAGAGTTATGATACAACGAAGTAATCTGTCTGTAGATGACAATATATATATGTGTGTGTGTGTGTGTGTGCTGTTAGGCCGGAATCCTTCATTTAAGCATATTTGATTAAGTAATAAAGACATTTTGTTTATATAATTTTATTGGTAGATGAATTTACCGAAATTGTCCCTAGCGCTTTTGGACCTATTTTGTTTATATAATTTTATTAGGATCCTTTCAAGTTTCCTGACAAGTATTTTGGTTTTCGGTTGGAGTTGGTAGATGAATTTACCGAAATTGTCCCGAGCGCTTTTGGACCTATCATCAGGGGTTATTTGTAAGTGTAAAAGATTTTTTAAAGTCTTTGTTAAAGTTTTTTAACATTGCAAAAATCACTTAAAGGTATAGTTGCTTTAAACTGAGATGCTAATAACATCAAACGAATTTAAAACAAAATGCCATCAACGGAAATAAAATGTTTATCGATAGAAATAGAATATTTTAAAATTTTCTCTTTTTCACTTCGTTAATAACTCATTAAGAAAAACTTAAAATAAAGGTTTTTCAAAACATTGTCACTATTTTCGAATTTAATTCTATAAATTCTAGGCTTTTTGGTTTTATATGTTGGGCTTCTAGGATTTGCAAGTAAAAAAGTAAAGTCAAGGGTGACCCGAAGGCTCCCCTTTCAATAGCTACTACACCGAGGTATACGGGAGGGTGCTTCTCCATTCCTTGGATTTCTCCACTTTACCATTGATCCTAACCTTATAATGCTGAGTGTTAAGCAAGGCGGCATCGAGTACGATTTTTTGAGTCTTTGATATGATTCGACCTGAGATTGAACTCCGGTCTCCCGGACCATTGGCAAACACTCTAATCATTAGGCCAATGGCCCATTCTCTAGGATTTGTAGTCGTGGATTATTAATTTCATGAGCTATTATAGTAGTGTTTTCAACTAGAATTTTTCGAAATTTGGATTTGGGGAGAGAGTGGCTTTTAAGATATTGGGCTAGAGAACTAAAATCATTAAGGTGCACAGTAAGACGTCTTGAAAAAGTCGTAGTGGTAAGACTAACGTACGTATTATTTTCATTGGAAACACAGTCTTCCAAGGGATATTTGAACATATATACGACGTTTGTCCAATCAGTTCAGTGGGGAGGGAAGAGTTATTGGAAATAACTAGGTTGGAAGTTTTAAATTAGTTATTGTAAATGATAAATTTTATTTTTTGTTAGGATCAGTAGGGAGAACATGTTTTTGGATTGTTTCTTTTTAATATATGTTCATCTATCTTATAATTATGAAATTGGTTTTGGTAATAAAGGTTTATTGGTTGTTAATGGTTTAGGATATTCTCTATGTTATGTTATGCAGGTTTATTAATGAATTGTTTAATTTCTGTATCAACAATGTAGTTCGAAAACCTATTATTAATAAGTATCTATTTTATATTTTTCAGTTCATTAAGGAAGATATACTGTGAGGAAGAGATTAGTTTAGCTCTGGAAATAAATGTTTTTTATGATGGTTCATTTATAAAGGAAGGGGAATTCATGATGGAAATTGAGGGTACAGGGATTAATGTTGATAGGTCTTTTAACTATATATATATATATTTTCTGTGATATCCATTATGGATTAGTTCTAGATCATCTTGCAGATACCAATTTCGATAATTACTCGAGTCCGTTATATAGGCAGTGTGCTGCATAGGCTGAGATAGTTTCATATTTGCAAATCGCCGGCAACAAACACCCTTCACTCACTCTATAAAAATCTCGGTGTAAAATTGTTTATTTGAACTGTGTAGTATATAAAACATAATAATTCCCACTTAAAGATTTAGACGGAAAACGACTCTATTTAAAATTACATTCCACCAAAAATTAACTCATTATTTGATGTTAATAAAATAATTTGCTTCGTATTTCATAAGAGATGAGGTCTTTTATTAAACATGTTTCCATTTCAATTTTAGTCTTAAGAAGGTTGAGGCATTTTTGGATGGGTCATTTTCGTTATATGGTTTTTCCATTTATGCGATGAAATGGCAAGAAAAGATGAGACCATTCCACTTTTAAGGTTGAGGCATTTTTGGATGGGTCTGTTTGTGTATATATATATATATATATATATCATCTGCAAAGCTCTTCGAAAGAATTAAGCACTCTGGTAGCCGATAGGGTATAAACATGTAAACAAACAGCTGCTGCTGTTGCTACATAAATACCTTAACAATTCCCTTAGCCAAACGTGGTACGCTTGTTAGTCGAGCGGTCTGAGACTTAGTCTAACGTAAAGTTGGATGGGTTTCGATCCCGGCTTCGAGCGTCCTACGTGTCTAGCCACTCTGAAGAGTTCTGATAGAACGAAACAGTCTGTTTGTGGATGACAATATGTATATATGTATATATATAAACAGGATTTGGGGTTAAGTAACCCACAAAGGTGATATGCTATTAGACTAAATAAATAAACAAACAAATACAGTGTACACAATACAAGTAACCAACGAATGAATCGTGTGGCGGTAATATTCTACCTTAGCCCTTACAGAGTGGCCGGAGAGATCTGATACAATCAATCGGCTTGTCATGTCAAGCCCTGTTCCGGCTGTATTCTTCAAATTGCTCTCGTAGCAAACAAGTAAAAGTAAAGTTGGCGACCGTAGTCGAGGGTAACTCTAAGGTTCCCTTTTCAATAGCTACTACACCGAGATGTAGGGGAGGGCGCTAATCCTTTCCCTAGATAGCGCCTCTTTACTCTTGATACGTACCTTATATTGCTGAGTGTTAAGTAAGAGGTATCAAATACCATTTTTTGAGTCTTTGGTATGACGCGACCAGGGATTGAACCGAGGTCTCCCGGACCACTGGCGAACACTCTACCCAGTAGGCTAATGAACCGGTTACTAGCTACTCTATTTTATCTTAAATAGGCTAGAAGTCGGTATTTGAGGGTCAATTTTGCTGAGATAGCAATATTTGAAACTGTTTTAACTATGTGCTAACAAAATCTCGAGCAAGTTATTTGTGATAGTTGGTGCGTTGTGCATTACCTCACTTTGTGTGTGCAAACAAATAGTTAATATTAAATTGAATTATTAGTTTTAACAATTCTTTAAACCATTTAAATGCGTGCAAACAAATGAATAATTTTAGATTGATCTATAAATGTTAGATTGCAATACTTGAAATGATTATATGCAAACAAATGAGGTCTACCCGTTTAAAAATATACTTACCGACAAACATTTCACTTACAAGTTATATATATATATATATATATATATATATAACACCCTATATATATATATATATATATAGGTTATTAAATTTGAAGTAGGTCATGTTTGTTATGCGTTTACAGATGTTGGTTTGGGTGTTTATGGGTAGTGGTGAGTCGAATTTAATTTTTCTTAAGAAGGTTTTGGATGGGCTGTTTGTGCAGAGAGAATTTACGTCTACACTGTTCATACCCATCAAAAAGGCCTCAACCTTTTTGCTACTCCTTTAAGAAAAATTAAATTCAACTCACCACTACTCAACATCTGCGGGGGTTGTCCTCGTGGTGTAATGGTTAAAGCGATGGACAGCGGAATCGTAGTAAGTGAGTTCGTACTCCAGTCGCGCTATTACGATCATTTTCAGGCAAATACCCTTGGGAAAGGTATAAACCCCCTTATCCTCCCAGCTATGGGTTAAATAGTACTACTACTGTTCTTCTAGGAGAATAGCATTGGCATTAAATAACCTACAAAAGTTGATATGCCATTACATTACATTTAAACTGCGTGCTTATGCTAAACTGAATTGTTTGAAATTAAACCGTTTTTGACATTGAAACTCTACTTACACTAAACTGAATTGTTATATATAGAACTGTTTTGACATTTTACTGTGTAAACAAAATCTGTAGTTACGCTAAACTGAATTAGCTGAATTAGAACTGTTTGAATAAACTGAATAGTTTGAAATAGAAATGTTTTTGACAATTAAACTGTGTACTCATGCTAAACTGAATAGTTTGAAATAGAAATGTTTTTGACAATTAAACTGTGTACTCATGCTAAACTGAATAGTTTGAAATAGAAATGTTTTTGACAATTAAACTGTGTACTCATGCTAAACTGAATAGTTTGAAATAGAAATGTTTTTGACAATTAAACTGTGTACTCATGCTAAACTGAATTGTTTGAAATAGAACTGATTAAAATGGATTTGGAGTTAAATAACCATTGATATGCCATAAAACCCAACCAACCAACCTAAATGTATGCACACAGACCGAAAAGCTTATAGTTTCTCTTCATCATTTTCTTCTTGTTTGGGTCGAGAACTTTTCGGTGCTCCTTTGCATTCATTATGTCCAACGATTTTGGCATTCTAATCGTAAATAAAATTCAGGTCATATGGTCACTTGATCAGAACTTTGCCACTAATAGTAGTTCATTTAGAATATAGCTAAGTGCAGCTAAAATCTTTTATGCAGTTTCAATCAACTACCTGCATAAAAGATAGGACTATTTTTTCAATGCGCCCATAAATTATTTCTTGGCGCAAAGGCGGTCTAGGTAAGTACAGAGGTCTAACGAAAGAATATTTTTCTCTTGTCCTTAGCCTCAGCAGATTTAGGTGTAGTGGATATTTATTCACAAAGACGTTAATGATCATACAATACTTTTAGCAGGCACACATTTAACTTGTAAATTTTGAATATTGGCCCAAGAGCGTTACTCACTTCGTTATATATATATATATATAAATGGAAGTGGAATTTGATTTTTAAATTAGACTTTGATATGGTACCCTTATATAAAAATAAAGTGAGAGAGAGAGAGAGAGAGAGAGAGAGAGAGAGAGGGAGAGAGAAGGAAGATGGAGAGGAAGGAAGAAAGAAAAAAGAGATCTCGCAAAAGTGGGTACAGAAAGAAGAGAAAAAAGAAGCAAAGGAGGAAAAAGAGATAGAAAGAGAGCGAAAGAAAATGGATTAAGAGAGAGAGAGAGAGAGAGAGAGAGACAGACAGACAGACAGAGAGGAGAAAAAGAAGGATAGGAAGAAAGAAAGAGAGGTAGAGAGAGAGAGAGAGAGAGAGTGAAAGAGGGTAAAGATAAATTGATAGAGATATAGATAGATACCTAGATATATAGATAGAGAGAGAGAGAGAGAGAGGGGGGGAGAGGATTGGAAGAAATAGAAATAGAAGGAGAGAAAGCGAAAATGGGTAAAGACAGAGGGAGAGAGAGAGAGAGACAGACAGAGACAGACAGAGACGAAAAAGAAAGAGTGGAAGAAAGGGAGATAGAGAGCAAGCGAAAAGAGGGGAAGAGAAGAGGGAGAAAACACAGTATCGAGTGAAAGAAAGATAGATAAAAAGATAGCGAGCAAAAAGAGATAGAGAGGATGGAGAGGAGAGAAAAAGAAGGATTGGAAGAGAGAGAAAGAGATAGAAAGAGAGTGTGCAAAAGGGGACCAATAGTGAGAGAAGAAAAGTGATAGGAAGCAAGAGAGATAGAAAAAGAGCGACCGATAAAAGCATTTAGAGAGAGAGAGAGAGAGAGAGAGAGAGAGAGAGAGAGAAAAGGTAAAAATAGGGAGGGAAGACTGTGAAAGAGAGAGAGAGAGGGAGAGTGAAAGAGACTTAAAGTGAAAGAAAAAGTGAAAGAGAGAGAGTGAAAAAGAAAGTGAGAGAGAGAGAGTGAGTGAAAGAAAACTGGAAGAAAGAGAGGGACTAAAAGACTGTGAAATAGAGAGAGAGAGAGAATAGGTAGTTAAATAGGGATACCTTGCTGTAGCTCTCAGCCAATTCACAATGCTCAAAAGTATACATTTCCATGGTGGAAATACATATAAGACGTTATGAAAATATTTCAATTTAACGTTAAACGGATCAATGATTAATAATTACAAGTTTTTCCTTTTGATTTTAAAGCCTAAATGCATCTGTTTTGTATCGCGGACAAGATATTTTCCAAACCTTCTAGCAGAAATGAATCACGACAATGTCTTTTCCAATGGGTTAAACTGTTCCTCTTTTTCAAACTAACTTTTTTTTGTTCAAAGACACGTATATCCCTCAAGTTCTGAATGGGATTGCAATGTAGAGAATATGCTGGCCAGTCCTTAACTTTCACGCTTATAAACCATCCTTTCTTGATTGTATTATTGTGAATGGGTTTTGTCTTGCTTGAATACAAATTTCCTTCTAAGATGATGGTTGGCAAACAGACTCCTCTCAAGCACTTAACTGTAACGCTGAGCGTTTTACTCGCTTTCCATCATCGTCAATTCAACTTTGTCTTTGAATGAAAAGCTCCTCACCTAAACACGTTATCGGCCAAGTGGAAGTTCATCAAAAAAATTGCTCTATCTTCCGAAGAACAATATATCCACTTGTGCGGTCGGGGAGAAATCCAAAATCCAGTTAAAGTTAGATTTTTAAAAAGTTTACATATCTGTTCTTCAGAACCACGAGAGGAAATGAGCGCCGGTATCAGTTCATTGAACCAGCCATTTTCTGTGAATGAAGCTTTACAACATACTGTTATTCGTCAAGTACACTGAATGATATCTAATAAAAGGATCTTCGAAGATTCTCAGGTTTGTAGGTGATCAAATGCTTTAGATCTAGGATTTACGGCTTGTCTTGTTTTTTTTAATGGGATATCAACCTTTATGGTTTTATTCAATGCCGAAACCATCTTTGTTAGAGAACAGTCGTGGTACCATGTAACCAATAGCAAGGAGGATAAGGAGGTTCATACTTTTCCCAAAGATATTTTCCTTCCAAATAGTACTTCTAATGTCCGCTAGGTGTCGTGATCAAAGTAGCATATAAAAGAACCCGGTAAAGTCAAACTCTCTCTCTTACTTCTGTCTTGACAACTAGAAGCACTCACACGTGTGTACCATTCTCGACAGAGAATGGTTTCGCTTTAACGATACCATGGATGGATGTAAGTTTTCACACATCAACTTTTATTCTATAAAGGGCTCTTAACTTATACTAAAAAAAACTCTTCAACTACATGATAGGACTTTTTCTATAGAATAACTCTTTTGGTATTTCATTTCATTTCTGTATTCTTTTTATTGAGTTTGCTCAGACAAAAATATTTTGTTAATCCGACGCGAATTGTTTTGCATTGTCTACCACGTCGAAATATCAAACCATAATATATTTACTATTCTACAAATGTCCGAATTGTGTTTCTCACTCTCAAATGATTTTGGCGGTGAATTGTGCAACTCAGATACAACAAATATACGAAAACAAACGCTTTAAGTCGTCAATAATGTGAGATACTCAACGACCACATCTGATCTGTATTAAAATTGTAGTTGTGAATTTTAAAACTTGTTCGTGTTCCTTAATCTTTCAAACTAGCGTTTAAATAAGAATTTACTTAGTACTTATTTTGGGGATACTTTTCAAATACGCGACAATTTTTATGCAATATGGTTATTGTTAATGACTTACTCTAGAAATGTATAGAAAATTTGGAAAAAAGGAATTGTCAGTGGTCAAGAATTAATACAAGTATTACTGGCACGATATGGTTATATGTGTAATGTAATTACACATATATAATGTAATACATTACTTTATTATAGAAATGTACTGAAAATCGATTAATATACTATTTACTTCGTCAACCGCTATAGACAGGTTTCGACATAAGTTTTTTTTTGTTGTTTTCTCCAGATCCACCCGATTAACTGATTAATTTTAACGGCATGACAACCTGTCAGCTATTATCTTATGCCAAGAATTTAGGGAATTGCATACATTATTATGGGAGATGCTCGTGGTGTAATGGATAGGGCGAACCGAGTGCAAATCCTGGACGAGGGTGTTTGAATTTCACATAGCGCTACTACCCTTTGGAAAGGTATGAACCCTCCCTCCAGCAATAGGTAAAATAATAGGGCAGACTGGTCTCTTTAGCCTTGATATAGCAACTGGTCTAGGAGAAAGGAAACTCTGAATCTAAATCTGTTAAAGAACCGCAAAAAACTGATTTTGTGTCACATCCAGCTTGTGCGGAGGAGATGTTAAATATATACATCTCTGTGGGAGTAAAGTTGTCATTTGTTCTTGACTTAGTCTCGTCACGTTTGTCTCGTGGTATCTGCCGAATTCACGCGATGATAGATTACAAACAACTTTTTGATTTTTTAAAAACCGCACACTTTATTTATTACTTATTGTTTAGGCGAACTCACACAGTGAGTGTGGATTTTTAAGCCACTATTTTGTCCAGAGGGGAAATTCCATTGTCTAGAATTGATATTCCCCACTTAATAAATTTCGCTCTTGGCGAACCCTCATGCGGAGTTGCTTCCGTAGCCGCCGAGGCTAATCTGTTCCAGAATCGAATTAACTTTTCCGTCTCTTATCTCTTCTTCCAATCGTGTGTCCCGTATCGACCAATCAAATCATTTGAGGAGAAAGAAAGTCTGTGTCTCTTACTGATTGTGTTTTTCTCATCACGTGAACAATGACCGAATCTAACAATGGCCGACTCGTCCCAGACGGAGAATACATCCGGACTTCCTTTCATTCTGCCTTGGAGACACTGAGATCACTTACAGGTCATCACACCGTATGACTACCAACGGGCAAGGGATCCAATACATTTTGATAGCCATTTTTACATTAGAAAATGTCGTGAGCATAATATGAATATCTTTGAGTTTAAATAATCTTTATGATCCTTTGACCTTGATTGACCTAGTTAAATACAGGAAAGATGTAAATGAGCTGATGAATTAATTTGTTAAATTAATTAGCATAATTCTAGGATCATAATTTATCGTTCTTGAGTAAATATTAGATAAGATACAATTACTTATATTTTCTCTACCTCAGGTGAGTAAGTATCGACACGTCAGCAGTTCATCTGATAAAAAAACCCACACACACACAAAAATATTTTAATTCGTTTTTTTTTTTTAAGTTCAAGGAACTTGTGATTTACTAAGCTTTACTTAGTCTTGCATATGGACATACAGTCCCTGCTGTTTCTAAACGGCCACCCATCTACGTACTGAACAGGATAATCACTGCTTAACTTTGATGATCTGGTAAAGACTAGCGCTTTCGACTGCAAGGAAAGGTTAAAGGTTTGATTTCTTTGTTTTAATGGCATATCAACATTCGTGAGTTATTTAATGTCAAAGACACCCTTATAGAAGAACATCAGTGATTCTATTTAACCTATAGCTCGTGGATAAGTGGGTTCATGCCTTTCCCAAGAGTATTCGTCCGAGAATGAACTGGAGTTCGAACTTGCCGCAGTCCAGCGCTTTAACCATTACGCCCCGATGACTCTCCCTCGTCGCCCACCGAAAGGTTAAAGAAACTTGACAGACAATGTCCCAAACGTGCTGAAATCTGCGATGAAGAGGACGTGCATTTTAAAGTACTAGGCTTTTCCTTCTTTGGTTGAGCTGAGAGCATCTCAGCAGCCCTTTGTATTATTGCGAAAACTCAAACAACAGCACTAATGAGAACAACAATAAAATGAAATCAAATTTTATTTTTGATTTTTTTAAGATTGATGAACAAAGAGAAATAAAGAAAAATTGAGTGCCATTTCATTATTTGTAGAAACCAAGATATATATATATATATATATATATATATATATATATATATATATATATATATATATATATATATATATATATATATATATATAAAGTAAAGACATTGAAATAAATAAAAAATTTCAAAGTTATCTGAATTTTATTATTAGAAAAATTCAAGGGCGAATTTCCAGCCCGTTTGTTTAAGATATTGGCACTAATGGTATTTTCCAAATTTAGCCCAAATGATTCCCACAATTGAACCAATGCATCAATTCTTTCCTCCTAAAATATTTATGCACAATTTATAGTTTTCTTTCTGTCTTTCTTTCTTTCTTTCTTTCTTTCTTTCTTTCTATTTATATAAACGTTATATATATATATATATATATATATATATATATATATATATATATATATATATATATATATATATATATAAACAAATCGTTTAAAAACGCTTTTATCATAAACCAGAAAAGTGCTCAATGCCGGAGACTAGAGCAGATTAAAACCTAAAATGAATGAATGCTTATTTATCTTTTTGTGTCAGTTTCATTACTGCCAGTTTCATGTGTTTAAAAAAATGCAATCATCATATGAGACTTGCGAATAGAAAGGATGAAAACACTCCATGTTCTTCGCACGCTGCAAGAAACGACTGCATTGCTGAGGAACAGAAGTGGGAGCAGTGGAAGTGAGAGGGAGAGTAAAAACAAATCGAGATGTTAAACGTATCTTATTCAAACATTGCCAAATCGCTATTTTAAGATGGGGGTTTCAAGTTTGAAACCATAAAATCTCAAAATCAGAGTTTTCATTCCGACTTTCCACTTATAGAAAGTATATCATAAATAGTTAATAAATCAGCTCGATGATTAGTGACAAAATCTATAAAATGCGCTAAATTGCTGCATGGAATTTTCTAAAATTCTATTCTTGCTAAGAGGTAATTCCTTCCATAAAAGAGAAGTGGCAGCAGTGTCCTAGAGAAATCTACTAAAAACAGGTATCAAATCAAGAAGAAGAAGAAGAAGAAGAGAGAGAGAGAGAGAGGTCCTTTTGGGGGTATATGTTAATATACTTAGCACCCCCCAAACGCTGAAAGATTGTTGAATGTACCATTATTTCTAATTACAATACTATTTAACAAAGACCTGTTTTTTCAACTTATCTCCTTATTTAGTCACATAAGATCTAAAATGTTACAATATCCCTTATTTGAATTAGTTAGTTTTCAATAATTATTCTTTTTATTCATACTCACTTTTAATGTTTTTGAATTACAAGAAGGAAACACACACACACACACACACACACACACACACACACACACACACACACACACACACACACATATATATATATATATATATATATAGCAAATGCGTTATGCTTGAAAATAAATTTCGAACCCTGATTACGTCACATAGTTTTGAAACAGACCGCTACAAACGGCAGTAGAATAGTAAGGTTTTTCTCATTTTTTTCTTTCATTTTAAAATTGAATACAATTCAAAAGATAAAACACCACATATTAATATTGCCCTGATGATGGTTTAATATAAAAACCGAAACGTTTAATATGTGCAAATTATTCAGCTATAAATAAAATCACCCTCTGAATACTTTACTTTTTTATATTTGTATATTTACCTACCATCGGATTCATTTCCATTTACCCTAATATATATATATATATATATATATATATATATATATATATATATATATATATTACCTCGTTGTACGTCACCTCGACCTACTTCAAATTCACCTTTATGCCACTACTTTAGATAAAATTTTTGTCCAGCGAAGGTCATTACATCCGACGTTACATCACAAACGTCATATAATAAAGTTGAAAAATTAATTTTTTTTTTTCAAAAATATATTTAAAATGAATAAAATGCATAAAAATTAACATTAAAAGATAAAACAAGCTAAAAAAAAGATACATTTAAAAGAGTAGAGACGGCATTTTTAAGAGCCAATCACAAAATAGATGATATAATTTTATCACTTGTATCCCCTTTTCTTTAAAAATACGACTAAAATGTGTTTTTTTGTGTTCTTTAATGCTTTTGCGAATTATTTAACTTTTTCAAAAGTTATTTACGCTAGTTTTACGGCGTTTGTTTCCATTTTGAGGTATTTTATGGCATTATATAGGGTTTATGTAAAAAACTGGGTTACGTCACAGCTTTTTGCACCAATTAATGGCGTAGGGTTGGGTATGAAACTGTGTACACACACACACATACACACGCACACAGACTCACACGCACGCACACACACACACACACACACACACACACACACACACACACACACATATATATATATATATATACGCTATCATCCATAAATATGTATACCCCGAACAATTTTAAATAACAAGTTAATATTCTGTTGAAACAAAGATAACAGAATTCAAGTATATTTCTCGTGGAACATACTACTAAACTCAACAGTTTTGACACTTAGTATTCAAAAGTAAAATTTCATTGATGTAAGAGGTGTACTAACTTTTGGACTGCTACATATTCATATTTTTGGTTATAAGTAAATGTCAAACACGAGCAGGATACTGCTGTGTGTCTCGTTCCAAAGAAAGTAGAGTGCCACAAAACTCTGTCACCCCCCCCCCCAATACGCACATCCGTATAAAATGTTATTTGCAGAAAGTACACATATGTATAGACATCATTACAATCATATCCAATCACAATAAGTGTCTATGTTTTTATGTAAATGCGTGTGTGTAAATGCATGTGTATCTCTGTGTGTGTGTGTGTCTGAGTGTATGTGTGTCTGTGTCTGTGTGTGTCTGAGTGTAAAGTGTATTTTTATAACAATTTTTCTTTTAAACAAGTTTTATTGAAGACCAGATAGACAAAGTTTCTTTTAACGGTTTTTCGTACAAGATTACAAATGTTTGGTTTATATATATTTATATATATATATATATATATATATATATATATATATATATATATATATATATATATATGTATATGTGTGCGCGTGTGTGTGCCTATATATATATATATATATATATATATATATATATATATATGTATATATTTATATATTTGCACAGACACATGGGCAAACTTAGTGTGAATCAGGCTTTCTAACCTCGCCCTCTCAAATAATAATTTACGGATTAGTTTTATTTCTACACAAATGTCTCGTATTTACGTAATTTCATTTCCCACGTTTTTTATCTTTTTTCTTCTCACTTATTCTCAACCGCATTTGTAGACATCAGTAATTGTACAAAAAACAGTAGTTACAATATATATATATATATATATATATATATATATATATATATATATATATATATATATATATATATGACTGTCACATCAAATTTACAAAGAAATTTATTTGAAAATTACTACCACATATTTTCCTCAGAATAGCCATTTGAACATTTCAAATAATTTTAAGCCAACGGAAACGCAGAAATAACTTAGATAGAGTTCTGTTTGCAGCAATAAAAGTTCTTTAAAATATTCTTTAACATACAAAGAAGGTTTATTAGAAAATAATGACGTTGTTTTAAAAAATGTCAGTCATTTCTGATTCACAATCACGACCAAAAGAAGAACCTTGAAGAATGGCACGAGTAATTCTCCAGAGATAGCAATTCAACCTCAAAGCTCGTTTTTACGTCTAAGAACTAATATGGCAGAGTAGAGAGGTTGTTCGGGAGCTTAAAACACTGGGTATTTTCAAAAGGTATGAAAAAAAGACTTGTCCGAAACTGAAAAGCACCTGGCTAGTATTTCGAATGAAATCGCCCAGTCATTAGAGCTTCGAATACGCTGACGATGTTTCCTGTCGAAGGTAAAACACCCCCACCCGGGGACCGTGGAGTACTTTTTCATTGCTATTACATATCCACACTGACCCGGATTTAGAGTCTCATCTATCGATTAAATAGATTTGTTCGCGAATTTGGTTGTTTGGTTATTTTGTTTTACGGTGTATCAACCTTTTTGTGGCCATTTAACACCGAATTAAATTTCAAACAATTCAGTTTAGTATAAGTATAGTTTTTGTTTACAAAATACACAGCTTAGTTCTATTTAAAAACAGTTCTATTTCAAACAATTCAGTTTAGCATAACTACATAGTTTAGTTCTATTTGACCCATAAATAGGACCCTATTTCGTGCTACCACTCTGGGTCAAAGTGAACCTGGGAGCGATGGCAATAAAGGAGTGCTCCACATTCCCTAAGCTCCAGCATTACTGGAACCTCACCATCAGATTGTTTAGTGTCATATCCAGGGCACTAATTGGAAGGAGTATTATCTCTTTGCAGAGAAGCAGTCGGTGTATTCTACAGTCCCAGCTGACAGGGCAAGTTTGAGAATTATTTGTATTGGATAGAGATACTTGGTATCATGTGACAGGGTGAAAAAACGTTGTTCGAGGGTTTAGAACAGCAAATCTTTTCAATATGTACGAAAAGAAATCAGTCCGAAAGTCACCGGTATCTTGACAGTTCACGATCTCCGGCATATCTAGAGCTTATTTAATAAAGATACACTCAAAGTGCAATTTTAAGCTGCATTTCAAATGAAAGACTGGCTAGGGAAATTCTATTAAGCAGTCATTCAACCTTATGGAGCTCGTTCCTTTGGCCAGCATTCTCAGAACCGACTTTGTGGAACAGGTGGGTGTTTGAGAGCTTGGAAGACCGAGCATTTCGACCGCAACAAGTACAAAAAGAAACGTGTCTGAAGGTGACTGGGACGGAGCAAGTTTTTGAACCCAAGCATGCAGGCGATAAAATAACACTGGTTTACAAAAATACATTTTTGGTCTGAGGCAAGAATGGGGATAGGTGTTTTTTTTGTTAATTTGGGTGTGCTGAATTTAAATTTATAAATAGTTTTGCTCTATCACCTCTAGTTTTCTGGCTTTTAAATAGTCTTATTTTAGTATAAACAGAGAATATATGTGCATATTTCAAGAGTTGCAGTAGCTTATAACAGATAAAACAGGATAGATAAAGAACACTGATTGAATAAATATACTTGGATGACACAATTACACAATTTATAGTACCACAGACAGTCAAAAGTGTGTTTTCTTAGAGGATCTGGTGTATTTTGCCTCCGGGATATCACGCAAGAGCATCCAGCAGAAGTCTCCCATCATGCCGAGGTTCCATTTGCTTTGATAGTTGCTCTCCATCTTTGTAATGTCTTGGTGGAATCTTTCTCCATGCTCATCACTCACTGCTCCAAGGTTTGGCAGGAAGAAGTTGAGGTGGGAATGGAGAAAATGAATCTTGAGTGATATTCGGCACCCCATATCCTCGTAAGACTTTAGCAACTTCTCAATACAGGCTTAGTAATCTGGTACGCGTGTGTTACCAAGGAAGCCACTACAGACTGACTTGAATGCTTCCCATGATCTCAGTTCCTTTAAGTTAAGAAGCTCCTCAAAATCAGTATCCTTCAGCCCTTCTCGGATCTGAGGTCCGACAAAGATGCCCTCTTTGAGCTTAGCAGCACTAAGACCTGGGAACACAGTAGACAAGTGTTGGAAGGCAGCACCATTTTTGTGTAACACCTTCACGAAATTCTTCATCAAACCAAGCTTGATGTGAAGAGGAGGAAAAAACACCTTATTCATATCCACCAGAGGATTCTCGTTGAGACTGTGTTCGCCAGGAACAAAAGTGCTTCTAGACCCCCAGTTTTTCTGCTTGTAATGCTGGGATACAGCTCGACTATCCCAGAAACAGAGAAAACAACAGTACTTTGTGAAGCCCGCTTGCATACCCATTAGAAGGCCAATGACCCTGAGGTCACCACACAGACTCCATTGGTACTCGCTATACTTAATAGCTTCTAAAAGAAGCTCCATATTGTCATAGGACTCCTGTAGATGGACAGAGTGTGCAATGGGAATGCTGGGATATTTATTCCCGTTGTGCAGAAGAACACCCTTGAGACTTCGCTTGGAAGAGTCTATGAAAAGACGCCAGTCTGAAGGATTATGTGGCAAACCAAGGGACGTAAACAAGCCAGGTATGTTTGTGCAGTAGCACAACTTGTTTTCCATGTCGAAAAAGGAAGCAAGGTCTTTATTCCGATTCCTGAAACTGGTGATCCTTACATCTTCCTGGACTAGGTTCCACTGTTTAAGCCGAGAAGCCAAGAGCTCTGACGGCTCTTTTGACAGATACAAATCACGAGCAAGATCATTCAGGTCTTCTTGCGTGATCCAGTGTGGCTCATTGCCACTTGTTCCTGAATATGTAGACTCAATATCTTCCAAAGATATTGACTCGGCAGAATCCTCCCTTGAAGACATTTCTTCATCTGATGAGGAAAGAAGATCCTTATTTACTGGAGGTGTGGGTACAGGAAGATCATCTGAATGGGGAACGGGTCTCATAGCAGATCGAAGGTTGGGATATTTGATCTTTTTCCAAGAAAATGCATTGAAGCCAGTTATATTAGTTAAACAAAAATAACAATCATCTGCGTGGTTTCGCAGCTCTCTCCAAACCATCGGTACTGCAAAGTTGAAAACTAAATGTGCATTTGAAAATGTAATGCTAATATTTAGTAACCCAAAAGATGTGTAACATGATAGTTGAGGGACACCAACCTCCTGCGCCGGCTGCGAGACAACCTCTTCCAATGACTGTCAGAGTGTGGATTGAGACGTGCTGCCTTAACTGTCAAAATCCGTCTTGATACATAACTATATATATATATATATATATATATATAATGTAATGCTATCACTTACATTTAGTGCATAATAACTAAAAAATAAGCCATAAGTCTCACAATATTAGAATTAACCCTGAATTCATATACGCCTTTATATACCGTATATGCACAAAATGCACACTATGCATATAAAAAAACTAGAGGTGATGAGCAAAAGCGGATTTCAAATTTGAATTCAGCACCCTCAAATTAGGTAAAAACGGGTATTTTTGTGCTTGCCTCAATTTCTTTGTAAACCAGTGTAATCTTTTGATGTAATTTGGATAAATTCAGTTTATTGAATAAAAAAGAAAAGAAAAACGTTGCTGTTTCGTCCAAATGTGAATATATTCTATGATATAATTTCTGGTTAGCTAGCTAGCTAGCTAGCTAGATAGGCTTTACTGTTGATATAAGGATGAAGGATGATAGATGGGAACATACTGAGATAAATAAATATATTAAAGAAACTGATTGAGTTGGTTGGTTCGTTGGGTTTGGTTTTTATGGCATATCAACCAATGTAGGTTATTTAAGGCTAAATCCATTTTTATATATAAACAATTCTATTTCAAACAATTCAGTTTAGCATAAGTACAGTTTAGATGTCAAACACTACTATTTGACCCATAGAAGGACTCTATCAGCTGCTATCTTTCCGACCAGAGTGGACCTAGGAGTGATGGCAATGAAGGGATACTCTACATTCCCCAGAGCTCCATTACTGGAGCCTCGCCATCAGATTGTTTAGTGTCATATCCAGGACACTAGTTGAAGGAGTCTTACCCCTCTGCAGAGATGCGGTCAGTGTATTCTGCACCCTCAGCCGACTTGGCCAAATTGATTGAGATAGATAGATAGATAGATAGATAGATGAAAGAAAGAAAGAAACTGAGATAAATATGAATATATATATACAGAGAGAGAGAGAGAGAGAGAGAGAGAGAGAGAGAGAGAGAGAGTATATCTTTAGTACAGCTTTAATATCTGAAAAATATCACATCTATCAAAACTCTCACTTGCTTATCCATCTGATTTTAAAGATACCTTGTCGATGGGGCTTAGAATACGTTTATGGTATGCCTCCGACAAAGTTATAAGACTCCTTGTAGGATGTGCCCGTGGTGTAATGGTTATCGTCGTAGGAAATGGACACGGCAACACGAGTTCAAATCCTAGACGAGACTGACTGCATTTCACATAGCACTAATACCCTTAGGAAAGGTATAAATCCAGTTATTCTCCCTCCAGCTATGGGTAAATAGTAGAGCAGGATGGGTTTTTCAGCCTTGGTAAGGCAACTAGTCTAAGATAAGGAAAACTCTGAATTCAAACCTGTTAAACTCCGCACAAAAATTGACCTTGTGTCATATCTTATCCGAGCGGGGTGGTTGGTAAATATGTATAAGATTCCTCAACCCAACAAAAAAGTGTTGGACAAAGTTTTAAACAAAAATGCACTTGGTGGTGAGTCTAAAGTTCTGGATATATATATATATATATATATATGCTTGTGTACACACGCGCGCAAGTGTGCAAATGTACACAATTATTTTTAGAGAGAGAGAGAGAGAGAGAGAGAGAGAGAGAGTGTGTGTGTGTGTGTGTGTGTTTGTGTGTGTGTGTGTGTGTGTGTGTATGCGTTCTATTGAACTTGCTTGGTTGGGTTTTATGGCATATCAACACTTAAAGGTTGTTTAATGCTAGATTTTGTTTATATATATATATATATATATATATATATATATATATATATATATATATATAAGCTCGACTGAGCTGATATTTATTTGAGATACCCTCATAAATATATGAGGGTCATTGAATATAAGGTAAATCTAAAAAAAAAAAATGAAGTAAAATGATATTTTTCAGAATTTTTTCCTTCAACGTAAACTCCGCATTGTTTGGAGAAAAATTATTTTGATTCCGCCAAAATATTTTTTTAAGCAATTCAAAATAGCGGTAAATCAAACAAAGTGCTCCAGTCTTGAACAGTGTTCTGTCATCCAATATTTGATGGTTGAGAAGTCCAAATCGTGTGAAACTTACAGAAGAATACGTCATGTGTACGGTGAAGCATTTTTTAGTAAAAAAAAAATTTGCAAATAGGATAAACCTATGTTTTCCACTCTGAACATAAGTCGAACAGACAGTCAATGGTGTTGAAACACACTGACGCTTCTGTAAAGAAAAGTTTCTGGGCGCAGTGGCCAGTAAAGAAGATTATGCTGGTAATCTTTTGGGACATGAAAAGACGTATCACGATTGATTTCTTTGAAAAAGGTGCGACAGTAAATAATGCTTCCCAGTGTTAACTTTTTGGGCCAACTTTCTATATATATATATATATATATATGAAGTGAGAGAACAGTTGTGAGTATTTGCCGCTGATAGAACAATTGTGATTAATTTTCATCTTTGTGTCCTTATTTCACAATAAAGCAAACCTTTCAAGGGATATCACTGCTTTCCCCGCACAAAGATGGGAGTAGAAAAATATGACCGAAAACAGCTTATTCGTATGTGTCCCTGTCATTACGTGCGAATAGCTAAACATCTAATACCCAGCAATGGATAAAAACGTAGGGTGGATTGAGCTCTCGAGCTTTGGTAGGGCCACCAGTCTTGAAGCAGGAAAAACTCTGAATTCAAAACCAGAGAAGTTTATTTGAATCTGTAGCTTATTTGTACATCATTCTTCTGTTATCAGTTCATCCCAGAAGTGTGGCTGGTTCCACTCAAACCTTCCCCCGGTGTGGATCGTTAAACAGTTCATATCTTCAACTGAGTATTTCGATTCTCTTGCCGATATCGATGTTTCTTCTATCCTCTTAACTCTTATTTCTTCCCTTTTCCTCTTCTTTTCCTTCCTTCTTCCTTTCTTTCTTTTTCTTTTTTTCTTTTTCTTCCCCCTTTTGATTCGAAACTTTTCTTATTGAAGAAGTGGAACTTATGATGTCTATTTAATATTCCCAACAAAATCACATGACTTAATTTTAAAAACAAATGCTGATTTACTGATTAAATGGCCTACTCTCTACCAATATATAGATTTTCCCTAGGTTTTTGTATAAGTTTTTTCCAACATCCATCGTTGATTTAACATCACTAATATCAACCCTCACAGTCCTGATAATGGTTCATTAGAACCGAAACGCTTGAGTGTTTCTCAATAAATCTCTCCTTCAGCTCGGATTACCTTGTTATAAATTCTCTCTCTCTCTCTCTCTCTCTCTGCATATATATATATATATGTTAAAATAAATACGTCCGTAAATGATTATGAATTTGGTATTTAGGTTTTATTATTCCATATACTTGTACTCTGCACGTGTTACAGACTTTATGTCTTCCTCAGGAGACCTATGATGAGTTGGATAATCTCGTGTTTTTATAGTGAACATTGTTTTGATAGAGATGTGATCCTTTTTATTTCCAAGATTTACTTCTGTGAATGTCAATTTGAACTTAATTATCCGTGAAGACTTCTTGTCTCTGCAGATGTTTTTGGATATATAAAACAACATACACACACACACACACACATATATATATATATATATATATATGAAGTGTGTGTGTGAATGCATGAATGTGAGTGCGCACACACACATATATATGGTTTTGCAGACCAATTCATTTGAAATACCAATTCATTTCAAAATATTTGCTTTCCTCTCGTTGGTTGTTCGGGTTAAAACCATAGCATATCAATCATTGTTCGGGTTAAAACCATAGCATATCAATCATTATCGGTTATTTAATGCCAAATCTAGTTTATACATATGTATTAAATATATACGATTTGGTTTTGGCTTGATTTTATGGCATATCAATCAAAGTAGGTTATTTAATGCCAAACCCTCTTTAGACATGTACGTTTTCTATTTTAAGTAGAGGAATGATGAGACCTAATAAGGTCGAAACAGCCGTCCAGTGTTTCCGTATGTCGTGCGCAAGTGTTCGCCTGAATTTCTGGTCATGGCAATTCAATTCACAATATAATTGTTGAGGTCATAGTAATTACGTGGATGCGTATTTCCAGTACTCTGGGCGTAGACGTGGCTCTGGAGGTGACCATGTCCTCTGTAAAGAGTACGGATGTAACGTTCAAGACACATTCAGGTTTGGTTTGGTTTCTTTGTTTAATGGCATATCAACTCTTTTTAGGTTATTTAATACCAGGACCATTCTCCTAGAATAAGAGTAAGGGTACTATTTAACCCATAGATGGGAGGATAAGAAGGTTCATACCTTTCCCCAGGGTATTTGCCAGAAAGTGAACGTAATAGCGCGACTGGAATACGAACTCGCGTACTACGATTCCGCAGTCCGTCGCTTTAACTATTACACTACGAGGACCCCCCCCCCACATTCAGGTTAATTAGCCGCGTAATTACCATGACTAGTTAATTTGGCATCTCTCAGTAGTTGAGTTTCGGCTCTGCAATCTATGGTCGCCGGTTCGATCTGCAGAGGAATGATGAGTCCTTATAAGGTCGAAACAGCTGTCCAGTGTTTCCGTATGTCGTACGCAAGTTTTTGCCGGATTTTCTGGCCATGGTAATTAAATTCACCTCTTTAGACATATCTTTAAATGTATGATTAGTTAACACATAAGTGTATATAACATTTTTAAATGAGCCTGAGCTCAGTTTTTGAACACAGTTAAATGGTTTCACGTACTGCTTCGTAAAAGCGATAATTCAACATCAGTCATTTGTTTGCACACATTTAAATGGATTTGTAAGTTAATAGTTTCAAGTTAATTTCATTATTAGATGAGTTAGAACAACTTTGTATGCACGCTAGTTCGTCTTTTCTTTCAACACTGTTATTGCCCAGTCAGCCGGGGCTGTAGAATACACTGACTGCACCTCTGCAGAGGGGTAAGACCCCCCACCCAAACGAGTGTCCTGGATATGACACTAAACAATCTGATGGTGAGGTTCCAGCAGTGCTGCAGCTTTGGGGAATGCGGAGTACCCCTTCATTGCCATTGCTCCCATGTCCACTCTGGCCCGGAGTGGTAGCACCTGATGGGTTAAATAGAACCAACAGCATACTTATGCTAAAATGAATTGTTTGAGTAAACTGAATAGCTTGAAATAGAAATGTTTTTTTACAATTAAACCGTACTTACATTTAAACTACGTGATTATGCTTAAATGAATTATTTGAAATAGAACTGTTTTTGACATTAAAACTGTATTTACAATTAACTGAATTGTTACATATAACTGCTTCAATAGTTTGAAATAGAAATGTTTTTGACAAACTGTGTACTTATGCTTAACTGAATTGTTTTAAATAGAACAGATTATTCACATAAAAATGGATTTAGCGTTAAATAACCTACAAAGGTTAATATGCCATAAAACCCAACAAACCAAACCAAACCACCAACACTGTTAAATGGTTTCAAGTATTGCAATTTAACACTTATAATTCTATCCAATATCAATTATTTGTTTGCACAAAGGGAAGTGGATATAAGTATTACTATTTAATACAAATTATTCTATTGAATACACTTCATCTATTTGCAGACAGTCAAATGGTTCCAAGTATTGCTATGTAAAGCAATATTTCAGTCAAGGCACACAGTTAAAGAGTTTCAAGTATTGCTATTTAACATAATTCTATTCAACCTTATTTATTCGTTTACACACAGTTAAATAGTTCTAAATATTGCTATGTAAAGCAATATTTCAGTCAAGGCACACAGTTAAAGAGTTTCAAGTATTGCTATTTAACATAATTCTATTCAACCTTATTTATTCGTTTACACACAGTTAAATAGTTCCAAGTATTGTTATGTATCACTAACAATTCGGTTAGACATCAGTCATTTGTTTACACACAGTTAAATTATCAAGCAGTTCTATTTCTAACAGATCAATTTAGCATAAGTCATTTGTTTGTGCACCGTTTAAATAACCTATAGATAGGACCCTATCAGATGCTACCACTCCGGGTTGGAGTGGACCTAGGAACAATGGCAATGAAGGGGTACTCCACATTCCCCCAAGCTGCATCAGATAGTTTTGTGTCATAATAAGGACAGTCGTTTGGGGAATCTTACCTCTCTGCAGAGATGCAGTCAGTGTATTCTACAGCCCAAACCAAATGGGCTGTTTTTCTCTCGTTGGACAAAAGAAATTTTATATTATATATTATTATATATATATGTATATATATATATATATTTTTCCTTAATCCTGACAATATCAAATGTTCAGTTAAAAATATCCACACACACACACACACACACACATACACACACACATATGTATATATATATATATATATATATTGTATTATCATGCCAATATCTAATAGTGCCCTTTCTTATGAATCAAGATAAAAAGAAATGTTAGGTTGCTTTGATGACCCTTCCGGCACGTGATACCCTCTGCCTAACACGTGGTGTGTGAGTGCATTGCGGTTGCCATCCTCGCTTATGCAAACTGCATATACGGACAACTTATATTCAAAAAGTACTTTTATGAAATTCAGAACAGGAATTTTTTTCTTCCCTTTTCTTTTCTTTTTGTTTTTTTAATCAAATTCGCCAATTTTGATTTATCATAGAATTTTTTTTATTTAAGATAATTTCTTTTTATATGAAATGGACACATGAACTTTTTCCCCTGACAATATCGATTAAATAGTAGAATTTAAGCCAAGTGCTAGGCAATTCTGCCAATAATTTCAATTGAACAAGTCCTTTCCCCGTAAAAAATAAATTAACAATCCCACCCATAAAGAAAATGAAAAAAAAGCATATGAGATAGACGTAAGAATAGAAGAGATCGATCGATCGATCGATTGATAGATAAAGGAATAAAAGGAAGGAGAAAGAGAGTGATAGAAAGAAAGATAGAGAGAAGTTTGGCTTGGTTTGGTATCTTTTTAATGACATCTCAACCTTCGTGGGTTATTTAATGCTAAAGCCATCATTGTAGAACAGTAGTGGTACTATTTAACCTATAACTGGGTGGGGGATAATGATATTAGCCGGAAAGTGAACGTAATAGAGCGGATGAGGTTCGAACTCGGTTACTGCTATGTCGCAGTGGACCACCTTAGCCAATACGCTACGGGGACTTTCCCAGTTAGTGGGATACTGATGAGAAAGAGAGAGAAAGGGAGAAGGATAGGGAAAAGGAAAAATTGAAGGAAAGAGAGAGAGTGAGAAAGAGTGAGAAAGATTGAGAGGGAAAATATCTTTGATTCAGAAAATAAACAAGTGTAACGCAAATTGATTGATTAAGGTAATTATTGCAGTTTCCCGGACTTAATAATTAACATTATTTTTCGTTAAAAAACATAATATTGAATTAAATTTACAGACACAGGTCACAAAATATTTTTTTAAATATCAATTATTGATGTAATAATATCGCATCTAGAATTAAAAAAAGATCCATTATACAATTGGGCTTTTAATTGACAAAAAATATGCAGACTCGGACTTACGACCAGATCACACTGGAAACAACGGTTCTTGCTTGATCAATGAAGTTAAGCCATGATGAGCCTGCTAAGTATTTCAACGAGTGACCACTTAAGAACAGCAGATATTGTAAGTGATTTGATGGCTGTGAGTCAGACTATAGCTTCGGGTGGTGTAATGTAGAATGGTAGGTGAGCAGACCATTGTTTGTGAATTAGATTCTCACTGGGTGCTCAATACTTCTTACTTTGTACTAAATTCAACGATTAGTTTTGTGAAATATCTCACTAACATGTTGCGTTGCATTCAAATTAAATCAACGCATGGAAAAACATAGCAAGTTCAATTAGTATGATTGAAAGCTACTCAACTCGAGGTCAATCTAAGACCACGGCTCTCATTTGATGATTTTAGTCCTAGAAGTTTGGAATAAGTTAGTGAGAAACGCTTAGTCGTTGTGCGAGTCTAGACTTTCAGGGCACCCAGTGAGAAGCGAGCTCATTTTCAATGACTTGTTAATCTAGCTTGCTAACCATTATACCACATGAAGTGCCCATACTTGAAACCATATAACTGTGCAAACAAATGATTATCAATAAAAAGAGATAATTACTTGAAACCATGTAATAGATAGTTGGTTGGTTTGTTGGGTTTTATGGCATATCAACCTTTGTAGGTTATTTAACGCCAAATCCATTTTTATGTAACTAATCAGTTCAATTTCAACCAATTCAGTTTAGCATAAGTACATAACTTGTCAAAAACATTTATATTCCAAACAATTCAGTTTATTCAAGCAGTTATATAACAATTCAGTTTAGAACAAGTACAGTTTCAATGTCAAAAACAGGTCAATTTCAAATAATTCAGTTTGGCATTAGCACGCAGTTTAAATGTAAGTACAGTTTAATTGTGAAAAACATTTCTATTTCGACCTACTCAGTTTAATCAAGCAGTTCTATGTAATAGATGGAGATAATTACTTGAAACCATGAAATAGATAGGAATAATTACTTAAAACGACATAATAGATAGAAATGATTACTTGAAACCATATAATAAGTAAAGTTGGCAACCTTAATCGAGTGTGATCCAAAGGTAACCTTTTCAATAGCTACTATACCGAAGTGTAGTGGAGGGTGCTTCTCCATTCCATGGATTGCTTCACTTTACCCTTGATCCTTACCTTATAATGCTGAATTAAGCAAGGTGGCATCAAGTACCATTTTTTTAGTCTTTGGTATGACTCAACATGGGATTAAACCCCGGTCTCCTGGACCATTGGCAAATACTCTACTCATTAGGCCAATAGGGAGATAATTACTTGAAACCATATGATAGATAGTGATAATAGATAGAAATAATTACTTGAAACCACATAATAGATAGAAATAATTACTTGAAACCACATAACAGATTGAAATGATTACTTGAAACCATATAATAAAAATAAATAATTTCTTGAAACCATATAATAGAGGGAAATAATTATTTAAAACCACTTAATAGATAGAAATAATTACTTGAAACCACATAATAGATAGTGATAATAACTTGAAACCACATAATAGATAGAAATAATTTCTAGAAACTAAAAATAGACAGAAATACGTATCGATAGAAATACTTAAACCCATACAACTGTATGCAAATTATTTGTATTAAATAAGAATTCTCCCTATCATATAATTGCGTGCAAAAACTTTTAAGAGACAAGCCCAGTCGGCTGAGGCTGTAGAATACGCCGACTGAATATCTGTAAAGGGGTATGATCCCCACCAACGAGTATTCGGGATATGACATTAAGCAATCTCCAATGCTAGAGCTCTAGGGAGTGTGGAGTACCCTTTCACTGCCATTGCTCCCATGTCCACTTTGACCCGGAGTAGTAATACCTGATAGGGTCAAATATAACTACAGGACAATTAAACTGTGTAAAGAAATGACTTGTTAAACTGAATTGTTGGAAATCAAACTCTTTGACCATTAAACTATGTGTAAACAAATAGCTGTCTAATTGAATTGTTAGTGGTACATAGCAATACTTGGAACCATTTAACAGTGCGCAAACAAATGAGTAATGTTGAATAGAACAATTAGTTTTAAATATCAATAATTGAAACTCTTTAAGTATATGTGCCTAAATAGAATTATTGGTATTACATAGCAATACTTGGAACCATTTAACTGGGCGCAAACAAATGAGTAATGTTGAATAGAACAATTAGTTTTAAATATCAATAATTGAAACTCTTTAAGTATATGTGCCTAAATAGAATTATTGGTATTACATAGCAATACTTGGAACCATCTAACTGTGCGCAAACAAATGAGTAATGTTGAATAGAACAATTAATTTTAGATATCAATAATTGAAACTCTTTAAGTATGTGTGCCTAAAAAGATTAATGGTATTACATAGCAATACTTGGAACCATTTAACTGTGCGCAAACGAATGAGCTCAGGCTCGTTTAAAAATATTATCTACGGAATGTGTTTACAAATCATATGTATTTGATATATATATATAAACAAGATTTGGCATCAAATACCCTATAAGGGTTGATGTGCAATAAAAACTAAACAAACCAAACCAATCTTAAGAAACAACGAGAGTTGAAATGTAAATATAAATGTACCACAAACGCTATTCCCTAACTTCTTGGCAAAAAATAACCCTAGCCGAGTTGACATGCCGTTGAAATTAATCAAGCAATCAATAACAGTCACGTCACGAAGCTTTGTAAATGACAACAACATCAACTCGGCCTCGGTACAATTCAATGTTCATGTCTGAAGGCACATGACTCATCATTCTCTGCTTAATCTGACAGAGTACATGCTGTTCTTAGGTGGTCACCCATCTAAATAGTGAGTCGGCCCATCGCTGCTTAACTTCATGCATGCCGATTATAGCTATTATAACCGTTAAAAGTTCGCCTCGCTAATCATTGAGTTTGATTCTCACTAGGTGCACAACTACCGTGGCCTTTTGTCAGACTATCAAAGATTAATATTTATTTATCATCAGAACGTTTAAGTGCTTCAAGCAAAAAAAGAAAAAAAATATCTTCACATTGAAAATCAAGTAGAAATTTTCAGACAATAGCTGAACTTTTCTAAACAAGTATCTGGACATTAGCCAGGGAAATCCTTCACCCTTTTCCATATAAATCGTGCCACTTGAACTTATAAATAATGCACTCTTGGCATAAATACAGCTACAAGTTCAAACTGATGAGCGGTTATCTAGGCTCATGACTAAGTTGATCAGATAACAAAATCGAACGTGTAAGTTCATTAAAATAGACGTTAAATACCAGCAAAACAATGTTGAAGTTAGCTTTACTTAGTCTGGTACACAGGCTTCTAGTTGCATACCGCTTGCACTGTTATAAAGTGGTCACCCATCTAAGTTGTGAATAGGCTCATCGCAGCTTAACTTCATGCATGCCTATTATTTTCTCAATATTGCTTAGTCTGGCCTCAGAGTACTCGTTGGTAAGTGGTCACCCATCTAAAAAGTGAGTAGGGTCATCGCTGCTTAACTTTATGCATGCCTTTAAGGGTTGTGATTTACACAACTTTGATGTGCTTCAAAAGTATCGAGACTGAAGCTGTATTTGTCAAGAAAGAAATTAAAAGGAACAATGAATGAAACATAAATTTTCTCCAAAAGGTCATGTGTGTTAAGAAAGAATCGAGAATGAAGATATATATATATATATATATATATAATATATATATATATATATATATATATATATATATATATAAACATTTTATTGGGGCGAACAAAATTTTCAAATACCGAATAGTAGCGGATTCATTCTGAAGAAGATCTTTTTTCGCTTATGAAATGAGAAATGACCGTAAGAGAAAGCAACAATAAAGAATGTAGAAAGTCAACTGTTAGGTGAGGGACGAAAAAAAATCTTGAGAGGGAAAAAGAAACAAGAAAAACTCGTATAAATGACCCTGGTTTTGATACGAGAAAAAAAGGAACCAGCATTTAATTGGAGGTTGTATCTAAATTCTTTTTATTTGCAGTGACCGAGTTTTATATACATCATCATCATCATCATGTCGTGCGGCTAGCACGGATATCCCTGACCCTCTCTCTCCACGTCTCCCTATCATTCATCGCCTCCGGCAGGTCTTCAGGGTTACATCCCGTATCATCACATATGTATGTTCGAGCTGGTCGTCCTGCTTTTGATTGGCCATATGCGGGGGTCCACAGGAGCACATCAATTACGATCTCGTCTTTGCTTCTCCAGCAGTGTCCGGCATGTCTGGTTCGTCTAGCTTGTATAGTTTTCGTGATAGGTGGTAGGTGGTCGTACAGTTGGCGCCGTGTGGGGTGTTGCAGCCAGGACTTGCTTAATATTGCTCGCAGCATTCTTGTATAATTGCCGTTTAGCTTCTTCTCCAATCGTTTAGTCAGTATCCAAGTAGTGCATCCATACAGCAGCACCGACATGATCGCAGCCTGGAAGAAACTGCGTTTCATTTTATCGGTCAGGTTTGATTTCCATATGATCGAAAGCCTATCGATAGCTGTCCATGCCTTCGTTAGCCGTGTGTCGATGTCTTTTTCGGTTGATGAGACGCTGCTTCCTAGGTAGGTGAATTTGTCAACCAGTTTCAGGGAGGTTCCGTCTAGTGTGGAGATGTCGCCTTTCTGATTAAAGTACATAAATTCAGTTTTGTGTGCATTAACATGGAGTCCAATGCCTGCAGCGGCTCGTTCCAAACTATCCAGTAGTGTTTCGGCTAATATATATATATATATATATATAAATTTTTGGGACTTATAAACATAATGTTTCCATCAACTCATGGGATGCTCCTCCCCGCTTTTTACCCAAACTCATATCGCATTTTTTAGAGGAATATATATATATATATATATATATATATATATATATATATATATATATATATATATATATATTCCTCTAAAAAATGCAATATGAGTTTGGGTAAAAAGTGGAGAGGAGCATCCTATGAATTGATGGAAACATTAGGTTTATAAGTCCCAAAAATTCACTCTGAATTACCGGCAAGGATAAGGCGTTTGGTTGGAAAGTGCTCGAGTGAAATCATCTCGAGGTTGCAGGTTCAATCCCTACAACAGATAAGAATAACAAAAAATACTTACTATAACGTAATACTTCTACCCGCCCATGGTTAACAAAATTGGAACAGTCTACCCTTGTGGTTCAAATAAATGGTTCAGTTCGAGATTCGGTGCAGGCCTCGAGTTCGACATGAAACACCTGATGAAGGCAGAAGGACATATCGGCTGAAACGTAGAGGGTATAACATTAAAGATGTGGTCAATAGTCCGAATATTCTAAGTGATAACAATATGTATATATACGTATATGTATATATATATGTATATTGCATGTGTGTGTGTGTGTGTTTGCTTCAAGTATAGTTAGCTGGAAACTAGTGCTTGCGTGATCAAGGATCTTATTGATTTTATAAGATCTAGCACAGTTCGGATTAGCCAATAGGTGTAGAGTTAAGGTAAAATCTGAGTTTTGATTGGTGGCTCTGACAAGTAGTTTTTGGAAATGTGATCGGATGGGAGAGGGCATGTGTTGCTTCATCCTATTTTCAAATCTCTATAGAGCGCAATCATTCTAACAAATATCACATTTACATTTGAACTGATAAATTGGAAAACTTTTAAGATGAATCGGCACACCATCTATGAGATTAGGAGGAAAAATCACATTCAACGAGAGAAAAGATCTCAAATTGACAGCAAAAAAAAAAAAAAAAAAAAAAAAAAAAAACAGTGATAGATATATCTTTTAAATTGCTCGATCAGACGTGTAGAGTTATTGCCCAATAAAAGTAGTCTCAAATGTACATGACATCTTTGAGGACTGAACTTTGTATTGGCGGTTAGATTTATTTCGTTTGCTTCGGATCGTAACTGAAACTATGTCTTCAGGCTAACCATTTTTTTATGAGAATAATTTTAATAAAACCAAGTTCAGATGTGAGTTTGGATTTTCAGCAGATCATTAGGTCACAGTGTACTAAATAAGATTAATTGTTCGATTTTGGGGGCAAAAAAGTAATCCCAGCATATGTACAAGTCTGTAAAGGTAGGGTTTCTATATATTTAGGTTAGAAAACATAAACCATAACGTTTGATCAAACCGTCAAGAAATGAAAGAGAATTGCTGGTTACAAATTCACAAGTAAATTAAAGGCAGGATGTAATTGTTTAAGTCTGTGTAAAAACCGTTTGTTTTCCGGTCAAAACGAAAACATGGTGATTATGTCGTCAACTTATCGGACATAAAGTGTAGATTTGCTTTTGTTGGTTTCTCTTACGGTCATTTCTCTAATAAAACGCAATCGGAAAAAAAAGTTCTTTTCAGAATGAATCCGCTAATATACGATGTATATATATATATATATATATATATATATATATATATATATATATATATATATATATATACTGACATAAAGACAGCCGGGTCGATCCCAGCTTGAAGCATCTCGCGTGTTATAGCCACACTGAAGAGTTTGTGATACAACGAAACAATCTGTCTGTGTATGACAATATATATATATATATATAGGTATTGTTGGATCAGTAGAAGTCTTATTAAATTTGTTTTTTTAGTTATTGATTCATATCAATGCTTTTAGCAAGATGGAAATAAATTTATAATCCTAATGTGACCGAATTTCGCTTTTTCTTGCGGTAATATATATATATATATATATATATATATATATATATATATATATATATATATATATCATAACAATGAAAAAGATCATATATAGTCATAGTGAAAATTTTAAAGAAAAATGTGAAAAGACTAAATAACCACTTTCGCGCCTCACTTGTCTGAGCTATTATCGAGGTGATTAAAAAGATGGAAAATGGAGAAAAAAGGAAATGGAGAAAAAGGGAAGAAAGAATTGTAATAGAAAAAGGAGGAAAAGGTGGTGTGGAGATTCGATAAAAACAATATTTAGTCCAATTAAACATTCCCTCTGTTTACAGAGAGAAAGCTGGCTGGGCCTAATGAAAATAATTTCTAAAAGTTTTAATTGAAATGAAGAGTGCACTTTGTTCAAACTCAAGAACAGGTCAACACTAAATTTATTTACGCATTTGCGTTTTTTTATTAGATGATCTGCGATGGAAGAACTGTATGTATTATTCAGAACGTACCTAGGGAAGTAGTTAAAATTCTGAATTTTAGCAGGTACATGTTACTTGATCTAAACATCCAGTCTTTGGGCAGTTCTGCGTATGTAATGCAATTCGTAACTGCAATTAAACAAGTAACTAACAGCTTTTATGAAGGCTTGAAAGAATGTCCTTTTGTGAGGATGTTAGGATACGTTTACTTGAAAATATAACTAGTGTTAGCTGAAAAATAACATTGTTGTACAACTGATGAAATTCGCCAAGTGAACCCGTCGCTAATATCACCTAGTCGTAGATAAAAGGGTCATTTTTGTTGTACAGCTGATGAAATTCACCAAGTGAACCCGTCGCTAATATCACCTAGTCGTAGATAAAAGGGTCATTTTTGTTGTACAGCTGATGAAATTCACCAAGTGAACCTGTCGCTAATATCACCTAGGCGTAGATAAAAGGGTCATTTTTGTTGTACAGCTGATGAAATTCACCAAGTGAACCCGTCGCTAATATCACCTAGGCGTAGATAAAAGGGTCATTTTTGTTGTACAGTTGATGAAATTCACCAAGTGAACCCGTCGCTAATATCACCTAGGCGTAGATAAAAGGGTCATTTTTGTTGTACAGCTGATGAAATTCACCAAGTGAACCCGTCGCTAATATCACCTAGTCGTAGATAAAAGGGTCATTTTTGTTGTACAGCTGATGAAATTCACCAAGTGAACCTGTCGCTAATATCACCTAGGCGTAGATAAACGGGACATTTTTGTTGTACAACTGATGAAATTCACTAAGTGAACCTGTCGCTAATATTACCTACTTAAGAATGGCATAGATAAACAGGACATTTTTGTGCTGAGACTATTTTTTTAAATTAAAGGTTTTGATTCTAATTACAGATTGCATAAGCTCTAATGGAAAACCTTTGATACAAAGAGTATCTATAATAAATTTAATCTCTTCATCAAGCAATTCATTTAAGCCTTACTTGTAAGAGAATTGATTTTTTTATTTAGTGGGGCTGAAAAAGTTCCAACAGACATACAAACCAGTACAAAGTGGATTTTTTGTATATCGACGTGAGAAAACAGGAAGTAGTCCGACAAACTAAGAGCAAAGAAACATTATTTTCTTCTTTTTCTTGAGTAAACTTAATAGCTGGATGAAAATTATTGAGGGAAGTGAAGAATAAATCACCTTTCATCTCATTATTGAAAAGATGAAATTTGTCGTTGGCACAAAGAAAATAAACTTCAGGTTTTTCAAGTCCAGATAGTAAACCCTTTTCATGGAACCTCACAAAAATATTAGCAAGCACCGGTCCCAAAAGAGATCCCATAAAACCCCCTGCCAGTCTAACTGTATATCGAAACTTAAACTCAACAAACATTGTAGCGAATTTCATTAAAAAAGTCAGCAAATGGACGATGTCCAGCAGAAACTATCACGGATGCACACTGCGCAGATGATCTAGCGCTTCTCGTCAATATACCTGCCTAAGTCAAATCTCTGCTGCATAGTCTGAAGCAGGCAGCAGGAGCCGTTGGTCTCGATGAGAACCCAGAAAAAAAAGAGGTCATGTGTTTTAAACAATATGGAGCCATATCCACATTAAACGACAAGCCTAAAAAATTAATAGATCATTTTCTCATACCTCTGCAGCAATATCTCATCTACTGAAAGTGATATCAACGTACGAATAGGGAAATCATCGACAGATTATCGACCATCTGGAAATCTGATCTTTCTGATAAAATTCTTCCAAGATGGAGTAGTGCTAGTACTATTTCATGACTGCACCACCAAGACTTTAGCGAATCGCTTGAAGAAAAAGCTTGATGAAATCTACACAAGGATGCTGCATACTGTTTTTAGCAAATCCTGGAAGCAGCGCCCTACAAAACAACAGCTGCACGGCCACTTGCCATCCATCTCACAAACAATTCAAGAAAGACAAGCAAGATATTGCTGGAGAAGCAAGGGCGAATTCAAAAGCGAAGTTCTGTAGAGTCTTACACACGAACACGTGCGTGTTGGTTGATGATGTATATATATATATATATATATATAGAGAGAGAGAGAGAGAGAGAGAGAATTGAGAAGGATATATTACATTCACAAAAGAGTTTATTTAAAAATATTTGTTGAGTAAAATAAATTCGTTTTTTAACATACGTTTTTCCATAGCTATCTATCTACCTATCTATGTGTTTGTGTGTGTGTGTGTGTGTGTGTACACGAGAAAATATTGAAAAATTCTCGATCAAACGAAAAAAAGAACGACTTTTTATACAAATCTCTTCACCTCACTCTCTTTATATATATATATATATATATATATATATATATATATATATATATATATATATATATAATAGTTTGTATTTATATGTGCATTTACTTTTTACAAAATAACTTTCTCATTTTGTTATTTAGTTTTGGGTTAAAAGGATATCAAGAAACGAAGTAAACAAGGGAGAAGCTCTTGAAATCTGCCTCCACAGTATTTCTACAATTCAGTGCATATCACACCGAGAAAAGAAACATCGTGGGTGGACTTATCAAATAAAAAGTCATTATACTTTGATCACAGCAGAAAAGAACGCCTCGTTATTTTCAGCGCCCACGTAGGTCCGCCTACTGTCTTCTCGCTTCCTGTCAACCTACAAATTCTTTCATCTTTGTGTAGTTCTTTATTAAGTGTTTTCTCTTCCTTTGGCGGTCACATCTCTCTTCGTCATTTGCTCATTTATTAGACAAAGCCAACTTTAGTACAATGTCATCGTATGTGTGGAACAGTAAGTGCTAAATGAACTCACAAGACATTGCTAGCTCTCACTCTATAGATGGTGCTAATATATTTCTTTTTATTCTGAGGTCACTGCAAGCCATCATATGGCAAAATAAGTGGTGTGTTCAAAAAGCATCGAGACTGAGGCAGTTTTTACTCAGATAAAAATTGACGATAAATGATATGTTGTAAGGTAAGGTTGGTTGGATTTCCTGGCATTACAACCGTTGTAGGTTATGTAATGCCGAATCCTGTTTTTACATACAGGGGTAGGACAAAATGATGGAAATACCTGGAAGTTTCAAACAAATTCATTTCAATATGGTTTTCTGATTGTAGACCCCACCCCGTGAAATCCGGCTTTGGGCACCCCCCCCATAGTTTTTGAGGAAACTGGGTTCCCGAGATGACCATTAAGCTCTGCTGTAATTTTCCGAGCTGTATTCTTGTGATCCTTTTGACAGTTCCTATCCAACAGCTTTCGCTTTCTACCTGATATCCCACCGTGTCAGAATATGGCTCAAAGCCGTTTTATGGTGGGGGCCGCGCACGAATCGAGACTCATGCCCGGCAGGTGCAAAAATTCTTTACCCTGTCGGTATTCTCATTTGGGGCACTTCAGGTACCAAGCAATAAACTTAGTCCTGCCAGCAGGTAAAGACCTAGCGGGGACGGTCCCCTGAGGCCAAGGCGTCATTGTAAGCAAACGACCGCTCAGTACGAATGCTAAGCGTCCGGACCGAAGGCGTGGTTAAAAAAACTGAACCGTTTAAAAATTACGTCTTCAACTCACTATAATTTACACTCGTACTTTTTTTCTTAAGCTTTTCCTTCCTTCCAAAACTTACGATTTTTGGTATTAAACGTAAAAAAAAGATAAAGGAAAAATGAAGCAAATAACAGAAAGTTACTTTTATTTGAATGGTGAATGTAAATATTAAATTCCTGTATAATCAAAAATAAAAAATTATAATCGAACATATTTCCTCAACAAGAAAGTGGGATATTTTGTATTGTTTGTCTCAACCCTTTCGTCACGAGAAGGATGCGGCATAAGATCATTTTTAAGCGGAGGTTTTAGAGGTTTCAATTCAGATTTTTCCTTCTCCTAAACCGGTTGTTAAATCAAGGTTAAAGTGCACAGTCTGCCCTACTACTAGCTAGAAGGAGAATAGTTGAATTCATACCTTTCTCAAGAGCATCAGTGCAAAGTGAAGCGCAAAATGCACTTCTAGAATTTGGTCAGCAATTCCATTTCTGACGACGATAACCATTACGCTAAGGACGTCTCTTGAAATACTGAGCAGACTCAGAGTTGTTTAACTTCGTAAAACTGGCGGGATTACCCCACCCCCAGTAAGCACAGTTTAGATTAGATAAAAGGCCTCAAGTATGGGGCTTTTAATTAGGATTGAACTCAGTTCTCAGAAATAATTCAACGGTGAGATTAACTTATTAACTATTAAGCTCAAGCTCAGAAATTTGGGGAATCCAGCGAGGATCGAACATATTAACAATGGCTTGTTGGTCTAGTTTGCGAGGCACCCGTCGACGAAAAACAAAGTTTAACAATCAAAAGTATATATACTGGTTTTAAAATGTCTTTTTCATACCGATATAAGCAGATTTTGTTCACGTCGTTTGATGCCACAAAAACTACGACAACGGGCTGAAAAGTTCATTGGCCGAGAATTTCAAATAAGGACGTCATATCTGTTGTAGACTTTTTTTTTACCAATGGGATCCAAGCACTGCAGCACCGATGGACGAAGTGCAAGAGAGGCTATGTTGAAAATACACCTCATTATTTTGTCAGCATCTTGGTCTGCCTATGAACTTTTCAGCCAACCTCCATACATCCTACCTATTTTGTATCGGTTGCAACCTGAGTACACTCAAAACAAGCATGATCATCATCAAGGCGTACCGACGGCACAGATTTCTTTGACTCTTTCTCGCCATGTGTCCCTATCAGTAATCATGCCTAGCAAATCCTCTAGACGGCATCCTTTGTTCACACAGAGCTCATGAATATGAGTTTTTGCTACTTAGCCCACACCGGTGTGTCCATGTGTAGGAGTCCATAGAAGAACGCAACTTTGTCCTTACTTTACCAGCATTGCTTAGCATGTCTTGTTTGTCTTACCTGGATATGTGAGATGGGAGCTAAGCGGCCGTACAACTGGTTCCTGGATTTATTCGAAATAGCTTGCAGCATTCTTGTGTAGTTCTAAATTAGATTTTTTTCCCCAAGCATTTCGTTAAAGTCCAAGTGATGCAACCATACAATAGTAACGACACGGCTAAACCTGGAAGAATTCCAGTTTTGAATTGTCAAAGAGATCATATTTCCATATGGTTTTTGATTGTCAATGGTTTATCGATGCGTATGTTGAAAACAATTTCAGTAGATGAAATGTTGCTACTGAGGTAAAACAATCACTGATTGATGGAAGTGAAAATTGGACTTGGCGCATTTAGGATTGGCAAACAAGTCTCTCGAAATGATATCAACAATATAAGTCCTGTCCACATAGATATATCTAACCCTTAGAAATTGACCACGAGTCAATCTGATTGAATGTTGCTGGATTCCAAATGAACACAAAGATTATATTATACTCTTTGCATCCATAATAACTAACGACCTTGAATTGCTCGAAATAGAACTGTTTTGACATTTAAATTATGTACTTATGCTAAATTGAATTATTTGAAATGGAACTGTTTTTGTATGCTAAACTGAATTGTTTGAAATGGAACTGTTTTTGACAGAGAAACTGTACTTACGTTAACTGAATTCTTTGAGATAGAACTTTTTTGACATTTAACTGTGTAAAAAATTATACTTATACTAAACTGAATTGTTTGAATTAGAACTATTTGACTAAATTGAATAGTTTGAAATAGAAATGTTTTTGACAATTAAACTGTGTACTTATGCTAAACTGAATTGTTTGAAATAGAACTGCTTATTTGTATAAAAATGGATTTGGCATTAAATAACATAGAAAGGTTGATATGCCATAAAACCCAACCAACAAACAAACAAACAGACGATCTCTCTTTATTTCTCAAAAGGGTCGAAACTTCTGTAAGTGTGAGAGAGACAAAGACCGGGAGAGAAAGGACGCGGATTCAGACTGGCGGAGGACTGCTATATTGACCCATACCTTCTTAACCACGTTGATTCTATATTCAGGGCCCCACCTAGCACTTCTCTTGCTGGTCGGCCGGGGGCCCATTCTTCCCCACTATGGGTGGCGTCCAACGCGGCCTCTGCCCTGACTTAGTTGTGGCTCCAACGGGCTAACTGTGTCTGACCGTCTGACCGTTGGTATCTGTGTATATATAGATTTCATAACACCTACGTATTCCGGTTTTGATTCACGTGAACTGGTTCCGCTTGTCAACCCACGTGAGCTGTCTTCCTGAGCTTGCTTGTGCTTGCTCCCAGACAGGATTCAAAAGCTGACTATCGTCATTCACGTCAGAGTAATGAATGATGACCGACAAGCATTTATTCGCTGGTTCTTATGTTTATTATTTGATGTTTCAAATTGATCAAGCCAGCCTTTTCAATGAGTCTCTAGCCGTCATTTTATATTCTTCAGATTGGGTTGAAGTTATTCAAATGGAGATCTTAGTTGTTAAAACTTACAAAGCACGTCTGACTTAGTCGTTCTCGAAATTATACCGTGTGCAAAGACACCAGTGGATGTAGGCTGTTGCAATGTTGTATTTGTGAGTGTATTCAGTTTTTGTTGAGGTAGAGCTTCCTGAAACAACGTTTCAGCGTTTAGATTGCTTGTATTCTCGCAAATCTCTTCTTATAGGATATTCTAACAATATTTGGTCATAAGACTTTGACCTTCGGTGTGATATTTCAATGAAGATGATTTCTGTTAATTTTCTCCTAAAAAAAAAAAAAAAAAAAAATACCAAGATGTAATCATTTTTAGAGGAACAATATGCAATAAAAACGGATATCATCTATTGGAAAACTTTATAGCAGTGAAATTCTGCATACAAAAATATGAATATTTCTTGGCTGTTTTGGCTGGGGGATATAGATTTATCAAGGTCCTGTTCTAGAAAGTCTTCCTCCAGACAGCACCTGCCCCATCTTCTAAAAAAAGTAAAAGTTAGATTTATGACCAAACATCTGAGATGTCTCCATAGGAAGGAATACAGACTTGTATAGGACATGAGATGCTCGTTTTCAGGAGAGGGCAGCATTAGGCCATTAAACTGTCATTGTATCACATTCTGTTACTTCGGTTGGGCTGGTAGGTGAGATTTAGCAAATTTTAACTTGGGCAAATGGAAATATTCAGGGTGCGGCAATTTACTTATATATATATATAAGCAGTTGTTTTATGGAGAGTTACAATGTAGTAAATGTTCGAAACAAACCTAAGTTCCGTTTTGAGGACGTCGTCATAGGGCGTTGAGTATAAATGTTAAAGACAAGGAAATGGATGACGGTAAATAGAACAGTTTAGGGGAAAACGTAATCTACGAAGGTTGTAAAGCTTTTGAAGTACAAGGAATCGAACATCCCATCTTAAAGCGAGTAATTCGGGAATTGGAATTGACTTCAGTCTCGGACTCTTATCAGCCGGACTTGCTAGTCATATGATATCTAATAACAGCAAACAATCGCTGGTTGATTGAACACAGGTCCTTCCTCAGCAACCTACAAGTAACTCTGTGATAAAGTATGTGGTTATACAGCTGATCTGAGAAGCTATATAAGAGTTCAAAGGACAATGTCAACGCCAAAATAGTTCTTTTAGTTATCACACATGTAGCAGGCCATGTACAAAGTTGGCCTACGGGCGCTTTTTTGCAGGATTAAGGAAATGGTCTATTGTGAAGAAATCGCAGTCTAGACTACAGTCAACGTTGTTTTTAGCGTAATATTATAAATAACAACTTTTTAGTCTCACTGTTTTTAGATTGCACCTTTTTATCTTTCATCTTTACATGATGTACCCTAATTGTTTTTATCCTTATATATATATATATATATATATATAATTTTATGAAAGTTTTCCCTTTCGCAAGTTAATCTCGGAGTCAGACAGGCATTTTTAACTTACGCACACGGATTAGATCAAAGTAATGTCAGTAAGTTGAGAGAAAAATGAAATAAATAAAAGCAAATCAGAAACCTTAATCTTAACCATACCCTTTACCATAATTTTGTTTTTATTTATTTTCACTTTTTTGATTCTTGATAAGTTGTATATAGTCTCGTTGATATCTGCTTTTAAAAAATTCCAGACTTATTCGATGATTGATCGGTATAGGTTTCCCTTATCTACGTTTAGCTAATATAAAAAATTCACTTTTCATTAAGGCTTCACGAGGATTGTAGCTTGCTATGTAGTGAGCCAGCAAAATACAGTTCGGTTATTTATATATGCTACCATATACGCGTAAATGCAAAGCTCTTCTCATGAATTGAGCACTAAATAAATATATACGTAAAATTCCCTCGGTTATGCTGAGAAGTACGATAGCGTTGGGGTAAGATATCCGACTGACGTAAATTGAGCCTGGTTTCGATCCTAGCTAGAAGCATCTCGTGTCTAGCCACAAGATTTGCAATACAATAAAATTTTTTGTCTGTTGATGACAATAAATATATCTTCTGAATCGAGGGTGACCCGAAAACTTTCTTTTTAATAGCTACTACACCGAGGTGTAGGGGCGGGCGCTACTCCATTCCCTGGATTGCTCCACTTTACTCTTGATCCGTACCTTATAATACTGAGTGTTAAGCAGGGTTGGATCAAGTATCATTTTTTTTGTTTTTGGTATGACTTGACCAGAGATTGAACCCTGGTCTTTCGGACTATTAGCGGACTCTCTACTCATTAGGCCATATATATATCATTAAGTTGCTCTGAAGGCACGGAGTTTTCTGCTCCTCTTTCACTCACAATCCATCCCTATCATCCATTGCTTCAGGCAGGTTTTCTAGTTTGCATCTTCTATCCACACAAAGTTGATTAATGTAAGTTTTTGCTGGTAAGCCAATACTGGTGTGTCCATAAAAGTACGTCGCTTATGAGTTCGTACTTGCTTCTCCAGCTGCACCTTGCATGTCTTGTTCGTCTAACTTGGGTGGTTTGTGAGATGACAGCTGGGTGGCCATACAGCTGCTGTTTTGTCGGGTGTTGTTTTCCGGATTTTTGTATGTAGCATTATTGTGTAGTTCCCATTTTTACTTTTTCTAGGTGTTTTGTATGCGCCTACGTAGTGCACCTATTTAGTAGTTAGGACACATCTACAACTTGGAAGAAATCCCGTTTGATTTTATCGGATAGATCAGATTTCCCTATGATAATTGACTTGTCAATAGCATTCCATGCCTTCACTTGGTGTATGTTGACATCACTTTCAGTTGATGAGATGTTGCTGCCCAGGTATGTGAATTGGTCAACTAATTTTAGTCACTTAGAGTGGAGATGGCACCTTTTTGTTTAAAATGCATGAAATGAGATATATATATATATATATGTATAAATATATACATATATATATACATATATAAATACATATATATATACATATATATACATACATATATACACATATATATGTACATATGCATACATATATATATATACATATATATATATATATATATATACACATATATATATATATATATACACATATATATATATATATACACATATATAGTCTTGGCGAGGTTTAGAATACGTTGACTGTATCTCCAGTATAGAGTTTTAAAAAGCCTGATGGCATAGCACCAATTCTTGAACTATAGGAATATGGAATAGCACTTCATTAGCATTACTCCCAGGTCCACTGTGACCCGGAGTGAGAGCACCTGTTAAGTTCCCATCGATGCATCCAATAGATCTGGTAACAAATTATTCGCATTCAATAGGATGCAAAAAAGAAATAGATAAAAAGATAAGAACAACGATAAAAAAAGATGTAAATATGAACACACAATGAACTCAGTTCCCTAATCTCTTGACATGAAATATCCCTAGACGAGTTGACATGCTGTTTAATTTAATCAATCGACCATAATGTTGTTGACACGAATGTTCTTCCTCGCTCACAAGAAATAAGGCCGCCATGTCTTCCCATAGTCACGTCAAATATGCTTCGTTTATGTAGGCTGTTCCGTCGTCAAATAATTGGGATTTTCGGCTTTGTTTTTTGCATTTTATATTTTCGGCTGTATTTATTTGCTAAAGTTAAAACCTTATCTAATTTAGGTTCTGTGATTGAGGGATAGAAATCTTTGATATTTAGTTGTATTTTTGTGTTTTATGTGACAGAGCCAGTCTTTAGATAATATTGTATTTTTTCCATTGGTTAAGTTTTCGTGTTTTTCTTATTTTACATAATTCCCTTTTAGTCAGATTTATTAGTCTGCATTTAGGGTTATTTCTTTAAAGATTTTTTGTGCTATGAACGCTTATGTTTTTGCTAAGCGGTTTACGTGGTTATCGAAGTTAAATTTCCCGTCATTTCTTTTGCTTCTGGGTTAATTCGCGAGTTGTGTATTGTTGGGTGCTTTTCAGTATGTTTTGATAATATGTTTTTCTTAGTAATGCTTTGAATGGTTGTGGTTTCAGTTCTTATATGTTCCTCATCTTGTCTGCCGGAATAAAGAAGTTAACTGATCTCTTTTTTTAAAAATCTTATTTATATCCTCTTTTGTTTTTATTGGAATGGGTTGAGTACTGTGAAATTTTATGCTTTTCATTAAGTCAATGTAAGGATCCTTGACCTTCTCATGAAATTTCCTCTATTTTACTGCAAAAAAATAGTTAGAGCAAGACATACCAAAATTTCCAAAGACTAGATAGTAGCAGCATCGCCATCTTTGATGACACTGGTGAAAGTTGCCAGTTTAAAACTTTACGACGGTAACTAAGCCTTATTATCTAAAGAATAACGGGACTGGTAATCACTTGAAATATTGGCTTAATGAGTAGAGTGTTGGCTAATGGCTCGGGAGACCAGGGTTCAATCCCCGGTCGAGTACCATTTTTTTGAGTCTTTGGTATGCCAAAGACTCAAAAAAATGGTACTTGATGCCGGCTTGCTTAGAATTCAGCCCTATAAGGTATGGATCAAGGGTAAAGTGGAGCAATCCAGGAATGGAGTAACGCCCTCCCCTACACCTGGGTATAGTAGTTAATGAAAAGGGAGCCTTCGGGTCACCGTCGAGTAAGGTCGCTAACTTTACTTTTACATTCACAATATACATGTAAAAAGTTCAATAACCACACAGTACATCTTTTGCAAACTGTTGATAATTAACAAAACAGTATAAGATAATATAAGATAACGGCAAGAAAACAAAGGTAAATGTATCAATCCTCTCCGGGATCTCATGATATTGGCCAAAACATATTGATAGACGGTCAGGTTATACTTAAGTAAACAAATTCAAATATATAGGCTCCACAGTTGCCAACAACAACAGACTAGATGCGAAACTAGATACATGAACGTCAAATGCTTCCAAGACATTCAGCGAGTTGAGGAAGCCAGTCTGGATTAACAAAGACTTCTCCATAAAAACTAAATGTGCAGTGTGCCGTACCATAGTTCTATCAACCCTCCAGTACAGCGCAGAAACTTGGACGGTATATAAAGCAGATGCCCAAAGACTTTAAATCTATATGGTACATCACTTGTGCAAAATACTGAATGTGAAGTTTTGGTAGCATATTCCAAACAAATTCATTCCAGAAAAATCTAAACTCCCTGGTATGTACGATATACCCACCCAATGCAACCTAAGATAGGCTGGCCAAATGAACAGACTTGAAGATGGTCATATTTACCAACCCCTCCGCTCGAGCAGGATATGACACAGGGTCAATTTTTAAGCGGAGTTTAACAGGTTTGGATTCAGAGTTTTCTTTCTCCTAGACTAGTTGCCTCACCAAGGCTGAAGAACCTAGTCTGCCCTACTATTTACCCATAGCTGGAGGGAGAATATTTGGATTCATACCTTTCCCAAGGGTATTAGTTCTATGTGAAATGCAATCAGTCAGGTCCAGGATTTGAACTCGTGTCGCCGTGTCCATATCCTGCGACGATAACCATTACACAACGGGCACCTCCATCCAGACTTGAAGATGGCAGACCGTCAAAGCAGACCCTGTACTCTCAATTTGGAGTAGGATCACGTAAAATAGAAAGACCAAGACTAAGGTATAAGGACATCATCAAAAGAAACCTGGGGGACATAGACTTTCCTTTAAACGATTGGCAATACCTGTCTTAAAATCGAAAAAAAAAATGGAGCATCGGATACGATGGACGGCTAGTATATATATATATATATATATATATATATGAGGTGTGATTCAATTCAAGTTTCTTTTGTTTGTTACCATTTTGTTGTTTTTTGGTTTTATTCATAAGTCCTTTCACCCTTAGCGTTTTTGTCACTGCTTCCGGAAAACTCCTATGTTACATTCCGTTACCAATTCACTAAACATAATTTACCTCAATATTCACCCGACCTTCGGAATATTAGTTAGCTAGAAAATAACTTTCAGGGTCGTCAATTGATGCAGAAGTTGTTGTGACAAGAATTTTACTCATAGTTATTTTAAAAATTTATTTTTTCAAGGCTCCGACTTAATCCCATTCTAAATATTGTAATGAAAAACAAAAACTTTACACTTTATTCAGATTAATACAACATTTTGTCGGATTATTCTTAATATAACTTATTAACAACTTCTCGCCTTTGATAGATATCCATCAACGTTGCATTGTGGATAAAATGAATCTTCTAATTACTATACCAGAAAATCCTAACTCACGTGAGCCATTCAATACCACGTTTCCTGTAAGCGCCGGTTCTGGATGTAATTTTAATGCTGAACTGAATCGAGAAATCTTTATTGACTTGAAATGAAGCATTTGTAAATTAACTGGAACTAAAACTTTTAAAAATCCTATTTAATATGTCACACCTTCAAACACATTACATCTCAATCAAATCTGAGAAAAAACCGGAAGTATACGCATACTACTGACACCACCTAACGAGAAGTACAAAAGATATTACAATATCAAAGGGCAGTCACCCCGAATGACCACATTGAAAAGAAATATCTATTTACAATTTTTATCAGCCTTAACATTTATATAAAGAAAAAGTACTTTTCTGAAAACTTTGGAGAATGTCGGTCAAATGGTTGACTTGCACGAATAAGAATAAAATAAGTATTTAAAAAAGAAAAGAGTTTTATCTGATGAATCCTTACAAGTACATCCGTGTTTTTAAATATAACAATTCAAACAGAAAATACGTCCTTTTCCACTTAGGTTCCATAGTTGTTCAATTAGTTTTTATGCAGGTCAACCCTTATTGCTTTTTTTGCAAGCAATTATATGTATCTACTGAACCCCTTATCGTAGTCAACCGACAACTCATAAACCAAACAAAAACAAAACAAGCAAACAAACAAACCCCAACTACCAGCCTCTCAATCTAACAGGCCTTTCAAGGCTAATTTTGAAAGTCTAACCTAATACCCTTTGAGACGGCACCAGCAGCTACCTTCTTGCACCGGCGACCACTTCTCTGCAGCAGCAACTAACACTCCTGCACCGGCGACCACTTCCCTGTAGAAGCAGCTACCAGTTCTGCATCAGCAGCAAGCAGCCCTGCACCGGCGACCACCTTCCTGCAGCAGCGATTACCAGTTCTGCACCAACAGTTACCAGTTCTGCACCAGCAGCTACCAGCCCTGCACTGGCGACCACCTTCCTGCAGCAGCGATTACCAGTTCTGCACTAGCAGCTACCAGTCCTGAACCAACGACCACTTTCCTTCACCTGCATTTACCAGCAGCCACCAGTTCTGCACCAGCAACTACCAGTCTTGAACCAGCGACCACCTTCCTGCACCAGCAGATACCAGTCCTAAACCAGCAACCATCTTCCTGCACCAGCGGAAACCAATCCTGCACCAGCGACCACCTATCCAACGAATACCAGTCTTGTACCAGCAATCCAGACCTGCTCCAGCGACTAGATCCTGCTCCAACGATCACTATCCGGCCGCGCCGATTGTTCGCCGTACGCTTTTCCGATTTCCGATTCGCCATAATAAAGTTTGTCCTTTCGAAGCAACACCCTTGTTTTGTCATTCTTGCTTAGTTCGTTGTTAATCACTTATATTTCAATGGTTTGCGGGGACCAGTATATTTATCTGGCCTCCGCAACACCCTCCACACGAGCAGAATATGATACAAGTGCAATTTTAAAGCGATGTTTAACAAATTGGAATTGGGAGTTTTCCTTCTCCTAGATGAATGCCATACCAAGGTTAAAGTCTACCCTACTATTTACTCATAGCGGAAGGGAAAATAGTTAATGGTATCAATACTATGAGAAATGCAAACAACCTCCTCTTAGATTCGAACTCGGATCGCCGTGTCTATTTCCAATACCGATTATCAATATACCACGAGCAACTCCAAGCAATTAAATGGTTTCAAGTAACAAATAATTACCATTTGCTTACAATTATAGCTTCAAGTAATTATTCTTAATACAAATAATTTTCATACACTTATATCGTTTAAAGGACCCTTGTGCCAGAGCTAAAAACGTTTCGACCTTTCGTAACTATGCGAAATTTATCGAATTTTGACGCATACAAATTCCTCTTTGCAATACTACCAATTCTAAAAAAAGAATTTTAAAAAATCAAGAGATTTTCGTATGAATCTTTGAATTTACGTAAGCTAATCTATATTAAGAACTTTTAATGACTGAACCAACAAAAATGGGTGGTAATAACTTACGTTTCAAATAATAATATTTAAATTGCTTCATTTGAACATAAGAATGATTTTGGTTAGTGGTGTTTTACGGCATATCTACCTTTGTGGGTTATTTAATGCAGAACAAGTGGTATATGCACAAAGTAGAATCCGTACAGGAGAATGAACTGCAAAAAATTCTCAGGGATTTTGAGATACAAATAGATCACCTAATCTCGGCCAGACGACGAGACCTAGTGATAGTCAAAAAAAAAAAAAAAAGAAAGATAAAAGAGTAACTGCCGAATAGTGGACTTTACCGCCCCGGTAGACCACAGAGTGAAAATAAAAGAAATCGAAAAGAAAGATAAGTACCTAGTCCTTGCTAGAGAACAAAAAACAAACAAACAAAATAAAGCAAAAACAAAAACAACTATCGAACATGAAGGTGACGGTGATACCAATTGTGGTTGGTGCACTTGGAGCAATCCCTAAAGGATTGGCAAAGGGACTGAAAGACTTGAAAATAATAGGACAAGTAGAGACCATCCAGACTACAGCATTATTAAGATCGGCCAGAATACTGAGAATAGTCCTTGAGACTTTAGGAGACTTGCTATCTCTCAAACACCAGAGAGAAACCATCAGCTTATGCTGGAGTTGAAAACTCTCAAAAGAGAAAATAATAATGGAGAAATCTTCATCTTGTCTTTGATATGACACTAAACTGCATTTGATGGTGAGGCTCCTGTCCTGGAACTTTGGGGAATGTGGGGTACCCTTTAATTGCGATTATAATCAGGATCACTCAGGCCTGGAGCGGCAGTACCTGTTAGGGTCGGTGATACTATAGTATAACATTTTCGGATAGTTCGTTTAACAATCCTGTCTGTGCCCATACTGTATTTGAAAGATCCACAGACAAGGAATGGCATGATCCATCCGGAACTTCTTCTGGTAGTCAGGGTAATCTGTTGGAATAAAGTTGCCTGGGTGTTGGCAACTCAAAAACAAGAAGAACTCTCCATCAACAATTAACAATCATTTATTGTTCGATGTCCAGACTGCATACAGTAGCACGAGAGAGAGAGAGAGAGAGAGAGAGAGAGAGAGAGAGAGAGAGAGAGAGAGAGAGTTTGTATGAACAGACACATAGAGACACGCCCCCCCCCCAACCCGACAGAACTCTCGAAAGCAAACTTCTAACTGACCGACTGGCTGACTGACTACTTTTGTCAAAATTGCCTAATTTTTATATACTTAAATTCAGGATATCGGTGGGGGTGATGTCATCTTACTAAATTATTGCGTCATCTCTCACGTGTCCAAAATTCACTGTTTTTACTTTTCCAATCAAACCTTTCACAGACAAGATATGAATCCATATTGTTTACATTTTAGCTTTCCTGTGTTGAACGTTATATACTCGCTTAAACTTTCCAATTTGACTAAGATCTCCGCTTAAAGACCTCAGCCAACCCAACAGTCAACGGAAAAACTCGTGGCCCGACCAAACCAGGCAATAGAATAATTAACTATCACGGCAAATGTACCACAGGTCTCATCTGTGGGTCAAATAGGACTATTTAATCATTTGCTATACTTGAAACCATTTAACTGTGAGAAAATAAATGATTAATGTTAAACTGAATTATTAGTATTAAATAGCAATACTTGAAACCATTTAATTGTGTTCAAATGGATAGATAATGTTGAATAGAATTATTAGAGTGAGAAAGCAATACTTTAAATCTTTCACTAGGGATTATAATTGATATTAAATATAATTATTTGTTTTAAATAGCAACACTTGAAACTTTTTATCTGTGTGCAAACAAATGAATCATATTAAATAGGATTATTATTGTTAATTAGCCATACTGAGAACCATTTAACTCTGTGCAAATAGAACAATTAGTGTTTGATAGAAATACTTGAAACCATTTTAACTGTGTGCAAACAAATCAATTGGGGCTCTTTTAAAAATAACGTTACACATAAACAATTCACTTACAAATCATATATATATATATATGATTTGTAAGTGAATTTATAACGTTATTTTTAAACGAGCCAGAATTGATTTGTTTGCACACAGTTAAAATGGTTTCAAGTATTTCTATCTAACATTAATGCCAAATCCGGTTCATATATATATATATATATATATATATATATATATATATATATAAACAGGATTTGGCATTAAATTACCCACAAAGGTTGATGTGCCCTAAAACAACCAAACCAAATCAAGCCAAATAGAAGGAACTAATATGCCTGTATTTTAACACTTAAAATCCTGCCCTGATGTCCGATCAACCCCGGGTTTCCGACAGAAAAATAGCAGAAAATATAAAATCTTGTAATTTGTTATTTAACACTGTTAAATGCACATCATTTTATAGGCAACAGCGATATAAAATAAGAATTTCCTGACCTGGCTATGATTACATATTAAAAGAGACATATCTTATCAGCTGCCCGGATTCTCTTCTCTACCTTCATATATTTACTTATTTTGCCGTAAAACACAAATAAATAAATAATCCGGCTCAGTTGCAAGTTGTTAGAGTGTTCGCCAATGATCCGGGAGACCTGGGTTCAATCCCAGGTCGCGTCATACTAAAGACTTCAAAAATAGTACTTGATACTTCCTTGCTTAACATTCAGCAATATAAGGTACGTATCAAGGAATAGGTGGAGCAATCCAGGGAAAGGAGTAGCGCCCTCCCCTACACTTCAGTGTAGTAACTATTGAAAAGGGAGCTTTCTGGTCGCCCTCGACTACGGTCGCCAACTTTATTTTTTACTTTATAGTTTGAAGAGCGTCGAAGTGCAGCTTACCTGGGGCGAGCAGGAACTTACATTTGTGGTAACCTAAAGTACTCATTATATTTTTATTTCCTGTTTTTTGAGCAAAACCCAACGCTGTTGTATCACTGTCTCATTATAAATAAGCAGCTAAAAATCAGATTCGGTAAAAACATTGCCCAATCCGAGCGAAGAGGATTAAAGTGTGTCACTGTTCCACTTGTTCTACACAGACTTTTCAGGACACTTTTCTTACTACTACTACTACAACTACTACTACTACTACAGGAGTACATCGCTTATGAGCTCCCCTTTGCTTCTCCAGCAGTGTCTCGCATGTGTTGCTCGTGTAGTTTGGATGGTTTTCGAGATGGATGATCGGTGTCCGCACAGCTGTTGCTTTGTAGGATGTTGCCTCCAGGACTTGTTCAAAACTGCTCGCAGCATTCTCGTCAAGCTTTCTCTCCCTACCCTTAGTCAGCGTCCATGTGGTGCATCCATACAGCAGAATTGACACGACCGTCGCTGGGGAAAAACAGTGCTTTATTTTATCTGATAGGTTTGATTTCTATATGACCGATTGTCTATCGATGGCTGTCCATGCCTTCGCTGATCTCGTGTTGATATCATTTTCGTTAGGTAAAACGCTGCTTCCGAGATAGGTGAACTTGTCCACTAGTTTCAAAGATCCACCATTTAGTGTGGAGATGTCGACTCTTTGATTAAAGCACATGTACTCTGTTTTGTCTGCGTTGATATGGAGGCCTATGCTACCTGTTGCCTGTTCCAGACTATGCAGCAGGGACGAGCAAGGGTATGACGACCAGTCAGAAACTATCTACGACAGCTCTGTACTGATACAGGATGTAGCATGGAAGACCGAGCGACGATAGGGACGAGTGGCGGGAAAGGTTCAGAGAAATCCGTGCGAGCGGCATGCCATGATGATGATGACTACTACTACTGCCTTTTTCAGGGCAAGCCAAATACATTGGTTCACAGTACTGGTGCAGACAACTCATAAACTCAAGTTTCCCGCCTGGGGCCGACAACGATGACCGACTTGCAGCTCACCAACTGACGCAGTCCAGACCACCTTCCCAGGCCGACTACCGACCAGACATGGCAGAAACAGCCCAGGTCGACTTCATCAGCTCGCTTGCAGCAAACGCTGACCAGGTCAGGTGCTGATCAACCAACGTGACGTCGACTAGATTCCTTCAGCGACCTGACAGGTCTAGTCCTCGAGTCGTCTGCAGACTACCTGGCCACATAGTTGCACCAGCAACCAGTTCAAGCATCACCCAGACGCGTCAAGGACCTATAAGACAGTTGAGTTTGCGCTTTCGACCTCAGCAGAGAGAACTTTCCTCAAACACATGTTATTTCTTGCCAAATAAAAATTGGTTCTTTGCGTTTGTTCTCTTTGCCTTAGCAGTTGCCATTTATTTCAGACGTCTGCAGGATAGACATATTCATTGATCCTGCGACACACTAGATAAAATGAGATTTCCATTAGCTATCTCCTCATTTCAAACTTTATCAGATTTTTTAAAAACCAAAGTGAAGCGTAAAGATTAAGATTATGTCTTTGAAAATTCAATCTTTCGTGCAATGTATCCAACATTTTTTTTCGAAGATCTCTTTTCTTGATAACTTTAAATGATAACACCAGATACTTTTACCACAAACATTGAACATATCTAAAAAATATGACAATCAACAAATTCAAAGTTAAAAACGGCAAAAAAAAAAAAAAAAAAACCTGGTTAATAACAAATTATTTAAAAAATTCAAATACTTAATGTCATTTCATTTCCTCAAAATTCAATTATTTTGCACAATATTTTAAGATAAAGCAGTAATTTTTTGATATTCAAAACAATGCATTGATGAAATGCTGTTGCCTGATCAAATTGAAAGAAAGCAGACGAAAGAAAATATCTTAAATGGCTGAAGAAAAATTATGGGAGAAATGATTTTATAGCACGATATTAAAATTAACGATTGTTTAAATTTTTAATCAAGAAACTTGAAAAAAAAAATCCTAAGGAGGAATTAATTCTTGACCACAAAATTTCAAGTTCTATCATTCATCTCATGACAGCTGAATTAAACGGAAACAAAGGATATGTTAAGAAGATTTATGAGAACACGAGTTTTTTTTTAAAATCAAAATTCTGTTATAGTCTAGCAATGAAGGAGAGATATTCCACTCAGATTGGTGAATTTTATGTTCGCAGACAACACTTTACTGTCAATTCCCTTGCTTAAATTATCCAGGACGTAGAGGCTTTCAAGAAGCTTTCCATTTACCGACACTATTAATAAATATGTGGAAAGATTTCATGGATAATTTTTTGTTGTTTATTCAACAACTCGCTGTTTTGTAACAACTCGTGATTTGAGAGGTATGATTTATTAAAACTCTGTCATTCGCTATTATAGTTACACATATAAAGAAAAAGTAAGTATCATGTTAATTACGACTATATTTTGACTTGGTGTATGTAGAAAAATGTTGAATCTTTTGTTGCATAGTCACAACCAACTATACATATACATGCGGAAAAATAGTCAACACAATAATGACGAACGAAAACACTTCTTTAGAAAAATATACCTCTCACACTTTATTCGAAATGGTTGTGAAAGGGTTTCGAAAGGGTTATGTGTGAGAGGTGAGTTGGAGACTGAACAGACAGCAATATATTGACCCCAAATTCCTCTGTCTTTAGCAGCACTTCTTTCTCGTTCTGCTGGGCTGCTCAATCGGGGATCCTAAGGGCCCAACCCTCTCTGGGAGCTGGTTCTCACTACAGCAACTTATCTCCAATTAACTGAACCTGTCTGTGGCACCGGGTTATATAATTGTTTGATATCCACCTGCTTCTTGTGGGCGTCACATCTGCCCCCAATTCAACCCGTCCACAGTCAAGGTTATACCCTGATATCTTTGACAGCTCGGCTGAGGGTCAATATGTTACACTTTGTGGTAATCTTTCGTCGTGGCCGGTACAATTTCGCCTGCAAAATGACGCAACCCCAAATTGTGTTGATTCTCTTGAGACAGGATAAGTTGTTGGCAGATTGGGATCGAAACCCTACAAGCCATGTGTCAGTTCCACAATGAAAACAATAAGAAATAAAACGAATTCTAAGAATATATGAGGGTGGGCTGAAAAGTTCATGGGCTGAAAGATTTATACGGCGACATCATGTCTACTATTGATGACTTTTTTGACCAATGGGATCCAAGTAATGCAACACCGTCAGAAGAAATATGTGAACCGCAAGGGGCACTATGTTGGAAATAAAACTTCATTTGTTCACATTCCATGTGAGTATCTATGAACTTTTCAGTTGATTTTCGTACTGTAGGGGGGTAGTTCTAGTGGCGTAATGGCAAAAGTGCTGAACTGCGTTTCTAACAAATACTCTTCCGAAAGGTATCAAACCTTATTCCCACCAGGTATCAATCAAATAGTATCACAGCTGTTCTTCTACAAGTATGAATTTGGCATTAAAAAAAGAACCCAAACCAAACCTCATTCTTGGTGGGTTTTTTTTCAAGTTATCGGTGGAGAAGGGTGTGTGACACTTCGCTAAAATTAACCTAACCCTGTTGCTATCAAGGCAGACGAAATTTCTAATCCGATTCCGTCCAACAGTCTGCTAATTATGATGTCTATGTCCCCGTTGTGACCAACCCTAGCGAACAAGGTGTGGTGAGCAATACAATGATTAGACAAGGATTGAAGAACTTTACGGTAAGATTACTGCAGGAATGTATAGCTTGTGGGGTGAGTATTTGGATAATCTTTAAAACAATGTGTCAATAACAAAAAATGACAAATATGAATCTTTTATATAAAGTTAAGTAAAGTTGGCGACTGTAGTTGAGGGCGACCAGAAGGCTCCCTTTTCAATAGCTACTACACTTAGGTGTAGGGAAGGGCGTCACTCCTTTCCCTGGATTGCTCCACTTTACCCTTGATACGTACCTTATATTACCGAATGTTAAGCAAAGAGGTATCAAGTACCATTTTTAAAGTCTTTGGTCTGACACAACCTGGGATTGAACCTAGGTCTCCCGGATTATTGGCGAACACTCTACCCACTAGGCCAATGAGTCTGTTAGTAAGATTAAATTTTGAATAAAATCTGTTGCCTTTTTCATTCATATTCCAAACCCAACAGATTATTCTATTGGATCTGGTTCATGAGAGAAACTTCTATCGTTTTTTTTTTCTTCCTTTTAGTATTAATACTGTCATGGGCAGTATTCGGTACAATATCGGGTTCTAATAGATATAATCTTTTATTTCTTTTTCCCATTCAGGGAGGAGAAGGTTCTCGTGGCGTAGTGTTTAACGTGCTGGTGTTACATATTGACCCCGGCCAAGCTGTCAAAAGAAATGCACCTGTGTAAATAACAAGTGCATCCGGTCGAGGAATATCAGGATATGACCTTGACCGTGGACGGGTTGAATTGAGTGCGATTTGTGACGCTCACAAGAAGAAGGTGGGTGTCGAACAATTATATAACCCGGGTGAAGACAGGAAGTCAGTCAGTTGGAGATAAGATGCTGTAGAGAGAACCAGTACCCAGCAGAGGGGGCCCTCAGGACCCCCGATTGAACGGTTGGAGTTCAGAGCCTCAGATGACTTGGAGAGAAGATGCTGGAATGAGGACCATGTCCCAGAGAGGCTGGACCCCCAGCCCCCCGGTTGAGCCGCCCAGGAGAACGGAAAAGAAACATTGTTATGGCCATAAGAGTGGGGGTCAATATGTTGCAGTTCTGTTCAGTCTCCAACTCTGCTCTCACACAGTAAAACCTTTAGTAACCCTTTCGAACCCTTTCAAATAAAATGAGAGGTATATTTTGCTAAAGAAGTATGTCCGCTCGTCTTTATTGTGTCGTCGTTATGATTCTGCATGCATATGTATAGTTGTTCATGGCTATACAACATTGGATTGCAACATCATAGTGAATGAGTTCGAACTCTAGTCGCGTTATTACGTTCACTTTCGGGCAAATAACCTTGGGAAAGGTATGACCCCCTTATTCATCCTCCTTCCGCTAATGGTTGAATAATACCACTACTGTTCTTTGACAAAGACGTCTTCAGCATAAAATAACCCACGAAGGTTGATATGTCATTTAAAAAAAGAAGAAGTTACGAACCACTATTCAGTGACTTAATACATCTCTTATTGAGAGGAAGGCCCCGAAACAGTGCACATTCTCTCCTGATGACCCCCAAACAAGCATGGAGTTAAAACTGCTCGGTGGAAACAAGAATGGCTAAAGGAGCGTTTTTTATCCGCTCACTTTTTGGTGATTTTCTGTTACTTGGTAAGTAACTTCCTTCTTCCATCTATTATTGGATTTTGAAAGATGAAGAGTAAATTTCATTTTATTTTAAGTAAACTTGCAGAAATCAGTTTCGAGGTTCGTAAAGTACGGTAAACAATGGTAACGCTGAAAAACTCATAATCTATTGTCACGTTTTCTGAACTAAAATAAGGCTGTACGAAATCCAATGAGTTCATGCAGAAAGCATCTCTTTCCACTAAGCAACGATGAACCTGGTCAGTACTCAGATGGGTGACTACTTAGTAACAGCAGATACGATAAGCAGTCTTTGTGCCTAAGTCTTTGCGCTTAAAATAAATTCTAGAATGTATGAAAATATCCAAGATTTTGAAAATGTGGTGAGAAGTGAGATGGCTGAGAATGTAATTGAAAACATAATTTCATTTAAGGCAAAAAAAATATAAATTCAATTTCTATTTTATTTCACTTGAATTCACGAAAGTGAATTCAAGTGAAATAAAAAAAAAGACTTGAAACATTCAATCAAATCGAGGAGAGTATTCAAAAGAATTTTAGACCCAAAAAGAGGTTGTTCATTGCTGAGCGAACTAAATTCATTGGATTAAAACAACAAGAAGAAGAACCTATTATAAATTTTCTTCATCGGCTACGAGATGCTTGTAGATTCTGTGAATTTGAACGTTCAGGGAAAGAAGAAATCTAAATTGAAAAAGATTTAATTCTACTACGACTGATTGAACGTATGTCCAATACTTTTCAGAAATGTAAAATGTTGGAACGTTTGCAATTCGACTAAATGTCATTAAATGCATCCGTTGATATTATTAAACAAAAAGAGTAGATAAAGCATTTAATGATATTACAAAAAGGAAATAGAAAATAAAACAGTATATATGGGAAGCTCAAAATACACAAGGAGCATAAAATTTCTTCATTTTAGGCAGATGTAGTGATATTGCACAGTAATTGTGTGTAATTTGTTACGAAGGAATAGGACAGATACACCCCTGAAAAAAAATAAGACTACCTTCAAAAATGAAGAAAAAGACATTGTTTACAATTTTTAAACACCCGTCACTGCTATTAGATAAAATTAATTCTTAATATTATTCATGTCATCTTTTTCTCATTGCATAGAATAATTACAGTATTTTGGTGGTTACGATATGATTGGGACGGGTTATTGTCTGTATTGTTGAAATGAATGGGTTAATGATTCTTGTTAGCTAAGATTAGCATGGAATAGCATCGGTTGCACAGAAGACCTCTTCCCTTCTCAATCCTCCATTAAAACATTTGGGTTTTGAGCTTAATTGTGAATGTTACAATTTACAACAAATATCTATTATGTCTTCTTTTTAATAAATGGTAATAAAACAATTAATAAATGCTCACATTTTTCATGTTTCACGATACACAGTTTTGAAGTTTATTACCGGAACTTAAAATTGACTGATCACGGAAAATTAGACGCTTTATCTTCATTTTCACAATGGTTCACGACTTCTTCCAAATTAAGACAAATATTAAATAAAGGATATCTACTGACAAAACATTTTCAAAATCTTATTTTAAAGATATTTGAGATATTGACACTTCTGATCTACTGTTTTATAGATAAGTTTATTTAGTCTATTTGTTTAATGGTGTTTCATAGCCAGATACCTGGATATGTGAAATGAACATATTCATACCGGTACGCAAAACGTTCATAATGTTCGTATATATACATAGAACATAGGAATCTCGAAACTCGAAAAACACGTAACGACTTCTTAGTTCAGGTACGAAACTTTTTATTACCTTTGAGTTTAAAGGTTCTTCGACATAAGGAGAGAGATACACATTATTTCTATTCTGGCTTTTTCATCTGCCCCCCCCCCATCTCGTGCGACGCCTGCCCAAGGCCTCCGTGAGCAAGCAAAAGTCAACCGTCATCTCCCGAGGCAGGACTCAACTCAACTGACTGACTTTTTCAAAATCCCCAAAATGCTCCATGCGCTTCCGGTGCGTGACGTCACCAGCACTCTGTAGCCCCGTTTCCCATCTGGGCTATTGTGACATCTCTGAGTGACACGTCCGCTCCGTGCGAGCGTGCGCGTGAACACCTGCGTTAATATTGCACCTAAGTAACCCATGCACTGAGTCGAAAGGTTCTCAGCCTAACTAAACCTAACTAAACCCATTGGCGAACACTCTACCACTTGGCCAATGAACCATAAAGAAAACTAAAATGGGACTTTTTATGTGACTGATTCGGTTGACCTCTACAATCAGCCTAAACGTAAATTATTTTTGAGTATGTGTGTATTGAGAGGGATGTCTGTGTTTGTACGAAACTAAAGGAATAAAAAAAAGATTGAAATTGCCAGAGACGCCCGGAAAGTAAAGCCTTGTATAATATTTTTGTAAATTACAACAAATACAATGAATAACAATAACACCCTTGTATAGAGCAAGTTTTCAACTGCAAAACGCAATTTTCCCACATCTTCACCCCATTGACCATGCATTTCCTCCAGCAAAAAAATCTCAGCCTCAATGCCGCGGTCATAAGAGCATCGTTCCGAAAGTAATGACTCTCATTTCATAATATTGACCGATAGATGTTGGTGGTATGGAAGTAGCGGTTGAACTTTCTCATCTATAACTTATAATTTTTTTTTGTCTTGTTACGAAAAATAGTCCGGAAAGATGGCGCCTAACATGAAAGCGGATGCATGTTATTAAATTCCTCCAATTACAATATATTTTCATCTGGTATTCCCATAAAATGAATGGGGGACCAACAAAATTTGGTGGTATGTGATGTCCTACATCAAGGTGGAGCTGACATCACAATGCTGCAAAGTATGCACAGTAGCAGGCATTTACGTCATAGTTCGAGGGTCGACTAAAGAGCTCATTGGCTGACTAAGATACTTTCATGGAATGGGATCAAATGGAGTTTATTTTTCAACATAGCTTTTTTTGTGGTCTACACACATCTTTCATCAGTGTTGTAGATATGACATCATCATATGAAATTTTCAGCCAATGATCTTTTCAGCTCACCCTCGTGTGTGTGCGGTTTTAAACGAGATGCTCGCTGAAGATTTGGGAAAGATGTTCTCAAAGAAATTGAGAGAAAACGAGTTTCTTGATTTTCTGGTTGATTTTCAGAGACCTGTCAAGTATTCAGTTTTGGTTTGTTTAACGGCATATGAAATCCTAATGGATTATTTAATGCCGAAATGTGATTCATTTGCAAAGATCATTTAATAGATAAGGTGAATTTTGCCTACGGAGTTGACAATAGGAAATACAGTTTACAGTTACACCTTTTTCTATGGAATCTTTAGTGATGGGTCCTTTCATGTCCCAGAAGACTATACGTATGACCTTCTTTACTGACCGCTGCGCCTGAAACATTTTCTTTACCCGAGAGTTTTTACTCCGCGACGGTCTTTTCAACTCACATTCGTAGTGGTAAACACACGATTAGCCCACATGCAAACATTTTGGGGGTTAAAACATGCTTCTCCGCACACATCATGCATTCTTCTAGAAATTTTACATTGCTTGCTGTTTTCAGCTACAAAGTATTTGATGGCAGACCTTCGATTAGGCCTGGACCACTCTGATTTGCCGCCATTTTGAATTGACTAAAATTCCCACGAGTTCAAAATTCTGAAAAAAAAACAACATTTTGCTTTTTCCAAAAAAATTCTCCTTATTGATTGATCTTCGTATTTATTTTTTTCGATATTCAACTCATACTTTTTATTGTACTTTTTTCATCTGTCTTTAATAATCATTTGATATCAAGTATTTTTATCTATTACTAATAATTTATATAGCATTATATAGTTTCAAGTATTAAGTCTCAATTTGTAATAATCATTTGTTTGTGCACACAGCCCATTCGGCTGGGACTGTGGAATACACTGACTGCATCTCTGCAGAAGGGTAAGAGACCCCCTCCAACGAGTGTCCTAGATATGACACTAAACAATCTGATGGTGAGTCTCCAGTAATACTGAGGCTTTGGGAAATGCGGAGTACCCCGTCATTGCCATTGTTCCCAGGTCCAGTCAGCTGGGACGGTGGAATACACTGACTGCTTCTCTGCAACTGTATACTGTGTTTCCTCTTGTCAACTCCTGAGGCTTTGGGAAATGTGGTGTACCCTGTCATTGCCATTGTTCCCAGGTCCACTCCGGCCCGGCGTGGTAGCACCTGATCGGGTCTTATCTATGGGTCAAAATTTGACCATTTACACAGGGGGCAAACAAATGACTTTTGCTCAATTGAATTGTTAGTGTGACGTGGTATGCTACTGAGAGGGAAAGGGAGGTCAATTCCTCCACCCTACGGTGTTTGAATCAACAGGCCATAAGGACTGACCGCTAAAGCATGGATGAAGGTCAAAAGCTACCCCCATTCTATGACCTATAATCGGTTGCACAAAGAAGGGAATTCATGTCACTCGATTATCGTAACCGGATGGAATGGTGGGAGAAGGAAAAAGCCAAATGATTGGCCCTTAGTCCAAACGCCATCTTTTTCGTTAGCGGAAGTTTGAAAAGAAAAGTTTAGTTCTGGACAGACATGGGCAAGAGATAGACGCCAATTTAGCCCAGCTCCGGGATAGAGTAGAACAGAATCTTTGGACAGAAGACAACAGAAAGACACATTCAGCAAGATTCTGGAGAATGCCACTCGCCCGTAAAAGAAAGGAACCTGAGAATTAGCCTTGTCAAAGATAAGTATAACTTAAACTGTTTTTCCTTCTACTCTACCTAAATATTGAAATTATATGTATTCAAAAGAAAAAAGAAAGTAAATTAGCGAATGGATTTTGTTACATCCTCAGCCCAGCGACTTAAGCATTTTCTTAAGTAAAAGAAAAAAAAAAAAAGAAAGAAAGAAAAAAGGAGAAAGAAGAAAAGGAGAAAGAAGAAAAGGTCTGTAAGAGACATTCGTGTTTAATTCTGCCAGCTGGCTTAATATAGCCGGTATCTTAAAAAGAAAAGAGAAAAGAAAAAGGAACTATTTCTTAAACCCTATTATCATTTGTTTGGTCGTCGCCTATTAAAACTTAGTGATATTTTAAATGCACCCTTGAGTTGAAATCTATTGATTGTGTTATTTCTCTATCGAGTCGCCTTTTTTTGCACATATCTTTTTCAGCTTCGTATCGCTTTCATCAATTCTCGCTAAATGTCTTATTCGCCTTAAAAACATCACAAGAAAATTTTAGAAATTTGACTACAGTGAATAATATTTTGTTTTAACCTAGAAGTTCATGCTTTCCGTTATCCGAGGGGGTAGGAAAACGAAGGACATGGTTGGGTATGTGAAAGTGAACTGGAAACCCCCTTGCCAGCGTCGGAGATCAGTCTGGCTCCAAAGTAACCCCCACATTATTTGCCAATTACCATATGCCCAAAAAAGGAGTCTTGACTAGGACTTATTTTGCAGAGGGTCAAGTGCCAGACTGCCCTCGACGTCACATGCGCATAAAATGAACTCCCATCTTGGGATAATTATTTATGCAGCGTCACATTAGAAATAGAATTATTTGATCATGTAACTGTGTAAACAAATGACTTATGTTTAATTGAATTGTTAGTGATAATTGGAACCATCCAACTGTGTGCAAACGAATGAGTTATGTTGAATAGACTTATAAATGTTATATAGAAATAATTGAAATCATTTAATTGTATAGAAACAATAGCACTACTAGTGTGCAAGCAAATTAGTTCTAACTCATTTAAAAATAAAATTACCGACAAACAATTTACTCACAAATCATGTATGTATATCCATTTAAATGTGTCTAAATAAATGACTGATATTGAATTGTTACATAGCAATACACTGAAACCATGGAGAAGCAAGGACGAGCTCATAAGTGATGTACTCCTATGGACCCCCACATATGGCCGTGCAAAAGCAGGACGACCAGCTCGAACTTACGTACAGCAACTATGTAAGGACACAGGATGTAATCCTGAAGACCTGCCGGAGGCGATAAATGATAGGGAGAAGTGGTGAGAGAGGGTCAGGGATATCCGTGCTTACTGTTAAATGATTTCAAGTTTTCTTTTTAAATTTAACATTAGTTATTTAATAATCCTTCAGTTGTCTGAATTTTTTTAGATGAAGCTTGATGATTTCCATCATTAAGGGTTTTCGGACTATTGTCTTCATCTTCATTGTTATTTCCAAAACGTTTCAGCCGACATGTCCTCCGGCCTTCTTCAGGTGTTTGTCGAACTCGGGAACCTACTCGGAACTGCGAACTAAGTCCTTTATTGATTCCGTTAGCCATAACCGGTCACAAGGGTTAAGTATTCCTGTATTGTTACACGCCTGTAGTCAGGATTGAACCTGCAACTACTAGAGGATTGTCTCCTTAGACGCTTAGGGAACCAACGCCTATAACAGTTACGCTATGTGTCTTGCTGGACAATTTAGAGTGAATTTTTGGGACTTGTAAACATAATGTTCTTACTTGACAAGGATTACTACTATTATGTATGATTTTTTACCTATGCTCATATTCAGATTTTTAAAAAATCTAACCTTTTTAATTATCGGTTCCCATATTGTATTCATCTCTATACTTGGTCTACTCAGCAGGTCATTGTAGCCCATTGTAGCTGATTCCTTAAGGCACCTAATCCTCCTCTGTTCAGCTCTATCAATTATTTCAACTTCTTCCCTCAAGGGCTGATGGTTTCCCTTTTCCTTCCTAATGATAATAATCCTTTGTTTGCACTGATATATGGTTTAAAGCATTCCTATCCAACCGTTACATTTTTAAGCAGATTTATTTCAACCATAGATGGGACCTTAATGGGTACTAATACCCCGGGTCAGAGTGGACCTGGGAGTAATGGTATCAAAGGGGTATTCCACACTCCTCGAAACTTCTGAACTGGAGTCTCACTCCCAGATGCAGTTTACTGTCATATAGAGGACAATGAGACACAGGAAACGTTGGGAAACTTGATTGATTAATTGCTTGAACACACTGTTCAGATGTCTGAATTTTTGAGACGAACCTTGATTATTTTTATCATTCAGGGTTTTCTCCGGAAGTATCTCTTCAGTGTCAAGCCACCAACAGATTTCAACATGACCAAGAACTGTGTGTACTCCATGCCTTGTAGTTGTGGGAAAGTATACAAAGGCGAGACATGCCACCCACTAAAAGTAAGGCTAGAAGAACATCGAAAAGTTGTAGTATAAGGTGAAATTGAAAAGTCGGGTATCGCGGAACATATATGGAAGGAAAAGGGAAACAATTGCTCTTATGGGGTGAAGTTAAAATAATTGATAAAGAAGAACATTGGAGAGTTAGACGCCTTAAAGAATCAACACATGTATTGGGCTACAGAGACCAAGTATTGAGATGAATACAATATGGGAACCAATAATTAGAAAGGTTAAATTTTAAAAAATCGTGATATGAGCTCAGGTAAAAAAAAATCATGCTTAATTGTAATTCATAGTGATGTAAGAACATTAAATTTATAAGTTCCAGAAATTCACTCTGAACTCTCCCGCAGAACACAGCGTAACGGCTATAGGCGTTGGTTCCCTAAGATTCTAAGAGACAATCATCCGGAGGTTACAGGTTCAATCTTGATTGCAGGCGAGTAACAATACAGAAGTACTTAATACTTGTATCCGGTTATGGTTAACGGAATTAGAGCAAACGACCCCGTTAAATAAAGGACGTTGTTCGAAGTTCCGTGTAGGCTTCCGAGTCCGATAAGAAACACCTGAAGAAGGCCGGAAGTCATATCGGCCGAAATGTTGTGAATATAACGATGAAAACAATAGTCCGATACGCTGAATGATAAAAACTCTATTCAGAATCGACGAACTTTTCAATAGGACTTACAATCGTTATTTGGACACACATACATACATATATACATATATACATACATCCTCCTCATTCATCAAATGGACTGGGATTGTTGTATGTTCATCTCTCAATTGTGTGTGTCTTCGAACAGGATGCGAAAAAAAAAACCCAGTTTTGTACGTTGGAGGGGATTCTAACTTCGACCAAACTTTCCTGACCGAGAGAAGTAATGGTTACCAGCACAGAACATGGTATTGGTAAGCCGAGTTCAAATTTCGGTCGATTCTGTTTGCGTTTTCCTTTTTGCAAAAGTCATCGATTTTTAACTTTTATCCCAGTTAGAGATAAAATAGGATAGAATGGACTGCAAAAAAAAACAAAAAAAAACGGACTCAGATTTTCCAGGGCCGCTGAAAGCGCATTGGACGCCGCCCCAGCCGCGATGCTCAACAGGTACCTTTTCCGTATCTCCGGACGAACTGATTTCACGGACACGATCCTTTACGAAGAAGAGAAAACTATACCCGAAGCTCTCAGCGAAGTCTCCGGGCTCTTGCGTCGACTTGGTAGAGTAATTGGTCTCGGAGAAGAACTTCACCAAATTTAAACTTTATGACATGGACGAGCATCTATCTATCTTTCTATCAATCTGAAATTGTATTTATTGAGATTCTCTGAATTCAAACTCCTTAGGATCACATTATTGGCCAGCTTTGCAAGATAAGGCCGAATATTTCCTCCATGCCTGACAAGACACCGATAAGATCCTTGTATTGCAGTGGACCGAGAATGATGAGTTTACACACACACACACACACACACACATATATATATATAAGATTAAATGTATATATATAAAATATATAATTTTCTATTTCAGGGCTCTTCTTTCTC
>OY757920.1:21280813-21353805 GCA_963585895.1 Sepioteuthis lessoniana | reverse complement strand
GCGCAAAGCCTTAGCTACCGTCCGATACATCCGCACAGCTTTGGCGCGACACAGCCATAGCTATCGTCCCGACTCGTCCGCACGGCTTTGGCCTGGCAAAGCCATAGCTCCACCGATCCGCTCACACGACTTCGTATGTGTTAAGGCCTGGCAAACCTTAGCCACGGCTTCCCCGTCCGTTCACTTGGTCTGTAGTACTAAGATACGGCTCCGGCTTAATCATCAACTCGCTCGACTCTACACGATCAAGCTGCCAACACCGATTTCGACCAGGACGCTCCCGCAATGCAGCATCCAGTCCACGTGACGACTCGCTGTTACGGACTGCCCAAGCATTGCAACAACTAGCCTATGTACGACTTGCTGCACGGGCTAGCAACCAGATCGACCCCCCCCCGGTTAACCCAACGTACTGTCAAAACCGGGACATCGATTTACCAACCACTCGACCGACCTCAGCTTCCCGCAACGATCGTTCAGCTGCATTTTACGACTCAACCGACAGCTACCCGCATCAAACACCTAGCTGTATCTCCACGACTCGACCTACGCCAGCTACCCTTATCGAACATCCAGCTGCGCACATCTATGACTCGACCATACCAGCTATCGACATCACCCATCTAGCTGAAGACCAAATACAACCGCCACGGACTTTACATACACGTTTGTAAATCCGACAATAAATCATCACTTTTGTATCTGTTATCTCGCCTTTGTTCCCTTCATTGTTTTTGGCTCTCACTACTCGCACGCATTAAACTTAAATCATTTGCGGGGTCGACAGGCTTATCGGCTCCGCAACACGCTCTTTTCGTCATTTTTCATGAAACATTTACTACCAACCGGACATTCTTATTTACAAAAAGAAGTACATTGTATTTTTTTAAGTATCTTGTTATTTTGTTCTCTTTTCATAATTATCTATAACACACAGTCGGTGCAGCAGTAATTTTTTGGTATCCTGATTCTTCAAAAACTCCCCCACAGCACATATAACTTCATCATTGTTTCCAAAATAATGACTATGCATGTGGGAATTGAGTATAGGAAACAGAAGTTATTTAGAACGTGTCAATCAGGGGACTTATACACAGTCATATGTCAATCCGAAAAATGCTTTCTCGTTCTCGTTTGCCTCTCTCCCTTTCACATTTAAGATGTTGTCTTCCGCATGACTAGAATTTACAGTTAAGCTAGCATGGCAAACATTATTTGATCTACTAATCATCTCAAATAAGACTTTTTCTACTTTTGTATCTCTTTCATATGCTGTTTATTCAAAAATATAACTATATTTTTTCTTTGAGACTCGTTTGAGTATTCTTACATGTATATCGATTTCAGTTTCCTTAATTAATTGCATATCAATCTTCGTGGGATATTTGATATCAAAGCCATCTTTGTAGAGGAATAGAAGTGGTACGATTAAACTCACAGCTGGGTAGATGATACGATTCATACCTTTCCCAAGGGTATCAGTTCGAAAGTGAACGTAATAGCACGACTGGAATTCGAACTCGCTTACTACGATGTCGGAGTCCAGCGCTTTAGTCACTACACCACGGGAACTCCTTTTTGTTTGTATATCATGTTTATAATAAATGTTTCTGTATGTGTAAATGAGCTTATCTTGTTTTTATTGTTTATTCAGCGTTAGGGAATAACGGATATACTAACGCTAATATTCCACCTTGGTGACTCGACTAAAAATCTTCCCAAGCTCTAAGCAACCCAATATAACATTCAGTATGGAAAAAGAAGAGTGTGAACCACTCAGAAAGTACAAGTGTGCCAATTTATATTTACACTTCGTCCTGTTGTTACATAATAGAGTGGTGAGATCTATTTTTGATATCTAGTGTAGCATTCAAATTAAGTTCTGAACCGTTAAACGCGTGGAAAAATGCTACGTGTTGATCGGTATGATAGATAGCTATTAAACTCGAGGTCAATCTGAGACTACGGCTCTGATTGGATGGTTTCAGTCAGATGGCTAAGACGGTTCTAGTGTTAGAAATAAGTCAGTTCGCGAGAAACACTCAATTAGAGAGATTGAGCGCTCCATCTTGCTCTTACTAGTTCCCTGTATAGTCGAACTGGTGATGAAACTGTGGTCGCAAAAGAAATAAAGCTAATATATGCACATGAAATTTCGGCTGGGGCTGTAGAATACACCGACTGCTTCTCTGCAGAGAGGTAAGACCCCCCCCAACGAGTGTCCTGGATATGACACTAAACAATCTGATGGCGAGGTTCCAGCAGTGCTGGAGCATTGGGGAATGCGGAGTACCCCTTCATTACCATTGCTCCCAGGTCCACTATGGCCCGGAGTGGTAGCACCTGATAAGGCCCTATCTATGGGTTAAATAGAACTTACAGCATACTTATGCTAAAATGAATTGTTTGAGTAAACTGAATAGCTTGAAATAGAAATGTTTTTGACTATTAAACTGTACTTACATTTAAACTGCGTGCTTATGCTTAACTGAATTATTTCAAATAGAACTGTTTTTCGAAATTAAAACTGTATTTACACTTAACTGAATTGTTACATATAACTGCTTGAATAGTTTGAAATGGAAATATTTTTGACAATTAAACTGTGTACTCATGCTAAACTGAATTGTTTGAAATAGAACAGATTATTTACATAAAAATGGATTTGGCGTTAAATAACCTACAAAGGTTGATATGCCATAAAACCAAACAAACCAATCAACACAAAAGGGGATACCGAGAAGAGACAACGAATAAGAACAAAGATGGCAACACGAAAGTGATGACACTAGTGCGACACGAGGCGACTGAAGAACGAAGTGAGGAGTTGAGAGCTGCTCTATCGTTGTGTAAGACAAAAACATATAACGGTAGAGTAAGGGCTATACAATAAGATTAACCTCCAAATATTTGAATAAGTTCCGATATCAGCGAGTCGTAGATTGTGAACTCTCGTAACAGCAAACCTTTCAATAGGCAAAGGAAGAATACGAAACCCCATTAAGGAGTAATGTTTATAAGGAGACAACAAATAAAAAAAACCTTTGAAGAAATGGCATTAGGATGTGTAATGGTGGAGATGCCCGTGGTGTAATGGTTATCGTCGTAGGAAATGGACACGGCGACTCGAGTTCAAATCCTGGACGAGATTGATTGCATTTCACATAGCACTAATACCCTTGGGAAAGGTATGAATCCAATTATTCTCCCTCCAGCTAGGGGTAAATAGTAGGGCAGACTGGGTTCTTCAGCCTTGGTGAGGCAGCTAGTCTAGGAGAAGGAAAACTCTGAATTCAAACCTGTTAAACTCCGCTTAAAAATTGACCTTGTGTCATATCCTGCCCGAGCGGAGGGGTTGGTAAATAAGATTAGGATATGTGATTGTTAGCAAGCTAGACTAGCAAACTTACACGAATGAGTTTGAGTCTCATTGGATGCCTCATTCATACGGCCTTGTGCCCCATCTAAGCGAAAAGCTTTGTAAATTACTTATGCCATCAATGTGGTTAAGATACGTAGATGAGACATTCATTCTCTGGCCTCATCAGGAAGACGTTCGAAAACTACTGGATCATATGAACTCAGTCCGACCATTTATACAGTCCACAATAGAAAAAGAGAAAGACAACAAATTTTCCTTACTAGATGTATTAATAACTCGCACAGAGCAAGGATTCAAGTCATCTGTATCAAAAGCCAACCTTCACCAGGCAGTACCTAAATTTCAACCATCTATATAATGTAAAGAAAGGAACCGTTCGTTGCCTATAACATCGAGCAAAGCTCATTAGTAGTGACAGCGGTGCATATCTAGAAGAAATGAAGAATTTAAGGAAAAAGCTCCATCGCAACAACTACAAAGAAAGCTTAACATCAGCTGCAAGAAATTTGGATCGAACAACAAAGAACGTTGCCAGAAAACTCATCACAATCTGTCAACTCTATGTCAAAGGCCTAGCCGAAAAGATTCCAAAGATATGTCGTTCATATGATACCGGGACAATATTCAGGAGTGGCTCGACTCTCTAAAAATATCTCTGCCGATTCAAGTTCCCAGCAGAATACGACATGATCAAGAATTGCGTGTACTTCATCTTATGTAGATGTCGTAAATGTCTCGTGATCTCCCAATGAGAGAGGAGAAATAAGGAATTTCCACTACCCTCTGTGTTTGAATTAGCCAGAGATTGACCGTTAGGAGACAAATAAAGAATGTAGGTCAATTTCGGCCGGCCGTTGAAGGAAGAAAAAATGTGGGTCAGGCTATCAGTACTCCGTGACCTCACTCGGGTCGCCTGACAGGGGAAGGAAAAAGGTAGAAGCTAAATGATTGGCTAGAACCCTAAAACGGAAGTGGCAACTTTTTCCGTCGGCGGAAATAGGGAATAAGAAAATCAGTTTTGGAACAGAGGTCGCGGTGAACGGAGTCTTCTGCCAAACTCCGGGTGAAAAGAGTTTTGAAGATGAAGTCGTCGTGAGAGGACGCGAGTCTCATGCCAAGACTCCGGGTAAAGAAAGCGGGAAGAATCCTGGACAAGAAGAAGAACCCATATCTTCAAGCCAGAACTAAATATACCATAAAGTCTGTCAGCCCGTAAAAGAGAAAATATTCTCCAAAGGAATCCGTTAAGATAAGTAAACATTAAGACTATTTTCTCCCTATACCCAATTATATACTCTCCCTCTCTCTCTCTCTCTCAATTTAAAGAAAGACTAAAGGAAAGGAAAAAAGGAAGAAAGACATTTAGAATCATGTATTGTCCGCTAATAATATAGCCGACACGTTGAATATGTGTATCCGCGTGTGTAGCAAAAAGATTGATATATTTTAATGTTCCTACGTGTTGAAGTTGTTCATTTATGTCGTCTACTGCCAAGTTGCTTTTCATGTTTCTTTTTCAGCTTCTATTTGCCTTATGGTATTCTCGCTTAAATTGTCCTATGAATTCCTTTAAAAATATTATACGGGAAACCGGAGTTGTCGACTACTATAATTAATATTATTACAACTAAACCTAGAGGTCCATATCTTCCATTGTTCTAGGAGTAGGAAGAACTAGTGGCCTTGGTGGGTGTGTGTGTGTAGAGTGAAATTTGGAACCCCCTTGCCAGCGGCGGTCAGTCTAGCCCTAAATTAACCCCCACATAATATGCCAGTTCCTATATGCCCGAGAAAGGACACTGAACAAAGACTTATTCTACGGGGGATCAAGTGCCAGACCGCCCCGTCTTCACACGTGTAAAAAAAAAATAAACTCCCCGCTTGGTGATAACAATATTTAAATGCACCAGTTCCATACGCTTTTAATGGTTGCCCATCCGGGGATCTTTTTATTTTAATTTGCCGTCACATAAAGTATACAAAGGTGAGACATGCCGCCCACTAAAAGTAAGGCTAGAGGAACATCGAAAAGTAGTATGTTGAGATGAAATTGAAAAGTCAGGTATGGCTAACCATATATGGAAAGAAAAAGGAAACCATCTGCCCTTATGGGATGAAGTCAAAATAATAGGGAAAAGCATTGGAGATTAAGACGTCTTTAAGAAGAGGTGCATATGTTCGGCTACCGTGACCTGTTGAGTAGACCAAGTATAGAGATGAATACGATATAGGAACCAATTATCAAAAAAGCAAAAAAAAAAAAAAGAATGCAATTTGAGCTAAGGTAAAAATAGTACGTAATAGGAATAAGTAGTATCACGTTGGTTAATAAAAACATTAGGTTTATAAGTACCCCAAATTCCCACCGAATTGTCTTGAAGGATACACGGCGTAACAGATATAGGCATTTGATTCGGCATTAAATTCTTCAAGAAGGCCGAATGGCGCATTGGTGGAAAGGTTGTGGATATAACAAGCTGAGGACAATAGTCCAAGTACTCTAAATGATACAAATAAAAGAGCTTTAAAGATGGAATAATTTTTGAAATAACTCGGAAAAAATAAGATGGAATATTCAGCAACCAACACATTAGAAACAACCAAAATCTGAAAAAGCAAAAAAAAACAAAAACAAACCTTAAAAAACAAATCCCCCACCCCATCAAAAATAGAAGAGGGGATTATAATAAGCGTAGAAATCAAAGAATATTAGAAGAGAAGCGCAAAATTGTCAAAAGAAGTTGCGATGTATTGCAGACGAATTGTCATTCTTTTATATTCGAACAAAAAAGAACAACCACAGTTGTGTAACGTAAACACCCAGTACTGTTAAACAGGTTCTTATAAACTGTAGAGCTTTCACTCTAATTAGAAAACGTTTTCACAACGTAAATGATATGAAAGATCGATTGGGAAATGTCAGCATAGAGGACATTGAGTACTTTGTGAGAGAAATACAATCATACCAAAAATTATTAACGAAAGCCTGAACAATAATATAGAAAGTAACCGTACATGATCCCCGACGATTCAAACATAACGTTGAAACTGTTTACGACAAAAAGAGTAAATATAGACGAACAGCCTGCATTATTCCCTAACCTCTGAACACAAAATAACCCTAAGCGAGTTGACATGCCGTTAATAGCCATTAACTAACCTACTCTCAAACAATTACTAAAGTTATTCTTTAATACAGACTTACAAGTTTCCCGTGAGCTTTGTTAACGTCTACCTTCTGTTGAATAACGACTGGTTCAACAAGCGTGAAGAAAACTTGATAGATAGGCAGAAGGAAGCGGTATTTGTCTCTGCCGCCCACCAGACAGGACTTGACACAAGGTCAATGACTCGAAGGTTGGCTTAAAGTGATAGATAGGCAGAAGGAAGCAGAATCTAAAATTGAGACAAAACAACAAAAATTTCCATTATGTTTCTAAGGAAAAAAATGTCATTCTCTTCAAAGTGAACATTTAGGAATGGAAGGATCTATGACGACTTTTCTCTTCGTTTTAATTTTTGCAAGTCACCAACTGAAACTGCATTTTAAGAATTAATCTCAAAAAGGTAGAAATCTAATCAGTTTTAATCCTCTCTTTGATAAAGCAGGTAGAACCAAAGAAGACATGTCTAAATTGATAAACATTTCCCGGCAACCAGTAAACTGCGTATAATATTTAGTAAAAATACTGTTACGAATTGGATGCTGCTTCTGCGTCCTCTTTCAAAGCCACACTGCTTACTGGATTTTCAAAGTTTGGCAGTGGCTATAGCAGCTGTGGAATTTTCTACCGTCAAAAAAAAAGTCCCCGGACAGGAAAAATTAATAAGCAACGAGGAACAATAATACGGAGACCAGATAAATCAAAGTTTGCGAACAGAGGGGAAAGAAATCCCATTGTCTTTATTCAAAATGTGGGCGAACCCTTTCCGACTGTCCAAAAAGCTGTAGGCAGCTGGAATCCGAAAATAAAGCAAATGCAAGAACCAAGTAGAAACCAGGTAGAGTTTAAAAGAAAGTGTGATACAATAAAGACAAAAAGGACTGAACAAACTCCCAACAAAATTCAGTAATACTCGATAAAAAGGAGATACTTCTTTGGATCTTAAGTTCTCTCTTTTTAGAGCAGTTCCTTCTATGTCACGCCTTAACGATAGCTCCTTCATATTTTCCCTAGAATGACTCTTTCCTCCGGTCTTTCTTGATAAAGCGTTCACTTTCTTTCAGAAGGCCAGTGTCACAAAACGGTTTTCCCCTTTCCTCCAACATAGTAATTTTCGCTAATGTGAAAAAAGGGGAACTTGCTTACGTTTGTTCGCTATGATACTTAAAAAAAAAAAACAGTTATAGCTGAGTTGATAACATACACAAAATAAAACAAAACCAGAAATATATAAAATAAAGAAATGAAAATAATGGAATGAAACATCGCAGCAACAGTAAAATGAATGAATGCCCACGAGAGAATAAGTGCCTGATCAATAATATGGTTTACCCAAGCCTCTGTAACAGACCTGATATGATGTACACTAAATCGACCGAACGACCTTGGAAGGAAGAATACAATAATCACAAAGCTTCATTGAAAAAAGAAAGATAAGCAAATAATACGATGGTGTCTAAATATATATTGTTGATTGGTTGGTATTTGATAGTATATCAAATTTGTTTTTTTAATGCTAAATCTTTTTTTATAAATATAAGTTGTAAGTGAATAGTTTGTAGGTAAGTTTTTTTAAACGAGCTTTTAGAGCTAATTTGTTTGCATACCGTTAAATGGTTTCAAGTATTCATAACTAATACTAATAATTCTATTTGATATTCATCATTTGTTTGCAATCGTTAAATAGGTTCAAGTATTGCCATTCAACAATAGTAATTCTACTTATCTAGTATTCTTATCTATATAATTTGCACACAGCTGTATAGTTTCAAATAACTGATAATCATCATGTCACACCACCAGCACGGATCTCCCTGACCCTCTCCCGCCAAACCTTCTCTATCGTTCATCACTTCCGGTAGGTCTTCCAGGCTACATCCTGTATCGGCACAGAGCTGTTGTACGTAGGTTCTAGCTGATCGTCCTGCCTTTGCTCGTCCATGTGAAAGGGTATACAGAAGTATGTCACGTATAAGTTCGTATCTACTTCTCCAGCAGTGTCCCGCAAGTCTGGTTCGTCTAACTTGGATAGTTTTCGTGATGGGTGGTTAGTAGCCGTACAGCTGCTGCTTTGTGGGATGCTGTCCCCAGGACTTGTCCAATGTTGCTCGTAGTATTCTTGTGTAATTGCCGTCAAGCTTTTTCTCCATACGTTTAGTTAGCGTCTATGTAATGCATCCATACAGCAATATCGATACGCCCACTGCTTGGAAAAAAACTGCGTTTTTGTTAATAATCCTTATTTAATGATTGAACAGTTCTATTTGGCTTATAGATGGACCCTAACAGGTCCAACCAATCCAATCAGAGTGGATCTGGGTGTAATGGCAACGAAGGAGTACCCAACAATTCCCAAAGCTCCAGGACTGGAAATTTACCCCAGACAAAATATATTTGGGCGTATAAAGAAATATATGGTGTATAGTAAAGAGTTCTTATGCCTATAATGAGGTTTGGTTTGGTTTGTTTTATGGCATATCAACTATTGTAGGTTATTCAATACCAAATCCGGTTTATTCATATATATCAGATATATATGATTTGTAAACTTAATCCAATAAAGTTAAATACCTTACACACAGTTAAATGATCAAACAGTTCTATTTCAAACAATTCAGTTTAGCATTAGTCATTTGTTTGTACTCAGTTTAAGGATCAAACACTCGGTTTAAATGTCAAACAGTTCTATTTGACCTTTAGATAGGACCCTATCAAGTGCTACCACTCCGAGCCAGAGTGGACCTGGAAGTGATGGCAATGAAGGGGTATTTTGCTTTCCCCAAAACTCCAGTATAACTGAAGTCTCACAATCAGATTATTTAGTGTCATATCTGAGACACTCATTGGGAGGAAGGTCTTAACCCTCTGCAGGGATGCAGTCGGTGTATTCCTCAGCCTCAGCCGACTGGGCTACTTATAGTGAGGGTTTTAGACAATTTAAATTGTACTTGGAAAAAATTATATAATAAATTTTCCTAATCCAAGGAATCTTTTAAATAAGTGATCAGGATTGGTAAACATCAACTTAGCAGTTAGACGCCAGATTAAACCACAAGAAAGAAATAGATAATTCCATGACCTAGATATTGCATAACATAGAGAGAATTATTTATTTGATAGAATTTAAAAAAATCAATAGATATCAGACGTGGTTATGTAGTCTCATCTTAAAATCAATTTTGTGAAACTTTGAGTTACAAGTGGTTTTATTATATATATATATGCGTGTGTGAGTAAAATGGAATGAATCCAACGGTATGTAAATATGAAAAAACAATGTATTGAAAGGGCATATCTAAAGGATATATTTATATAAAAATAAACAAAACATTTGTACATATAGTTTTTTCCCCCATGGGCGTAATGGTTAGAGTATTCGTCAATAGCCTGGGATACCGAGGTTCAATCCTAGGTCGAGTCATACAAAAGGCTAAAAAATAGTACTTGATGCCTCCTTGTTTAACACTCGGCATTGTATGGCATGGATCAAAGTTAAGTGGAGCAATTCAGTAAAAGGTGTTGTAGCTATTGAAAAGGGAGCCTTTGGTCGCCCACGGCTACGGTCGGCCAACTCAACTTATATATATATATATATATAAGTTGAGTTATATATATATATATATATATATATATACACTCCCCTACCCCCGTAGGGTTGAGTTCTCTAGCGAAGAAGTATTCGTGTAGCCATTAGCGCCTTTGCAAGTCTCTTCGTATTTGAATTGAGATCTCGGCGGCCGTTTGAACGGATGTATGTAAACAATACTAATTGTGATTCATAACCGTTTAAAAATGTACTTCGTAGCTAATTTCTCCTTGTAGTTAAATGGTTAGAAGCTTGGCTTGGTGTTTCAGTCAACCGGGTTTCGATCCCAGCTACGGGGAGATAATGTCTAGCCACACTGATGAGTTCTGATAGAACGAAACAGATCTGTCTGTGGATGACAATAGATATATATATATATATATATATACACACACACACATATATATATATATATGTTTGAATAGCATTGGAACAAAGTCAACGGTTCTTGGTGGCGGCCTATGCGATCATCAGACCAAGAGGACATCCCAGAGTAGGTATCTCTTAATATACTGTTGTGAGGAGCATGGTAGGGAGGGCGGTCCAGTTTATACTGGTTTTGTTTACATCAACAGTGATATTTCGTTTATTTGATTATTCTTTTGTGCGTCATAATTTACTTGGCTATATCATATCAATTTTGTTTATTTATTTACTCTATTATATTTAACTTATGACTTTTTATTTATTTATCTATTTATTCCTTTAAGAATTTAGCTGACGGTTTAAAGCGATGGACTGCAGAATCGTAGTACGCGAGTTCGAACTCCAGTCGTGCTATTACGTTCACTTTTGAACAAACACCCTTGGGAAAGGTATGAACCCCCTTATCCTCCTAGCTATGGGTTAAATAGTAAAAAAAAAAATAAAATAAATGTGTAAACAGGCTCTGGCATTAAATAACCTATAGAGGTTGATATGCTATTAAATCAAACCAACCATCCTCGATTCTCTAGGACTTTTTTCCGTATTCTGGCTAATCTTAGCAATGCTGTTGTCTGAACGATCTTCACTTGTTTTCTTCTCTTCAAATATTCCAGTCCCTTTACTTTTTTGAGGGGGGATTGTACTGAGTGCTCCAATTACAATTGTTATCACCGTCACCTTTATGTTCCATAGTTTTTTTAGTACTCTGGCAAGGTCTCAATACTTATCTCTCTTTTCGTTTTTCTTTTATATTCATTTTGTGGCCTGCTGGGACGGCAAAGTCCGCTACAGGGCAGGTTCTTTTTTTGACTGTCGCAAAGTCTGGACCTCTAGTTGAGATTAAGTGATCTGTTTGTATCTCAAAATCCAAGAGAGGTTTGTGAGTCTCATTCTCCAAGATGGATTCCGGGTTGTGCATATACCACCTGTTCGTATGATTAAATTTTAATTTCTGGCACAATTCCCAGTCGATCACCTTCCTCAACCTGTCGTGTCTAGTCTTATACTCTTTTTGTGCTGATTAGTTGCATTAGATTATAATATGATTAATTGTTTCGTCTCTATCACGGCATTGTCTGTATTTGCTATTTTGTTACGTCTTATCAATTTCTGCTTTAACATAGTTGGTCCTTATGGCGTTGTTTTGTGCCGCTGTTAGAAAACAGTCATGTCGAAGTTTTCTTGTGTGAGATTTTGCTTGTTTGTAGCTTGAAATATCCATGTCGTTGTTTTTCTTCCCATTTCTGTTTCCTAGTTATTATTATTCTGTTGATCCTTGTGTTGTTTGCGTTGATTCTGGTCGCTGTAATTTGTCTTTCTTTGGTCTTTTTTTATGAAGTCTTCAAGTCGTCGAATCGATACATCGCCGCTATCTTTAATACTGACGGGTCCTCTTCCTCCTTATTTTATTGACACATATAGCCTATCTATGTCACCTCTTGGATGTAAGGTATTATGCATCGTCATTAGTTTTGTTTTTTTTTTGTTCTTTGAGCCATTTGTTTAAGTTCTTCTCTTGTCTTCTTCAAGAATGGTCCCGAGTATCTTACCAGGGAGACAAACTCAGGTGTTTATCTATTATTATTATTATTATACTCCTTTGAGAGTTTTTTACACCGAGGTTAGCGGATAATTTTTCACAGAAGTTTGAGTGACAGCAAGTTTCCTCAAGTCTCCAGGACTCTTCTCAGTATTTTGGCCGATCTCAACAATGCTGTAGTTTGGATGGTCTCCACTCGCTCTCTTATTTCCAAGTCCTTGTACCAATCCTTTGGTGACTGTACCAAAAGCACCAGTTACAATTAGTATCACAGTCACTTTCATGCTCCATTGTTTTTTCAGTTCTCTAGCAAAGTCCAAGAACTTATTTTTGTTTACATTTTCTTTTTTCAATTTTACTCTGTGGTCAGCCGGGACAGGAAAGTCTACAATTTGGCAAGTTCTCTTTTTTTTTTTTTTGTTGACTATTATTTGGTCTGATCGTCTTGCCGAGATTAGATGATCTCTTTGTGTCTCACTAATGATCCGAAAGACAGGGGTTCAATCCCAGGTCGAATCATACCAAAGACTCAAATACCTCCTTGATACCTCCTTGCTTAGCACTCAGCAGTATAAGGTATGGATCAAGGGTAAAGTGGAGCAATCTAGGAAATGGAGTAGTGCCCTCCCCTACACCGTGGTGTAGTAGCTATTGAAAAGGGAGCCTTCTGGTCACCCTCGACTTTACTTTACGACTTATATCCGTTCTGTAGTAATTTTGTCTGACTAGTATTTGAAACCGACTGCACTGATTTTGATTTCGATTATTTTTTTAATTTAAAATTTTTAGAATTTTCTGGTGAGCCTTTTGTTATTTATTCATAAATATAGTAAATAATATATATATATATATATATATATATATATGTGTGTGTGTGTGTGTGTGTGTGTGTGCTTGTTAGTATAGTATATTCTGCAGACGATCGCATAGGCATGAAACTGTTACCAAATATCGTTGACTCTTTCTACGTTATCATAACTTAAATATATATCACTGATATTGAGCACTCTTTACTTTTGAAGCAAGCAAACTATATATATATATATATATATGGGGTGGGTGTAAATAGTGCGATGATATATTGTCTCCATTTTAGATTATTAATTTTTCGTATATGCTTTGTTTCAGGTTCTGTCTACTGTGTAGAAAACTTGTCAGTTATGTACTGTCTGTGGGGAAAATAACACCATGAGGCAATTCACCCTTCCAGAAATTTAGAAACGGCGTGCTGTACTGTTTGGAATTCATGCTGGAAGCTCCATTACAAAGATTTCACAGTGTTTGGGGGGGTCACTCTGTGGACAGTGCAGAAGATTCGAAAAATGTCTGATAAGAAAAGAATTCCCGAATTTGTTGTTAAAATCCTGGCCATGATTGACAACAAGCCCATCTTGTTCATAACCAGGAACCTTGCATTCTCTGAGTTTCTTATCAGGCTGATAGTGCTTGAAGACATTCGGTATTTCTCATACAGGATGAGAAAAGGCTAATTTTTATCACCGGCCATGAAGGACAAGAGGAAAGACTGCACAACAAAGCTTTTGAACAAATTCAAGCATCCCCTCCAACCAAGCATACTTTGGTTTTTCTCAAATGAGAAAAATTTCTGTCAAGATCTATATGGTGAATTTCCAGAATAACCGTTGGCATGCTCAATCCTCAAAAATGTACTTATAGTAACGAAAACAACACCCTGACCATATCCTGATGTTTGGGGTGGTCACTTGCGATGGAGACGTTATGCCTTTATTCATCATCTCACATGGCTTCAGACTCAGCACGGAGGCCTACATCAAGTGTATGGAGGAGGTAGTTGTATTCATGGATCGAGAATAGATATTAAAAGACCATATATTAGACTCTGTGGCGTGCCACATAAGCAGGAGAACCCATTGTTGGTTGTTAGAAAACTTTTTTGACCACATCACCCCCAACATCGGGACGTCTAACTTCTCAAATTGCAATCCCAAAGATTATTAGGTGTAGTGCACAGTTGAATGAGAAACCAATAAAACTCTGAATAACACCAAAGAGGAACTGAAGGCAAGGATAACGGTAGCATTTACTAATTTAATCGAGACAGGCTTTTAAATTCCGTTGTCGTCAGGAGGCTGTGGTTGAAGCTAATGGCGATTTCTCCCTGGCCCTCTTCCGCCACCCGTCTCTATCGTCCATCACTTCCGGTAGGTCTTCAATGCTACATCCTGTATCAGCACAGAGCTGTTGTATGTAGATTCTAGCTTGTCGTCCTGCCTTTGCTCGTCCATGTGAAGGGGTTTACAGGAGTATGTCATTTATGACTTCGTCCCTAGTTCTTGCCGTCAAGCCTTTTCTCCATACGTTTAGTTAGCGTTCATGTAGTGCATCCATACAGCAGTATCGATACGACCGCTGCTTGGGAAAAAATTGCGTTTCATTTATCGGTCAGTTCTGACTTCCATAGCCTATCAATAGCCGATAGCCTATCAATAGCTGTCCATGACCGATAGCCTATCAATAGCTGTCCATGCCTTTGCTTCTTAGGTAGGTGAACTTGTCTACTAGTTTCAAAGAATTACCGTTTAGTGTGGAAATGTGTCCTCTTTGATAGTATTCCAAGATATTTTCATCTAACTTTGGTAGATACATCTGATTAATTATTATTTTTATTTTTGCGTAATTTAGATGACAATTGAACCATCGCACTCTGTTTTATACTATTTCCGACTAAGTCTTTAAGCCTACATTCATACATTCATATATATCACTGGCTTTTATGTCACGTGATCCAGTTGTGTCGAATCATGGACTGATGATTATTAATATTTGAAATATCGAGACATAAATTCCTGAGATTATATGTGGCACTTGGAATATCGTTATCACTGTGACGGAGCACCTCGGCTCTGCAGTGCATCTACTGGTTTGTATGGCCCCAGGCTGTGTTTATTGCACAGAGTTCGAGAACGTGTCACAAAAGACAAAGAAAAAGAAGTCGAACTCAACGTTTGAAGAACTGGACTCGCTCAAAAAATGAAGGACTCTGTTCTCCATACCAATCGATCGGCACGAATTCTACCTGGTCAGATCCTGGCAGATTACCCCATATCTAGAGGCGCCTGCAGACTCTGAACAAAATTGATTCTGGTCACTTTCTTTGACCAGTTAGTCCTGGCAGATTCCACTGACCAAATTCTCCCTCAGGGCTCCCCCTCTTTTTATTTTTTATTTTTTTTAGAAAACAGGAAGTGTTTGATCAATTCCTGTTTCTTTTTCATGTGTTGTTTAACTTCACTCTTATTCAATGTCGTGAGGTCGTTTCTTTCGAACCCACATTGACCAAGTAGACGGTAGGCTGCTTCCTCTTTCCTCATCTTGTTACGTACCACATTGATACATCTGCGTGCATATGTATTCATGTTGTATAGCAGAGAAAAACAACACTGATGTTTAAAAACATAATCAACTTCTTTTCTTTACCTTTTATTACCCAAAATGTACGGAGGATCAAAGATGGCTGAGGTGCACACACACACACACACACACACACACACACACACACACACACACACACACACACACACACACACACAGGAGTATGGATCTTCTGTGAACTGGTTTCCTCTTCGTTGTGCTTTTCGGGTCGAAATCTCCCTGGTTATCATATTTACCAACCCCTCCACTCGGGCAGGATATGACACAAGGTCAATTTTTAAGCGGAGTTTAACAGGGTTGAATTCAGAGTTTTCCTTCTCCTAGACTAGTTGCCTCACCAAGGCTGAAGAACCCAGTCTGCCCTACTATTTACCCATAGCTGGAGGGAGAATAATTGGATTCATACCTTTCCCAAGGGTATAAGTGCTATGTGAAATGCAATCAGTCTCGTCCAGGATTTGAACTCGTGTTTCCGTGTCCATTTCCTACAACGATAACCATTACACCTCGGGCATCTCCCTGATTATACAATATTCCGGACGCCCATGCAAATTCTCTTGGTCACATTTCCTCCAACCTGCTGCTTATATGTTGCATGCAGACACGCCTCCTTCCAACATGCCACTCACGCAATGCACGTGGTCAAGCTCCTTTCCAGCATGTCACCCACGCAATTAACGTGGACATTCGCTTCCAATTTACTTTAGGTACCAGGTGTATTTCCTGTTATTTTTGTCTCCAGTGTCCGACTTTCGCAGCTGCGTTGGCATGAGGAAAGATCTATATTTGAAATTCTCAGACACGGAGTTTCAAAATTCCTTCTAAATATAGACATTTCTGCTTACATTGTTCGGAGAATTTGGCGTATCTTTTTAACATTAGCCCAAGTTTACAAAACCTGTTGATATCAACGGTGTCACGTTCGAGCTACAATATAGACTCGAAGTCAGTAAAATACGGCCCCGTGCCTAATCCTCCCCACAGCGTCATTTAAATATTAGATAAAATTCTACCTACTTCTGTGAATATGTGACATTCTTTATTTTCCTTCCCTACCTTTATTTTACTTAAGAAATAAAATCCTTTTCACATAAAATATAAGTCGACACTTGAGTGTCTGTATAAGACCATTGAATACAACGACTGATATCCAATGATAAAAACAACAATAAGAAAGGAAACAGGTTGGAGGATTGTTTTATCAGTCTTTTCAATTTCGATGAAGGTGGTAGCATAGAAAATAAGCAACCAACAACCCTATATTTACGTAAGATGACACCAGGGGAAAATCAATCTCTCAACCCCGAGACAAGACAGAATATGTATTTGTGAAAGCTTTACTCAGTAAAGCTTTTAATATTCTAAAAAATATTTTTAAATATTTTTTAAATATTTAAAAAAAAAATATTTTTTTGATATATTTTTAATACTTTTTTTGATATTTTAAAAATATTTTGTTGATATAATATATTTTTATTTTAATATATTTTTAAAATATTCTTTAAAATATTTTTTTATGTATCTTTTAAATATTTTTTAAAATTTTAAAAAAATATTTTTTGATACTTTTTTTATATATATTTTTTTTTGTGATATTTTTTGATATTTAAAAAAATATTTTTTGAATATTTTTTTGATATTTTTGATATTTTTAAAAATATTTTGGAGCATATTACGAGAATGCAATAAGCACTGGAAATCGAACCTGATACCTTTGTAAATGTTCTGTAAGGAAAGCATCTTAACAGAGAGGTATTTCCGAAATCCCCCTTTCTTTACCTCTTCATTTCATCTCCTGACTTTACGAAATGTCTATAATGTTCGTGTACACTTCAGATTTTCGAAGCACGAACCAGAGTTTTTACTGCAGGGGCCAGGGGTCAGCAAGCTACGGATCTCAGGCTAAATCCTGCCTACTTCTTTGAGTAAGACTGATTGATTTAACGGCATTCTAACTTGACTAGGTTTATTTTATGTCGAGAGGTTAGGGAATTGCGTTCATTGTACATTTACATTTTTGTGTTGTCGCTTCTTAAGAGTTCTTTGTACACAGTAATATGATATCTTTTATTCCCGTCTAATATTAATAATTATTGGTATTTGACGGAAATAATAGAAACTATACAACTGTGTGCAATTTACCGTATTTGACGGCATTTTAGACGCACGGTTGTATAAAATGCACACTAGTTTCAGCAGGGCAAATCAAGAAAAAAAGCAAAGTACTAATATTAAACGTGATGAAATTAATATAACAAATGTTATCAATGATAACACTTTTAATCGGCAAAATAGCCTTTTAAATAATGTCAATAGGTATATCAAAGGTACTCTAATGTCTATGCCGATAAGAGTCGCCAGGTTGTTAATTTCGGCTGTATATGCTTTCAAATAATCATTTCTATTCAATGAGTCATTTGTTATATGGTTTTAAGAAACTAATAAATATTCTCAGTAAACAGTTATAGCTTCAAGTAACTTTTTAATACAAACAATTTACAGTTATACGGCATGAAGTATTCCTTTCGAATAGGAATATCTTTAAACAGATCTATTTTACCAATAGATAGGACCCTCTGGACCTGAGTGAACCAGGCAATGAAAAGGTACTCCACATTCCCAGATCTGATATCATACCCAAGGCACTTCTTTTTTTTGGGGGGGGGGGTTCTTACTCCACTACAAGGGATACAGTTAACGTATTCTAAACCTCCTCGGTAGGCCGGTTCTTTGGAAAATATCGTGTTGTTTCAAGAAATTCTTTTTTTCTTAAAGTCTAAAATACTTTTCTTACCCATTGTCTCTAGAAACGCTTGACAACCCCTGACATAGATTATGCGAGGCTGACCTTTGTGAACATTTAAAGTTACTAAAGATGATTAGATTGCAAAATATTCCATTTTTCCAGGGAGAATGTGATAGAAACTTTGATATGGAATAGGTCATCGTCATAACCAAGTCATGCTGACCGCACGGATTCCTTTAGATGAGGTAAAATCTATGTAGTCCCTATCAGTGAGGTTTACAATAGTCTAACTTTATCCTCTGCAGAGAGGTAAACCTCGTCCTCAAAAAGGGAGGGGGTGTCCTCGTGGTGTAATTGTTAAAGCGATGGACTGCGGAATCCTAGTAAGCGAGTTCGTACTCCACTCGCGCTATTACGTTCACTTTTGGGCAAATACCCTTGGGAAAGGTATGAACCCCCTTATCCTCCCAGCTATAGGTTAAATAGCACCACTACTATTCTAGGAGAATAGCTTTGGCATTAAATAACCTACAAAGGTTGATATGCCATTAAACAAAGAAACCAAACCAATTAAAAAGGGAGCTGTCCTGGATATAACACTAAACTGCATTTTATTTGGGGTGGGGACCCTATCAGGTGCTACCACTTCAGGTCTGAGTGGACTTCGGAGCATGACAATGAAGGGGTACTCCACATTCCCCAATTCTCCAGCATTACTGGAACCTTACCATCAGATTGTTCTTTGTCCATATCTGTATTTTGAGCCAATCTTAATCTGACATTTCTTTCTAAAGCCCTATATTTAAGGAAATCTATTGGATATGGTTATTAGAACTAATGATAAATTAGATTTTAAATTATATTGGATATCATATAAGGTATAGATCCAACTATTCTTCACCTTAGCTATGGGTAAATAGTAGGGCAGATTGACTCTCTCTCCTTCTAGTCAAGAAGGAGGAAAACTGAATTGAAATTTGTACTCTGCTTAAAATCAACCTCTGCTTGAAATCAAGTGTTGGGTAAAATACATAAAGAAAAACGACCTACAAAAATGACTATATACATTACAACTCATATCACAACAAAATGACTATATACATTGGTACACATTACAACAAAATAAAAAATGTCATAATCATTGGATTTTGTTTAAGAGCTCTTTGAATATGTTTAGATGATGAATTTAGATATTTAAATCATTTAAACTTTAAATTATTAGATATCTTCGTTGTCATTACTCCCAGATCCACTTTGATCCGGAAGACCTATTAGGGTCCCAATTATGGGTCAAATAAAAAGTAAGTAAAGCTGGCGACTGTAGTCGAGGGCGACCAGAAAGCTCCCTTTTCAATAGCTACTACACCGAGGTGTAGAAGAGGGCGCTACTCCTTTCCCTGGATTGCTCCACTTTACCCTTGTTACGTACCTTATATTGCTGAGTGTTAAGCAAGGAGGTGTCATTTTTAAAGTCTTCGGTATGACGCGACCTGGGATTGAACCCAGGTCTCCCGGGCCATTGGCGAAGATTTGTTTAAAGATTATTCAATTTCGACTTGACCGTATGCAAAAAAAAAAAAAAGAAACAAGAAAAGAGAAAACTAAAAAAAAAAAGAACTTCAAAGAAACAACGCCACGAAAACGTAAATATAAACGTACAATGAATGCGATTCCTTAACCTATTAGTATAAAATAATCTTTGATAGGTTGGCATACTCACTTAATTAAGATCAATGAATCAATTAAATATTTCTCACATAGCTATATGTTAGATGTTCCCGAATAAGTAATGAAAAATAACTCTTACATTCTTGCAAAAGATAAAAGAACGCGATGAAGAAGAAATATAGCGCACAAAGATTCTATAAAAAAAACTAACCATATTTCAAATTTTTATATAATCTTGTTAAGATAGCAATCAAAATGTTTTCGTTTTTCTCCCTTGAAAAACGCCCGGTACCTCTGCTAGTGTTATTTTGTTAAAAGGCTCCTTTACACTTGGGACAATCGTTCAAGTGGATATTTAAAAATGGTATGAAATCATGTGAGAAAAAACATACAAGAATCTTGTCGTCTGATAATGAAATGAGCTCACAAAAACTGAAAGAGTTTATTGTAATATAATACAAGGTGGGATGAAAATTATCAAGACAGAAGCTTTAAATTTTTATTCTAAAATTAAGAATTAAAAGGACGTGTGAACAGCTGAGCAACTTATATAAAGAAGATGTCTTGATTGTACTATAGGTAAATACGGCTATTTGCGAAATGTACGTGGGACGTTCATTTCATATGTACATATCGTAGAACACATAAAGAACATAGGAATCTCGAAATTCGAAAACACGTAACGACTTCTTGTTCAGGTACGAAACCTTTTTATTAACTTTGAGTTAAAGGTTTCGACATAAGGAGGAGAGACACAATCTCGCTATGCCGTCTTATTCATTTGGTCCCCATCTCGTGCGGCACCCATAGGGCGCAAGTTTGCCTCGCGTCTGCGAGCTCCAAAAGTCGATCCTCCTCGTTTGGCGTCAAGTACTCAACTTTCTTAACTTTCTTCAAATTCTCCACAAACCTCTGCGCGATTCCGGTGCGTGACGTCACTCGCACTCCGTCACCCCCTTTCGTCTTAGACTATTGTGACATCTCTGAGTGACACCTCGATCCGCCCGCACGCGCCCGCGTTAACACCTGCCTCTATGTTGCACCTAACTAACCCATGTGTTGAGCCGAAAGGTTCTCAGCATAACTAAACTCAAAGGCATGAACCGAAATCCCTCGGCCATTACGTTACATTGATGTTTGGATTACAGTCTAGATGAGCCAATGCCAAAAAAGAAAAAAAAAATTATGAAACGTTTTTGAATAAAATTCTATATGCGAAACACAGGATTGTGCAAGTCACAGCAGCCTCATACTCATTATACCAAGATTTGTGTAGTTTTTACCTTTTTCTTAAACTGAATGTTCATCTCAAAAGTAAGATTTGAGGATGTGGAGGCCATAAAAAATATGACAGCACAACCTCACTTTATATCAAAAGAAAAGTTTCACTGTGCGGGAACAATTAATTGTCGTTTAATAGGAATAGTTACTTGAAACTAAATAATTGATTGCAAATTATTAGTATTAGACAGGAATACTTAAAACTATATGTGTGAAAATTATTATTGCGAATTATTATGAGAAGCTATATTGGTTTACAATTGATTATTATTAGCTACGGGAAACCACATAATTGCTTACAAAAAATAATAGAATAAAAATGAACTGATTTCGATTAGTCGGTTGGTTAGTTGGTTTTTATGGCATATCATAGGTTATTTAATGCCAAATCCTGTTTACACGTATATATCTAATGGGATTTGTAAACGCATATTTTGTAGATAACATTTTTAAACGATTCAGAGCTCATTTGTTTGCCAACAATTAAAGGGTTTCAAGGATTTCCATCCAGCACTAATAATTCAATCCAATATTAATCATTTTTTACACACATTTAAAGGGTTCCAAGGATTACCATCCAGCACTAATAATTCAATCCAATATTAATCATTTTTTACACACATTTAAAGGGTTTCAAGGATTTCCATCCAGCACTAATAATTCAATCCTATATTAATCATTTTTTACATACATTTAAAGGGTTTCAGATATTGCTATATAATACTAACAATTTAATTCAACATCAGTCATTTGTTCGACTCATAGATAGAACCCTATCAGGAACTACCACTGCAGATCAAAGTAAACCTGAGAGTAATGGCCATGAAGGAGTGCACCATATTCCCCAAAGCTTAAGGACTTTAGCTTTAACATCTGATGGCTTAGTGTCATACACAGGGCACTGGTTAGGAGTAGGGCATTAATCCCCGCTTCCCACCAGCAGAAACGTAGTCTGTGTATTCTAAATCCCTAGCCGACTGAGCAGGGACTGATTTCAGCATTAGGTTAGTTGGTTGGTTGGTTGGTTGGGTTTTATGGCATATCAATCTTTGTAGGTTATTTAATGCCAAATCCATTTTTATGCGAATTGTCAGTTCTATTTCAAACAATTCAGTTTAGCATGAGTACACAGTTTAATTGTCAAAAACATTTCTATTTCAAGCTATTCAGTTTATTCAAACAGTTCTAATTCAGCTAATTCAGTTTAGTATAAGTACAAATTTTGTTTACACATAGTTAAATGTCAAAACAGTTCTATATTAAACAATTCAGTTCACTGTAAGTACAGTTTCAATGTCAAAAACAGTTCCATTTCAAACAATTCAGTTTAACATAAGTATGCAATTAGTTCTATTTAACCCATAGATAAGGCCCTATCAGGTACTACCACTCTGGGCCAGAGTGGGCCTGAGAGCAATGAAAATGAAAAGGTACTTCGCATTTCCCAAAGCTCCAGCATCACTGGAACCTCACCATCAGATTTTTTAGTGTCATATCCAGGACGCTTGTTAGGAGGGTGGTCTTACCCCTCCGCAGGGATGCAGTCGATGTATTCTACAGCCCTAGCCAACTGGCCAATTTGGCATTAGATAACCCAACAAAGGTTAACATGCCATTAAACCAATTATTATAGGGTACAGGTAGCATTCATTTCGTACACTTAAACTATTCGGAGTTACTTTTATCTTTGATAATTTAAAAGGATCAGAGGGACAATTTTAAGAGATTTTCATACATTAATTGGAAGGATATACGTAAAATTTTATATTCTTGAGTAATTAAAAGAAAGTCACTTCCTAATAAAGACGAATAAGTTTATTTATAAATTGCATAACAGTGACGTGTGTTTTATCAATAATTTAATTTAGACCCCCATAAACTTTATATGGAGTATTTTTTTCAATGAAACGCTGACAATTATTATCAACATTTTAGAACTGTCGTGCACCTAATATTGTGAATACATTTAAAACTTCCATCAAATAAAAAGAAAAAATTCTTTGATGAGGCTATTAACTTATAGACAAAGAAAAAAAATTAGTTTAATGTAGTCTGTATTAGTAAAGGTACTCGGTGTTACTCGGGAACAAAACATTGGAAACAAAATAATTTTGATATACGAGTATACATTTTCGCAAGATTCTATAGCACACCACACACCTACACATATTTACCTAGCCCCCTCCCCCGCCGCGCTAGCAGGATGCAACACAAAGTCAATTTTAAGCAGAGTTAAACAAGTTTGATTTCAGAGTTTTCCTTCTCCCAGACCGGTTGTCATACCAGGGTTGAACAGTCCAGTTTGTCTTGTTATTTACCCATAGCTTGAGGGAGAATAGTTGGATTCATACCTCTCCCAAGGGTACTGTGTTTGTGCTATGTAAAATGCAAACAGTCTCACCCAGGATTTGAACTTGTGTCACCTTGTCCATTTCCTACGTAACCATTATATATATATATATATATATATATATATATTGAGAGAGAGAGAGAGAGAGAGAGAGAGAGAGAGCAATTGATAATAAGGTAATCCAAGTAGAAGGAGAGATTTATGGAGAAGCAAAGTCGACACTACAGCGTTTCGGTTCTAACCATAACTTCGATTTCAATTCTGCAAAGATGTTCATTTACATTCACAATCAAAGACTAAGACGAATTTTCGTGACCGGTCCTATTTCACTTTGTAATTCCTTAAACACTAACCGAGTTTTTATAATCTTTCTTAGTACTCGAGCAAATCCATTTTAAATAGCTACAATACATTCTATCTTTTGTTAGCATTTTCCACAAATATCTTAATTATACACTTCCTCTTTTTCTTTTTTTCTCTTACTTTTTCTTTTTTTCCTCCTTTTGATTTGAAATCTTTTTCCATAAACCAACGGAACATCAACTTTGTACATTATTCCTAATAAATCAAATGATGTAATTTAAAAACAAACGCTGATTTATTGATTAAACGGCAATTCTTTCTTGATAAACAGATTTTCCCTAGGTTTTTGTATTTTTAAACATCCATCGTCGATTTAACATTACTAATATCATCCCTCATGGTCCTGATGATGGTTCATTACAACCGAAACGCTATAATGTTGACTTTTCTTCTCAATAAATCTCTCCTTTTACTTGGATTACCTTGTTATCAATTTTTCTCTATATCGTCGGATTATACTCCATTCTTTACAATGTTGAGAGCAATATTGAACAAGTCCTGGCAGCACCACTCCACAAGACACCAACTATACGGAAACCTGCCTCCTATCACGAAAACTATACAAGTTAGACGAACCAGACACGCAGGACACTGCTGGAGAAGCAAGGACGAACTCATCAGTGATGTACTCCTATGAACCCCTGCATATGGCCTAGCAAAAACAGGATGACCAGCTCGAACATACATACAGCAGCTATGTGAGGATAATGGATGTAACCCTGAAAACCTGCCAAAAGCGATGAATGATTGGGAGGAATGGCGAGAGAGGGTCAGAGATATCCGTGCTGGAGGCACGACATGATGATGATGATGATATATATATATATATTAGTTTCTGAGAACCCCTTTGTACGCCATATTTCTCCTTCGGCTATCTTTTGAATATGGAAACCTTTTTCCCTACTTACTCCAGAATATTCAACATGTAGTTGGCCATGTGAAAAACGCTGACCAGATCTTGTCCGTTCAATCATTTATGTGGACTAGAAAAGATTTCTTTGTTCCTTTGATAATATTTATGCAATTCATTTTAGTACTCCAGATAATATTTTTTATATTTCGAACCGTTTGGCCAGAAAGAGCAGATTTTTCCATCTCATGAGCTCATATGAAATTTAATTGGCCTCAGAGGTCAACACTGTATGTTGCAGCCCAAAATCTTATTTTATCCTCACGTGATGGCAGCACAAATTTTCTTTTGTCATATACTAGTATAGGAGAAATACAATAATGCATGATGACATATAATGAATAATATCAATGATAACTCTTTTCCTTTGCACATTAGCCTTTTGAATAATGTCAATAGATATATGAAAGTTACTCTCAAGTCTAAGCTAATAGGAGTTGCCAGGTAGCTAATTTCGACCGACTATCACGAATTTTAAACATACATATGGAATATCAGACGCAGGAGAATTTTTAAAAATATTTTAGCAGAAAAAAGTGTGCCTTATATGCCGTCAAATACGGTATTTATAAAAATATAATCTCTCCTTTTTACGAAATTAGTTGCGTGAGGAAAGTCGGGAACTGCTATGAAATACATCCAAAAAGAGATACGGATTCTTCAGAAAACCTTTTCATCTTCGTTCTGCCTTTACTAGACTGGTACAGGGCCAACTCAACTGGTACTAGACTGGTACAGGGCCAACTCAAAACATTTAATCATCGCCGCTTCTTCTTCTTTCTTCTTTTAACCGAACTAGTTATACCTGTTAGGGTTCCATTTATAGAGATCTATTTGATAGGAATACTTAGTAGATCACATAACTGTGAGCAAAAAAAAAAAAAAAAAAAAAAATGAAGAAACGAAAAAGAAAAAATTACAAAACAACTCCACAAAAAATGTATATATGAATATATAATAAACGCAGTTCCCTAAAATCTTGGATTAAAATAACCCTTGACAGGTTAACATGCCGTTAAAATCAATCAATAATGTAATCCAGTACGTTAGCCACTACACCACGGGGACTCCTCTTGAACTTAGATATGTCTTCCTCTTAATCCCGCCTTCAAAAACAAGGATTGTCCGATTTTCTATATAGAAATACAGGACACTGTTTAAGTTCGATTTTTAATTTGAATATATTTGGATAATTTGAGATGAAATATTACTACCACGATGGACAGTATAATATTGGTTATACAGGACACTGTTTAAGTTCGATTTTTAATTTGAATATATTTGCATAATTTGAGATGAAATATTATTACCACGATGGACAGTATAATATTGGTTATACAGTCAGCTTGTGGAAGTTATCGTCGCGGCCTGTCCAGTCTCGTCGGCAATTCAATGTCTCTACTTCCATGTTGTGTTTGTTGAGAGAGAGAGAGAGAGAGAGAGATGTGAAAAAGGGATAAGAGAAATAAAAGAAAAGAACGGCCGTAGAAGACGGTATGTTGTGAGTGGTTGGCTACCACTATCCAATATCAGTCGCCGTTCACGAATAACAAGTTAATCATAAGACAAATAAGATTAATCTTTGCCGTCATTTATTTTTGGATTGTTTTCAAAGAGTTTTGCCTGAAGTCATCGCCCGGAGGAAAGTTTTTGCGAAGAAAAATTCTTAAAAAAGGTTTTTTTTAATTTTTTGATTAGTTTTTGAAACAGTTTATATGGTATTGGCCTAATGAGTAGAGTGTTCGCTAATGGTCCGGGACACCGAGGTTCAATCCCAGGTCGAGTCATACCAAAGACTCAAAAAATGGTACTTGATGCCGTCTTGCTTAGCACGATGAGGTAAGGATCAAGGGGGTAAAGTGGAGCAATCTAGGGAATGGAGTAGCGCCCTTCCATACATCTCGGTGTAGTAGCCATTGAAAAGGGAGCCTTTGGATTACTCTCGACTAAGGTCACTAACTTTTACTTATATGCTACCAAAATGGTCTTGAAAGTTTGGTTTTATGGCATATCAACTATTGTAGGTTATTTAATACCAAATCTATTTTATACATATGAACAGTTTTATATTAAACAATTCAGTTAGGCATAAGTACGCTGTTTAAATGTAAAATAGTTCTATTTCAAGCAATACAGTTTAGCGTAAGTCCACTGTTTTGTTCTATTTGACCCCTAGATATGAACCTATCAGATGCTATCACTCTGGACCAGAGTGGACATGGGAAAGATGAGAATAAAGGGGTACTCCTTATTCCCTAATGATCCAGCATTGCTGGAACCTCACCATCAGATTGTTTAGTGTCTTATCCAAGACACTCGTTGAGGAAGTCTTACCCTTCTGCAGAGAAGCAGTCGGTGTATTCTGCAACCCTAACCGACTGAGCCAATTATAAAATTATCAAAAATGAACTGGCCACATAACATATATAATGTTTGTACGTAACATAAGAAACCTTCACTTTTGGACAAATACCCCATATCCTCCCAGCTATGAGTTAAATACTATCACTGCTGTTCTACTAGGATAGCTTTGGAATTAAATCGCCCACGAAGGTTGATATGCCTTTATACAAAGTTACCAAACCAAAGGTGGTAAAATGGTGTAGCGGATAAAGTGCTGGACTGCGACATCTTAGTAAACAAGTTCGAACTCTAGTCGCGTTATCACGTCCTTTTTTCGGTCTAATATCCTTGGGAAAGGAATAAAGCTTCTTATCCACTCCCAACTATGGGCTAAATAGTACCACTCCTCTTCAACAAAAATGGCTTTGGTACGAGATAAAACACGAAAGGTGATATTAAAAGAAAGATTAAACAGAGCTGTACAAATAATGTTAAGGTGTGTCGATATACTACGCTGAGTCAAAAATATTGAACAAAGAAAACAGTCCAAACCAATCTAACAAAAAGACAACAGAACAATAAGCTTTTTATTAAAGCAATATATATATATATATATATATATATATATATATATATTGAACATTCTGAATGTCATGTCTCTTTAACTCTACCATTCCCCCCCCCCTTCTCTCTCTCTTTATGTTTTTTTTTTCTTTAATAAAAACTTATGCTCTCTTTTTGTTAGGTTGGTTTGGCCTGGTTTCTTTGTTCAATGTTTTTTAAAAACATCCAAATAAGACGGACATGTGGGAAACTGCTGGAGAAGTAAGAACGAACTCATAAGCAACGTTCTCCTATGAATCCCTTCATGCGGACGTGCAAGTGTTGAACGACCAACTAGAACCTATCTACGACAGCTCTCTCTCTCTCTCTCTCTCTCTCTCTCTCTCTCTCTCTCTCTCTCTCTCAATAGATATATAAAGAGAATAAGTCAAGTAAGTTGGCCGACCGTAGTCAAGGGCGACCCGAAGGCTGTCTTTTCAATAACTACTGCTATGAGGTGTAGGGGAGGGCACTACTTCTGGATTGCCCCACTTTACCCTTGACTTGTACCTTATAATGCTGAGTGTTAGGCAAGGAGGCATCAAATATCCCTTTTTGGGTCTTAAAATTAAACCCTGGTCTCCCGGACCATATATTAATTAATCCACTGACAAACTTACCAGAATAGGCATTCATATGATTGTAAAGTAAAGTTGGCGACCGTAGACGAGGGGGACCCGAAGGCTCCCTTTTCAACAGCTACCACACGGAGGTGTAGGAGAGGGCGCTACTCCATTCCCAGGATTGCTCCACTTTACCCTGGATCCCTATCTTATAATGCCGAGTGTTAAGCAAGGCGGCATCAAGTACCATTTTTAAAGTCTTTGGAATGACTCGACCTGGGATTGAACCCCAGTTTCCAAAACCATTGGCGAACACTCTACTCATTAGGCCAATTGTAATCAAGCGAAACAAGTGTAAAGTGTAAATTTCTTTATATAGTGGAGGGTGAGGAAACGAACTCTTCTCATCGATGAGAATTCCTCTCATTGGGTGCCCCTTTCATATGGCCTTGTGCCACATCTAAGCAAAAAGCTTAGTAAATTACCACTGATGAGAATTCCGCAGTATAAACTTTCGAGCATTTGCTATATTTTATTTGGTTATAATGCCGACGTATGTATCATAACGCTTTCAAGGAGGTGACCTGGAAATTCGGGGTTGTATTATCATATTTACCAATTCCTCCGCTCGGGAACGATATGACACAAGGTCAATTTTTTAAGCGGAGTTTAACAGGTTTGAATTCAGAGTTTTCCTTCTCCTAGACTAGTTGCCTCACCAAGGCTGAAGAACCCAGTCTGCCCTACTATTTACCCATAGCTGGAGGGATAATAATTGGATTCATACCTTTCCCAAGGGTATTAGTGCTATGTGAAATGCAATCAATCTCGTTCAGGATTTGAACTCGTGTCGGCATGTCCATTTCCTGCTACGATAACCATTACACCACGGGCACCGCCCGGGTTGTATTATAAACAAGAACCATAAAGCTGCAATGAAGACAGTATATCACTGAAGACCACCCTTGATGCATCTAAAAAATGTATTCTTCGAATATATCATGTCCTACTGTTATCACTGGTTTCCCTGACTATCTCTCGCCATTCGTCTTTATTTTCTCTCGCTTCCGGCAGATTCTTTTGACTACATCCTGTGCCTGTAAAGAGCTGTTGAGATAGGTTCTAGTTGGTCATCCAACACTTGCACGTCCGTGTGAAGGGATCCATTGGAGAACGTCGCTTATGAGTTCATTCTTACTTCTCCAGCGGTGTCCCGCATGTCTTGTCCGTCTTATTTGGATGGTTTTAAAGATGAGAAGTCAGTCAAAAAGATTGAATAAAGAAACCAGACCAAACCAACCTAACAAAAAGGGAACATAACCATAAGTTTTTTTTTTAAAGCAAATAAATAAAATAAAGCCATGGTGGCTATAATGAACATATAACTTTTATTCCCTTATATATATATATATATGTATATGCTCGTATGTATATAGTAAGTGTTATATGTTCATTATAGCCACTATGGCTATTTTATATGAATAAACGAGGAAAGTGTTTCTTTAAAACGAGATTCTGCTGCTGGCTCTGTACAATCTATATGTCTCCTGATTTTTGCATATTTTTAATTTTATTCTCTATATACGTATCTCTCCTCACCTACACAACTTTTTGATTTTCATCGGAAATGTTAGGTGTCACTTTTATTTCCCTGCTTTTTAATCTTATTAGCTACATACTTTTTTTTTTACCCTACACCCTCTCTCTTACAGATACCCACAACAACCGCTAAAACTAAATGTTAAGTGAGATACGCAAGACTTAAGAAAAATAAGATTAATCCTTTCATCTCCACCGAAAAATCATTCACTTTCTCTTTTATCATCTATTTAGATCTATCGACCCGCTTAAGTTGTTGTAATGGTTTGTGAGTTAGAACTAGCAAACCTTCACAAGTGAGTTCGAGTCTCATAGGGGGCCCCATTAATACAACCTTGTGCCACGTCTAAGCAAAAAGCTTAGTAAATTACAACTTGTTGAGATTTCCTTTTGATACTACTACTACTGACACGCCCATTTACATCCATATACGTCTCCGATGCCCACGCCACCTATATGTACATATACTCATAAACAAGCCTACGCCTACATTCATATGAATTATTCCACTTTTATAAGTGCAACGAGGAAATGAAGAGCTTTAGTCACAAACTGAATTAACTTCTAAATGCTTGCAATAAAAAAAACAAACAAAAAAAGCAAAAACAAAACAAAACCAAAAAAACAAAAAACAAAAACCAAAAAAAAAAAAAACAAATAAAAAAACAACATAAATACATGCTAATTTATAGCTCCGAATAAGATCAATAAAAATGGAACACAGGACAGAAATCAGTCTGTTAAAGACTTATCTTGAATAAATGGAAGGCATGGAAAGCTTAGTCTAAATATTCAACCAGAGCTGAGGGGAATTCTCCGTGGCGTTGTGGCTAACGAGCTGGACAGCGACATCATAGCAATCGAGTTCGAACTTCCGTCTCGTTAATATAGCCCAGTCGACTTGGGCTGCAGAATTTACCGACTGCATCTCTGCAGAGGGGTAAGACTTTCCCAACGAGTGTGATGTGGCTCAGTCGGCTTGGGCTGCAGAATAAACTGACTACATCTCTGCAGACGAGTTAGACCCCCCCCAACGAATGTCCTGATATGACACTAAACAATCTAATGGTGAGGTTCCAGTAATGCAGAATCTTTAGGGAATGCGGAGTACTCCTTTATTGCCATTGCTCCCTGATCCACTCTGGGCTGGAGTGGTAGCACCTGATAGGGTCCTATTTATGGGTCAAATAGAACTAAACTGTGTACTGATGCTAAACTGAATTGTTTGAAAAAGAACTGTGTTTACATTTAACTCTGTGTAAACAAAAAAACTGTACTTATGCTAAACTTGTTTGAAATAAAACTGACTTGTTTGAAATATGTATAAAAATGGATTTGGCATTAAATTATCTACAAGGGTTGATATGCCATAAAACCAAACCAAACCAAACCAAACCAAAACCAAACCGTCGCGTTATTACTTTCACTTCCAGACGAATACCCATGGTAAAGGCCTGAGTCTTCTTCGTATGGGTTAAATAGTACTACTACTGCTCTTCTACAAAGATGGCTTTGGCTTTAAATAACCCACGAAAGTTGATTTGCCCCTTAAACAAAGAAACCAAGATAAACCAGAATTTTACAAATAAGGTTTCCATTTATAATGCTAGAGTGAGTCAAAAGTTTTGCAATATTTTGGTAGTATGTGACACATAAATCGGTAACTCCGGATGCTTTTGCTGAGGTCATGAAGGTAACGAACCACACTGGACTGTGAAATGTTGAACTCTCCGGATACTCTTCGAGTACTACTCACCGGATTTGCCGAGGCCGTGAAGGTGACGAACCACGCTGGATTGTGAGATGCCGAGCTCGCCTGATACTCTCCAAGTGCTACTTGCCAGATTTGCCTCTACAGTTTGGAGCTCAGCCCTGGATCTCACGGTTTTAGGCCTACCTAACCATGCCAGATCGTCAAGGTCCTTTTAACCCGAGCGAAATTTCTTGAACCTTCTTGTTACTGTACTGTGATCAGCTGCGCCGTCACTTTTCGTATAACAAATAATTTTGTTTGCTTCTGCAGTACAGTGTAACCCGGGTATAAGAGAGTTGTCGGGACCGGATAATAAGTCTCTTATATCCGGGTTACGCTGTATTATGGCCCAGTTCAAACTAATATGGCGTGACTTTCTGAATTAGGTAACGTTTCTGGTTTATCTGTGCGACCTTCGAATCACACACGGTGTGAAACAATGTACTAACACGGTACTACCAACCTTTCATGACTTGAATCCCTTTGGTCACGTTATACAGTGTAACCCGGATATAAGAAACCCTGGTATAAGATAGATTTTCTCTGGTCCCAAATTAGAGCCTGTGTTACCTAAACAGAATAGACCAAAACCGGATATAAGATAAACCCTGATATAAGAGACTTCTCCGATCCCGACAACTTTCTAATATCTGGGTTACACTGTACATAAGTGGCAAACTAGTGCGTATTTCAAATCTTTTCATTCACCCCAGTAATTCAATTACATAAGTATATTTTTCAATACAGTTTCTTTCTTAATTTCTTTCGTTCTTCTACACTGATATTGTCTTTCTTTCTTTCTTTCTTTCTTTCTTTCTTTCTTTCTTTCTTTCTTTCACCCTAATATAACGTTTCTTTTTTTTTCTACCTATATATCACCTTTCTTTTTTGTATTAGTTCTTCCTTTTTTCTACTCTTATATTTCCTTTTTTTCTTTCTTTTTTCTTGTTATACTTTGTATTCTTGTGAAAAAAAAAAAGAAAAAGAAAAAGAAAACTATTACATTTGCAGAAACTCCCAGAGGTCCCTAACAGGAAAAGGAGATGACGCATGCGTAAAAGAAAAAAGGCATTCCACTTGACAAAGGGGACCAGGCATTCTTCCTCTTTCAGGCAGTGACCAGCGTTTTGATTATATCGTTGCTTTCTAGTGTCTGGGCTCCACGCATACATCTTTGGACGTAGCGTCGGTTAGCCCCTTTCACTCAGTAGCAGCTCTCTCTCGGTCAGCATTATGCTGAAATATACAAGACCCACAACTGAACTATAAACTAATCCTTACCGGATTTTAACAAACTTCCAAAAGAAAACTAACCCTTATGGAAGCCCGAAATACCAAATGCGGACACATACATGCATGAAAACGATTAACGTATTTTTGACACTTTAAATGGGGGATTCAACCATTTCTATGTATTCAGGAAAAACTCCCTTATCCATGGAATGGTTGTTGAGCCCAGTAAATAAAGGGAAGTATAAAAGAAACGTCCTCGTCTCTTATCTGTTGCTGTTTTTCTTTTGAATAATTCTTTTGGGACTTTCTTGGGCAAGGCATTACACCGACCAGTCAACGTGGGGGCAAAATAATATAACCAAAATATGGAGTCAGATATTCAAACGGCAACACAGCCTTGCCCTTTGTCCGTGACCTTCTGCCTCATACCCGACAAGTCACTGTTACATCTATTACAGTCGAGTCACTTTTTTGTTGTCATTACTCCTGAGTCCATTTTGACCTATCAGGATTCTATGTAAAGGTCAAATAGATCTGTTTGAGATAATGTGAACTACATTAATACTCTGTCTTTAAAAACATTTATATTGCAAGTACATTAAATTACTACACATAAATCGATTTTCTAAGCTTGAAAAAATTTCCAAAGGTCGACTTATACGGCAAGGCTAAAATTGAAACCTTTACCGCAGTGTGGTCAACCAATGGAAAAGTGCTTTTAAAAATAGATATACACCACTTACCGTAACTCTAGCAAACTGCTACGAACATTTCCAACATAAACTCGTGTCTTGTGAATATATTTAGCTAAATAACATAGAGATTAATATAATATAAAACTGTAATACAAATAAGGTATTATATTAACACTATATCACACGCTGTTTCCAACAGCTGATGCACTGATAGTCATCATCATCATTATGATGTCACGCTGCAAGCACGGATCTCCATGACCCTAACTCACCACCCGTCTCTATCGTCCATCGCTCCCGGGGGGTCTTCCTTGATACATCCTGTATCGGCACAGAGCAGTTGGATATAGGTTCTAGCTGGTCGTCCAAACTTTGCTCGTCCATGTGCAGGGGTCTACAGGATTACATCGCTTATGAGTTCGTCCTTACTTCTCCAGCAGTGTCTCGCATGTCTGGTTCGTCAAATTTGGATAGTTTTCGTGATGGGTGGTAAGTGGCCGTACAATTGTTGTTTTGGAGCGTGTTGCCTCCTGTACTTGTTCAATATGGCCCGCAGCATTCTTGTGTAATTGTTGTCAAGCTTTTCCTCCATACGTTTAGTTAGCTTCCTTGTGATGCACCCATGTAGCAGCATCGACGCAACCGCTGCCTAGGAAAAACTGCTTTTTATTTAATCAGTCAGGTCTGACTTCCATATGAACGATAACATATCGATAGCTGTCCATGTCAGTCTCAGGTGATAAGATGCTGCCTTCGTGATTCAGAGGACCACTCTTTAGTGTGGAGATGTCGCCTCTTTGATTAAAGCACATGTATTCTGTTTTGTCTGCGTTGACATGGAGGCCTATGTCACCTGCCTTTCGTTCCATGCTGTGTGGTAGAGATTCGGCTTGGGCGAGTGAATTTGCTAAAAACGCTATATCATCGGCGTAATCCACGTCTGTAATAGTTTGTGCGGGGTATCTTCTACTTCTTTCCTTTGCCAGTTTAAAAGCGTTTTCTTTCATTAAATCTATAGACGTTCGCAGCACATAGTCTAAACAGATAATAAACGGGTATGGGGTTAATGTATCTCTTTGTAGCACACCTGCTACAATGTTAAAGTAGTCAGTGTCTCCATCCGGTGAGCGGACTTTTACTTTCGTGTTTTATATAGCATCACTATGGCTGCGACGGTTTCTTTGGGGAGGTCGTAGACAAGAAGTATTTTCTCCATCTTCCCTCTGTGTACGGCGTCAAATACCTTGGAGAAGTCGGCGAATAATAGTGTTGATTCGAGGTTTTTTGCCCGAACGCCTAGAATTCGACGAAGAGCCAAAATTTGTGATGTTGTGGATCGATTCCTCCGAATTTTGGTTCTTCCTTAGTATTTTCTAACCTTTTGGTTCTATGTTGTTGCGTATTAGAACATTGTAGATCTTGGCTGCTAAAGGTAGTTCTGAGCAATTCCAAGGTCACCCTTCTTGGGGAAATGGGGGATGCATCTATTTGTCCATCTATCTATTGTGTTCTGGTTATAATTATATAATCATATACGGCGTTACAGTATCGGAGTAATATGTCGTCGAATTCCCTTGTCTTCCATACTTCTGGGGGAATTTAACACAAACTGGAACTTACAGCACACAGGCGGCCAGTCAGACAACTACGGTATGTTGTTTATCTGTGCACTTTCATTATAACGAAATTAAATGTGAATTCATATGGATATAAGCTCTTATATGATATATTCGCATGTTTCATATATCATACTAGTAGCTTACTGTATGTTTGAAGGTCGATCTATATGTTGGATATTGATTTGACCCTTTAGACATCTGTCGATGCACCTGCGGAAGTCGGACACTAGAACAAAAATTAAAAGTAATGAACCGGGTACCTAAAGTAAACAGGACGCAAGTGTTCCCGATGGAAATGTTACATAAATTTCGTTGGTGGCATGCTAGACAGAAGCGTGGTCACGTGCATTGTGTAGATGACTGGCTGGCCGTCTAAACACGACAATTTTCGTGGGTGGCATACTGGAAGGTGGCGTGTCTACGAGCAACGTGTAGGCGGCAGGCTGGAAGAGGTGTGACCACGAGAATTTTCGTGGGCGCCCGGGATGTTATATAATAACCAGGAAGAAAAAGGTGTTCACTGAACATTTGTACCTCGGCCCCTGTGTGTGTAGCTCAGCCACCTTTGATCTTCCGTACTCTACCCACCCGTATATTTTGTGTAACAAAAGAAAAAAAAAACAGATTATATCTTAATATATCTGTGTTGTCTTTCTCTGCTATGCAACAAATTCTGCTTTAGCAGGGTTAACCAAGAATATGCAAGATGAAATTGTACGTCGCAATTTACGGTAAATACGGAGAGCTAACACGTTTAATACAATTAAAGATACATTTTACAGTATATGTATAATTGGAGACTATATATATATATATATATATATATATATATATATATATATATATATATGGAAAAGGTGTATTTAGGCAGCATCTTTTCATTTAAACAGGTTTGATTAAATAAAATCGAATCCTTGTTATTTTGAAGTTTTTTCTTTTTCTCTAGAGTCCTTATGTTTTTTTTATGTTGCCATCTTGAAATTTGTTAATAGTTTCTCTAAAGGAGCTATTTGTGGTATACCGAGTAATTTCAGTTTTTATCATAATCATTATCAAGGTAATGTGTATGTTTATTTATGAATTAAAGCTATTAAGTATTTAAAGTAAATTATCATTATCTTTATTATCATCACTAAAGTGAGGCTTGTTTTTATCACCAAGATGAGGTTAGGTTATACAGTATTGGTAGTTTATTTTTAGATATTTCTATTACGTGAAGTAGAATAACATTTCATCTATTTTAAACATTTAAAAATATTGTCACTAGTTTCGAAGTTAATTCTGTTAATAGTGGGTTATCTAAATTTTATATACATATAAACCTTCTAGAATTTTTAATTTTTGGATATAATTGTCAGTGTGGAGTATTTTTGTATTATTAACTAAAATATTTCTATATGTTGCATTAAGACAATTATGTTTTTTAAATGTTGACATGAGGAGCTAGAATCTGAAAGGTGTAGAGTGAGCTTCCTTGATAATTTTGTTGTGGTATAACCACTGTAACTTATAGTTTTTTTATTGTCGGAGATGCATTCTCCCAATGGACATTCAAATTGATAAATAATATTATCTTAGTGGGAGGGAAAGAATTATTATAAAAAACTAAATTTGATGTTTTGAATTTTTTTATAGTAAATTATAAATCTTTTTTTTTAAATTATTATTTTATTATGTTTTTAAGTATTTTTTCATTTAATCTAAAATTCGGATGCATTTGATTACAATAAAATAAATTAATATGCTTATAACTATTTTGTGTAATATTACTTTTATCATTTATTTATTCTTATTGTTAATCATTAATTTAATTTGTTCGTCTACTAAGTAGTTTGGAAATTCGTTGTTAATAAGGGTATTTTTGATTATTTTTTAATTCATTTTATTGGCTAAAGAGATTTGTTTTGCACGATTTAACAGATTTTTTATGATAGCTATTTTGTATCGGTGTGGGCATTCATTTTTATAATTTAGAATACATCAATTATTACTAGAATGTTTTTTTATATACAGAAGTGTTAAAATTATCATTGTTTGCGTCAATTAATACATCCAAAAAAGGAATTTTATTATTTACATTTAGTTCATAAGTAAATTTGAGGACAGAGTTATTTTGGAATGTTTCTTGTAATTTATTAATTTATTCAGTATTATCTGCTGGAATAAGGATATCATCAACATAGCGTTCATAAATATGTGTTTTTTATGTCGTTGAATATTTTGTTTTCTAGATGAGACCTGTAAAAATTACTAAATGTCAGACCTAAAACTAAACTCATAGAAATACCGTCGATTTGTGTATATATTTCACTTTTGTGGTCATAAAAAGGAACCTTGTACAGATTAATAATAATTTACGGAGTATATTAGGATTGATTTTAAGAATAGGGAGAGAAGGGTTGTTATACATATTATTTATAATGATGTTAATTATTTCCTTGACCGGTACATTTGTGAATAAACTTTCTACATTAAGGAATGCAATAGTTTTATTGTTAGGTTTTTGTGTTCGTAGTATTTGTATTAGTTCATGGGTGGATTTTAAATTATATTTAGCGGGTAGATGTGGTGTAATAAGTTCATTTAAAGTTTTTGTAAGATGGTAAATAGGAGTATTGACTTGTAATATTCTCGGACGAAGTGGAGAATTTGTTTTGTAGATTTTTACAGTACCATATAAATATCCAGGTTTATAGTCTCTAATGATTTTTTGTAGTTTTATGCTATTACAATCAGCATTTTTAGTTGTGATATGTTTATGTATTTGTGTCTTGAGTTGGTTAATGGAATTTTTATTTAATTTTCTAAACTTGGTTTGGTCATCAAGAACTGTGTTATAATTTTGAGTGATATTCCGATTTACGTATAACAAATATGTTGGTTTTATCAGTTTTTTTTATGCTGATGATTGTAATCAAACAAACAAAAAAAAAAACAAAAACATAGGGACTCTTGAAAGAAAAAAATAAAAACTTCAAAATAACAAGGATTCGGTTTTATTTAATCAAACCTGTTTTTATATATATATATATATATATATATATATATATATTCCCAATATTTGTCTCTGCCTCCCACCAGACAGGACTTGACACGAGGTTACTGACCCTAAGGTTGATTATAGTGGGGGTTTAGGGGAGGGGAAAATCAGGAACGAGCCGAAGCTCGAACCCTGCTTGACTATGCTGGTCATCGGCCCACTTAGTACAATGTGGGCCTGATAAACCTAGCTGGACATGGACCCAAATCTTGGTCCAGGCACGTACACCTGATTATAGCTTAAACTGGACCACGAGGCCCAGTGCTATACAAGTGTGACAAAGGTGTCAATGATGCAGTTTGCCCACCCAAAGATGGCCCAGCCGAACCCGGGGGCCTTTCGACCTCAAGTCTGCCATGGAGCATTAATCGTCCGGCACCGATGCCAGATAGTCCGCTGAACAGTCAGCGAAAAATATATATATATATATATTCCCGCCCCTCTCATGCGCAAGATGCGACACAAAGTTAATTTCAAGGTTTAAATTTAGCTTTCTTCCGAGACTGGTTGCCATACAAATCTTAAAGAATCTATTCTGACCTACTATTTACACATACCTGAAAGGAGAATAGTTGGATTCTTAATTTTCAGCATGAAATAATCCAGCAAGGGTTGACACGCTATAAAACCAACCAACCAACCAACCAACCAACCTTTCAAAGATCTTACAAATTTTTTCTTCTTCAAACAGTTACATTTCTAACAAAGGAAGCAAGACTTAATATCTTAAGCTGCCCTACTATTTCACCGTAGCTATGTGTGGGAGAGGAGATGGATTTGTGACTTTCTCCAGGGTCATTAACATAAAATGAAAAGCCTTGTCTAAAATTTGAACTCGGCAAGTCGGGTCTATTTCCAACGACAATAACCATTACGCAACCAACATCTCCATACAAAAGGAAAAAAAAAAGGTTCAGAGGTCTTTTTGCTTGTCTTTGATCCTAAGATAGAAAGAAAGATGTAGCAGAAAGAAAGAATTTCAAATTATTATTTAGTGCGGGAAATGTTTTAGCCGTTGGAGCTTCAAATTTATATATTTCGTCCAATGAGAATGACTGAAGCCATTCTGCCCGGGTCACCTCTCCGGGCAACATAAAAGGCCGCGCTAACCATTCTCGCTCTCTTTTCGCTTCCTCCTTGCTAGCAGCAAGACAGACCAGTCAACACGAGAGAGGACATTCTCTCTCTCTCTCTCACTTATCCAGGCCAATTCAAGCAGCAGGCAGATGAACACCTCAATACGAAAGAGCACATTCAACATTGTTCCTCTACTTCTCTTAGGAGACCATTCCTTATCAATTATTTCTTCCTCCTAAATCAACTGGACCTCGAAACTTCAGGCTGAATGCTAAATTCCTGCTCAACTATTTACGACTGTTTCTTCCTCCTGCAACTTACAGCACAAGGGTTTCTTTTTGTCTCAAGCTGTTATTAAAACTTTCAAATTGAAAACTATCAATATCTTCGTCAACTCATTTGTTCTTCCTGTTAATATATCAAGAGGCAACAGAATTCTACAATCACAACTGCCATTTTTTTTATTGGTAATATTATCTGCCCTCATGTTATAACACTATTGCACAAACGCCTGCTTTGTAGAAGAACATTTGATATTCATGATCAATATTCATTATTTGTGATCAATATTCATCCCTGGATTAAGTTTATTGACAAAGGAGATTTTGTAGAAAAAGAATTATCGTGTAAACTAAAGAATTTTAAATCATGAAGCTGTAGACATGTGTATGTGTGGCGTGTTCGTTTAAAGGGATATCACCTTCCTATGGGTTACTTAATGTCGAAAACAGTCTCAGCTCAGTCGGTTGGGGCTGAAGAATATACCTACTGCATCTCTGCAAAGGGATAAGACCCTCCCCCCAACGAGCGTCCTAGTTATGACACTAGACAATCTGATTGTAACACTCCAGTCTTGGAGCTTTGGGGAATGTGGAATACTACTTCATTGCCATTGCTTTCAGGTCCATTCGGACCCAGATTGGTAGCACCTAATAGGATCATATCTATGGGTCAACTAGAACTGTTTGACATTTAAACTATGTGCAAACAAATGATTTATGTTTAATTGAATTGTTAGAAATATAACTGTTTGACCATTTAACTGTGTGTCAACAAATAACTGATGTTCAATTAAATTGTTAATTATTCCTGGCAATACTTGTCACCATTTAACTGTGTTCAAAGGAATGAGTTACGTTGAATAGAATTATTAGTGTGAAAACGTAATACTTGAAACTCTTTGATTGTTTGCCGAAATTGAGTTATTGGTATTACATAGCAATACTTAGAACCATTTGACTGTATGCGAGTGAATAATTAGAGTTAAATGTAACTAGCAAGGATAGGTATGCCATGTGGTCACTCAGGCATATGTCGGAAAACGCGATATTTCATACAGAAAAACAACACGGACACTTTAATATTTTCTTTCGGGTTTATAGCTGGCTCGCTACCGTGAGTTGGCCGATTAATAATTTCTATTAAAAGTCGCAGCTCCTCTTGGGATAAAAGCTCGGTCTGAATACTTTTTAAGCCAGTAGTTTGAATTTTGCCGTTCAAACTCGTGTCGCCCCCTTACTTCCGTCAGTCGTGTCAGGGGTGTATGTGTGTGTGGAACATATCCATTTCTGGTGTTCCACACTTGCGCGGAAGATTCGAAGCCCTGATTTTAACTAGATGTTTTTAATTACCCTGGTCGTTCACCCGTGATAGGCTGATCTACAACGACTGCTTTGGCCTGACTCATCCAGAAGTCAACTGGTCGTTCGTAGACTGCTTTTCTAATATTTTTTTTTCTTATTTCAATTTTTTATTAGCCATTCAATTACGTTACACATGTAACCACTTCATTGTATGTAAACAAATGATTAATGTTGAAGGACTGTGTGCAAAAAATCGTAATATTGTGTGCAGACAAATGAACTCATTTAGAGATAATATTACGTTCAAACTATACACTCACAAATTATAAGTAAAACTATTTAACTGCATGCAAAAAAAAAAGAAAAAGCTCTGGCTCGTTTTAAAAATGTTGTCAACAAACTTTGCGTTTAAAAATCATATGTACAAAGAGGATTTGGCATTAAATAACCTATAATGGTTGAGATACCATAAAACACAACCAAACCAAACCATATATATTTAATATATATGTATAAAGAGGATTTGGCATTAAATAACCTATGATGGTTGAGATGCCATAAAACCCAACCAAACCAAGTCATATATATTTAATATATATGTATAAAGAGATTTGGCATTTAATAGCCTCTAATGGTTGATATGCTATAAAACCTAACCCAACCAAATCAAATATATTTTATATATGTGTATAAACAGGATTTGGCATTGAATAACCTACAAAGGTTGATCTGCCATAAAACTCAACATAACCAACATTAATACCGGAAAGAAATTTGACTTTTTTCTAAATGTTTCATTTCAATGTTCCACAACATTTTTTTAAATTGCTAATAATTTTCAATCAGTTTGAATAATAATAATATAAAAAATTGGAAAGTGGAATTGACAGCAAGAGGAAATGATTTAGCTGAAGTAAAAATCCAGGGAGACATCTTCCATGGAGATGCGCTTTCACCATTATCGTTTGCTATACCAATGATGCCAATCAATCACCTTCTTAGAAAATGCACAGAGGTGGCTACAAATTTACTAAATCACAAGAAAAGATTAACCACTTAATGTACCTTGGACAACTGTTTTGTGGGGTTCTTACTCCTTTGCAGAGGATAGAGTAAGCATATTCTAAGTTCTGTCAACAGCATTATATATATATATATATATATATACTTGGTTTCCATTGTACTGGCTCTTGAAGTAAATGAATATTCTGTTGTACGTACAAAATTAATAACTAGAGCATACATTATATAGACCTTTTTTTTCGGTCGGGTCTCATTAGAGAAGTCCGTGACAAAAGCAAGCAATGAAGAAGAATAGATCTAATAGTAGTTTACGGCAGAAAAAAAAACCACAAAGAGGAAAAAAAGAAAAAAAGGATATATATATATATATATATATATATATATATATTCCCTTTTTTTCTTTTTTCCTCTTTGTGGATGACTATAGATATATATACTCCCCTACCCCCGTAGGGTCGAGTTCTCTAGCGAAGAAGTAATCGTGTTGTCATTAGCGTCTATTGCAAGTCTCTTCGTATTTGAATTGAGATATCGGCGGCCGTTGAACGGATGTATGTAAACAATACTAATTATGATTCATAACCGTTTAAAATTTACTTCGCAGCTAATATCTCCTCGTGGCTAAATGGTTAGAAGCTTTGGCTTGGCGTTTGAGTCAACCGGGTTTCGATCCCAGCTACGGGGAGATACTGTCTAGCCACACTGATGAGTTCTGATAGAACGAAACAGATCTGTCTGTGGATGACTATATATATATATATATATTGGCAGCATTTCTTCGTTGATACAAATTTCATAAAACATAATAGACATTTTATGTCTACATATTTTCTTTTGGATCCGTTCGAATTCCTGTATTACTTTCATCGTATTCGGGGGGAATTGATTTATGTATTGTCCATAGTTGTATGTATCCCTGGTACTTTCTGCCCGACTTTAGGCCATCATCAGGGGAGGATCTATTACAAAAGTGATGTAACTTTTTTTTAGCATATTACCACTATGTAAGAGCGTTTTTACCGTTGAAGATTATGGCATTTGCTTTTAAATGGGTTTCTATAATTAGTGTCAGTAGCTAAAGACATTTAAGTACATTAGCACTGGTTTGAAAATTAATTCTATTAAGTGTCGGTTGCATTTTTCTAATATGTAGTGCTTCGAGAATCTGTAGTTTTTATTTATTATTTTGATGTTATAATATTGTTGTGTTGTTGGTGAGAATTTTCCGTAATTGTGTTGTTGGGCATGAATGTTTTTTTAAATGCTGAGCTATTGAACTTGTATCAGAAAGGTGCATTGTAAGTCTCCTCGACAGGGTAGTTGAGATTAAACCAACATATGTATTATTATTATCAGAGATACAATCTCCTAAAGGACATTTAAATTTATATATAACGTTGTTTTTTTGCAAAACCCCAATCGAGGGAGAGAAATTATTTCTAATGCCTAAATTCGAGATTTTAAACTTATTATAATATATAATAAGTTTTATCTTTTTATTAGGATCAGTGGGGAGTATGTTTTTGTGAATCAATGTTTTCAATATTTTTTCATCCTATTTATAATTGTAGTGCATTTGGTTACGATAAAAAGTTTGATATATGTTTGTTGACTGGATGGAGTATATATATATATATATATTGATTTTGCCTTGTTTCCAATACTTAAGTAGTGTGTTGTAAAAAATGTATTTTTAAGAAGATTGTTGTCAATGCAACAACTTTCAAAAGCCTTGGGAGTTGATGTACCAGTTTCCTAATAAAATAAATACAAACAAAAAAGATACAAATTATCAAATAAAAGGCATGTCCCATATATCTGTGATGCCTGGCAACAAAATTGACATGTTTGTTTATATCATAAATTAGTTCCCATTAGTAAAGATAAGCAGCAGTCACATCACTGTATTTTCGACATGTATTTTGAAATCGTTAGTGTATTCTAAGCCTCTCTGACTGGGCGCTGATTTCATATAGAGTTGTTTGTTTGTTTGGTTGATTGGTTACTTTTACAGCATGTAAAACCTTGCTGGGTTATTGTATGCCAAAGTCAGTTAGCCATGATCTCTAATTACAAGTGGTTATGAAATATAGATTTCCAAATCATTTTAAACAGTTAAACACACAATCATCTCAAACAGTTTTATTTGACCGATAGATGGGTACGATAACTCCTGGTCAAAGAGGACCTGGGAGTAATAGTAAGAAAAGGTTCATTCTACATTCTCAAGAATTTAAGAACTGATGGCTCAACACTGGGTTGATTGATTGATGTTATTCTGTTCTGATTCTACTGGGTTTTCTACCTTTCTACAATACATGATCAGTCAGGCCTGATTTCTTGTTTCAGAAGCATGGAACTACTTTTAAATACAGAGTATAGAAGTCGCATTTTTCTGACATGTCACGGATATAAGGCAAACAAGAAGTTCACTTTGTCAGCAGACTGTATCCCCTGTCAGCAAAGTGTATCCCCTATCAGCAGACTGTATCCGCTGTATCCTCTATCAACTGACTGTACACCCCCCCAAAAAAATAGGTATCCTGTGTATGACACGAAACTGCATCTGATGGTGAGGCTTCATTTCTGGAGATCTGGAAAATGTGAATACCTCGTTATTACCATTACTCCCAGATCCACTCTGACCCACAGTGGTAGTACCTATTAGGCTCTCATCTATGGGTCAAAAAGATCTGTTGAAATAATTTATTTGTATTTGATGGGAACGTGTGCAAAAAGAAAAAGAAGAAAAATGACAGGGTACTCCACTCCCTCTTGATCTTGAGATATGGAGCCTCAGCATCAAGAATAATTTAGTATCATAACCAGGACACTCAGTTTTTTTAGAATTTACTAAGCTTTGCTTACAGTTTGTACAGTACGAGGCACCTTTCCAGACTCTTTTGTACGGGCATTTAAAATTGTCGTAGACACTTGAAAATTCAGTATGTTATTGCTATACATTTTATGAGATGACCGACCAATTTTTATGATTTCAGGTTCAAAGGAACAGCTACAGCAGCAATTGGAATACACCCTACTAAAGCCTGATTGTGACTGCTGGTGAATTTCAAAAATGCAATCTGGACGTGAGGACCCAGTGCATGTAGATCATGCTAGTACTGTCAAAAAAAGGATCATCAAAAGTTTGTGGGTGGATTTGCTCTGTCTGGCCTCCTTGGGTCTGAGAGAGCCAGCATGGGAACTCTGTCTCTTGGTCTCTCGGTCATAGCAGTAGATCCAGTTTTCATTACAGGTCCCCAGAGCACCAAGAACTGTGGGATCTAAATTGATCAGCTCGACCATCTCCCTGTTGTCATGACAACGTCTTTCTTTCTGATCTTCTCTGAGCACCCTAGGGACAAACTTGACGCAAATCTTCCGCATCTTCAGTTCCTCGCGAATAATTGTGTGTAAAGTTCCCACACTGACATCAAACTGTGCACTTATTGTCTCTATAGACACACGACGGTCCTTATCCACGAAATTCTTTATTTAGCCAATCAACTCTGGTTTTCTGACTTCCTTACTCCTCCCACACCTCTCATCATCCCTCACAGACTCCCTATCTTCCTTGAATCTCTTATGCCACTCAAAAACTGATGCTCGATCCATGCAAGATCCTCCAAAAGCAGTTTGAAGCATTCCATACGTTTCTGTGGCAGCATTATTTCCAAGTTTAAAACACAATTTTATTGTATATCGTTCTTCTAAAATGTCAGATTGCATTTTTGAAATTCACCAGCAGTAACAATCAGGCTTTAGTAGGGTGTATTCCAATTGTTGCTGTAGCTGTTCATTTGAACCTGAAATCATAAGTCATCACATAAAATGTATAGCAATAACATACTGAATTTTCAAGAGTGTACGTCAATTTTAAATGCCCATACAAAAAAAAAATGTCTGGAAACTTATCGTATGCATTTCGTATAAATATTTGAGTTGGTAAATGGGTTATGTGTATGGGCTGAAGTGTGAGAGAAGTGTTTGTTCTCGGGTGTATATTTTGAAAGGATTTCAGATTTTTTATTGTGTAGGGTGTTTTGTGATGGGTAGGTTATGATGGCTAATTTTTCCTGGAGGCAAAGAAGGCATATTTTTGATGTTTCACTGTTGGCAGGTGCTTCTTTTGGTATCTCCCAGGCCACTTGAAAAGACTTGATTGCGGCAAACTTTCAAAAAAGTTTCTGTACTTCCAAACTTAGGGAAGGGTCACGTTAAATTGGAAGACCAAAAATCAGGCATAAGGATATCATCAAAAGAAAAAATAGAGTGTCATGAATATCCTTTTAGAAAATTGGCAAAGCCTGTTCAAAATAAAAAAAAAAAACTGGAGGAAAAAATCTGCAGAACATTATTAACGGATACGGTGGACAGCTAGTATATATATATATATATATATATATATATATATAGAGAGAGAGCGAGAATGAGTGAAAGAGACACAGCTATTTATTTTGAATAGAGGTTAGGTTATGTCGGTTAATATTTTTTTCTTAGAATTGCGCATTCTTGGAAATGAAAGTGATATTGTTTACTTGGACGTTTACTGGGACGAAGGCCTGAAGAGTTCTCCTGAAAAGATGTTAACGCCTCGAAGTCAGAACTGCTACTAATCGTTTATTACTCGGTTAATGCGCAAAAAAAAAGGGTCTCCGGCAGATTTCTTGGGTTGGACACGTGGCCGGTAAGATCACTTAAAGTTTACTCTAAGAGTTCAACGCTAGCTGAGACGGGTAAATAGGGGAAGGGGATTGACTTGCAAGTCCATTCCTTGATGTCTTCTTTTTTTTCTTTCTTTTTCTCCTTTGCCCTCGTGAACTATCGAGCAAATTATGCCTAATGAGAAAGGAAAGGCTTGTAGCCTCTTTTCCACTTCTTTATTTTTCGTCTCGGAATAATAAGGACTAATAAAACATATTTGTTATATATATAAAAATATATTTCTCCTCATTAGTTTATTTTCTACCCCACATGACACCTCCTCACCAAAACAATGAAAAAGGATCGCTTGCGATCGTTTCTAAAAATTCTATGGGATAGTGTTTATGAGATCAAAGTTTTTCGTAGCATTTATTATTCAAGTATCTTACAATGTATGCACTAAGTATTTAGGCCCTTAAGTTATACTGCGTGACAAGGTATCGGCACATACGTTGTCAATGCCTCGAATGTGTCGGATGTCTAAATTATATTCTTGCAGGATCAGACTCCAATTCAGTAATCTCCTATTCTTACTTTTCATTCGGTGTAAGAAAGTAAGGGGGGGTATGGTCAGTGTATACCATGATCGGATAACAAGATGAGGACGCATAAACATCAAAATGATGTAGGCTCAAGACAAGAACTAAAGTTTCCTTTTCTACGGTTGAATAATTCCGTTGGGAGGAATTGAACTTTCCTGAGAAATACCTAACAGGGTGTTCAATGTTGTCGGAATCGACTTAAAGTAGGACAGAACGAATTCCAACGTCACTCGCATCGACTGCTAGACTGAAAGGTTGGGAAAAGTCTGGGGCCTTCAAAACAGGGCCAGAACATAATAAAGATTTAATTTGTTCAAAGCATCTCTGGCAGGATGGGATCCAAACAAATTTAGATTTCTTCGATAATAACTGGGTGAGTGGTGACGCTACGTCAGAAAGGTTTTTGAAGAATTTTCGATAATATCCAGCCATTCCAAGGAATCGTCTTAGGCTTCTGATGTTCTGTGAGACTGGAACGTTTAAAATGTCTCGAATTTTAATATCAATGGGGGAAATCCGACCGTATCCGATTGTATGGCCCAGATATGTCACCTCGGTGTTTCCGAACTCACTTTTCGATAGGTGGACGGTTAGGTTAGCCTGTCAGAGTCTATCAAAGACCTTCCATAATTCTGTCATATGGTCGGCCCAGTTCGTATCATAAATCACAATGTCATCAATATGCGTGGCGACTTTAGGCAGTTCCTGCATACAGTGGTTCATCATTCTTTGGAACGTGGCTTGAGAATTCTTCATGCCGAAGGACATGACGCGGTATTGATATAAACCATCAGGCGTTAGAACGGTTGATATTTCCTTGGCACGGGTGGTGAGAGGCACACACCAATAACCCTTCAACAGATCCAACTTGGTGATGCATGACGCCTTGCCGATTCGGTCGATACAGTCGTCGATTCGGGGAATGGGGTAAGAATCGGTGCGGGTGAGGGTATTAACTTTACGGTCGTCGGTGCAAAACCATGCTGAACCGTCGGGTTTTTTGACTAACACGCATGGTGAGGATCAGCTACTTTGGCTGGGTTCTATTATTCCAGGGCGAATCATGTAGTCAACTTCTTGTCGGATCATTTCAGCTTTCAGCGGTTTGACACGATACGGATGTTGCTGGACAGGGCTGGCGTATCCAACATCTACATCATGGACAATATCGGTTTGCTTGGGTACGTCGGGGAATAGATCGAGGAAATAACGGATATGACGGGTCATTTCTTCTTTCTCGTCGTGGGCTAAGTAATCCAGTTTAGACGAGAGATCTGCCAATATCTCTGAGTTCTGTAATTTCAGGTGTCGATCTGTCTTCTGTAAACTTCTGGATCTGTGTCTTCATGATTAGGCATGTAGATGGATCTATCTACAGCCAAGATAGGGTTTGATTTCCCCTTTCGAAATACAGTTTGATCATATTAATATGACACAACTGTGTATTTTTTCGAACTGGGGTAGATCTACGGTCGTCGGTGCAAAACCGTACTGAACCGTCGGGTTTTTTGACTAACACGCATGGTGAGGATGAGCTACTTTGGCTGGGTTCGATTATTCCATGGCGGATCATGTAGATTCCTTCCTCCTTCCATACGTCGATGGATAAAAGAATGAAGATTAGGCTTCTTATCATTCGGACTGTTCGGTCGATGTAGATATGTTCTTTGACCAAGTCTCTCCCTCGAGTTAGTGCTAGCCGTTATTCGGGGCTTTGGGCTCCTTCCATACTCAGATGGGTTCTCTGACTTATTCTTGTTTCGCTGGTCTGTCAATGTGTATCCATCCGCAAGGGTAGCCATGTCATAAGCTTTGTCAACCTGTCTTTCGTTGAGGAATGTCTTGAGGTTATCGTGTACACACCATTTAAATTCTTCTATTGATATTACTTGCCGTAATTTATCGTAGTCCGTTCCGATACCTTTCGCCGCAATCCACCGGTCAAGATATGTTTCTTTCTGCCTGAAGGACTCGACGTAGGTTTGGTTTTCGGCCATTCTGCAATCTCTGAAGCTTTGTCTGTCGGCCACCAGTACCATTTCGTATCTTCACAGAATTGCCATTTTTACAGTGTCGTAGTTGGCGCTGTCTGTAACTGAAAGGGAAGGATATATTTCCCGCGCTTTACCTTATAAAACTGTTTGTAATAACGTCGGCCACGCTTCGATAGGCCACTCTAGATTTGAAGCGATTTTTTCAAAGTGTTGGAAATACTTGTCCACATCTTCTTCGTTGAACGCGGGTACAAGTCGAATGTGTTTGGTGAGGTCGAAGTTATTCTGTCCCTTCTCGCGTAGTGTGCGTTCCACTTCTAATTCTTTCAAACAGATCTCTTGATTAATCTTGCTAGTTTAATCTGGGCTTCGATCTTAAGCTTCTCTAGTTCAATTTGGGCTTTCGAGAGTTCGGGCGCGTCTGACATAGGGTCATCGAGAACACTTTTGTCGAAAATGTCATTATCGACCATATCCTCTGAAACTACTTTTATCAACTGTGTCTTTCGCATGGACTGTCTTACATCCAACTCTAATTTTAACCCTACCTCTAAAATATGGTCTTTTTTCATCTTTATCAGATCATCGAACGTGGGAGAGTTTAAGAAAGTATCTATCGCAGACATTTTGATTTCTATGTCTTATGCAGTTTTATGAGTGCACCGCTCCCCACTGTGAGGGCTTATTGAAAAAGAGAAATAACCCGAACGAGCCCCCAATTCTGTTACGACCAGGGTTTCGCTGGGACTGTGATAGCTGGGACGTAATGAGAATAATAAAAGAAATATATAATAGAATAGCGAGAACGCCCAAGGTTCGATTAAAAAAAGGTGAACTATGGGAATGGAATTTCTCCAATCGAAGACTCTCGGTAAATTACAGCGGAATCAGCGGCAAGCACTCACAAAAGCAACATAACACAATTTGAAGATTCAACAATAAAATTTATTACAAAATTTACAATGTAATTAGGGCAAAATAAGATTAAAAAAGGTTTAAGAAAAAAAGGGGATGGAAAAGTAATGATAATATCTATATCTAAAATCCGAGACGAATCACAACTCAAATAGATTCGCAAGGTAGACACATAAAGGCAAAAGAAATATGAAACTCACTGAGGGTTTAGAGCTTGTTAATAATCTTATCTTCTTTCGTTTTTTTTTTTCTTTTTTTAGAGACGATTCAGATTGAATATAAGTAAGTGCCACAAAGAGTTGTCCGGTTTCTGTTATCTGTTTCTTGGTCACATTTCGGGTGAAGGCCTGAAGACTTCTCTTGAATAGATGTTAACGCCTCGAAGTCAGGACTGCTACTAATCGTTTGATACTCGGCGAATGTGCCAAAAAAGGGGCTCCAGCCGATTCCTAGGGTTGGACACGTGGCCGGTAAGGTCACTCAAAGTTTACTCTAAGAGTTCAACGCTAGCTTAGATGGGTATATATGGGAAGGGGGTTGACTTGCAAGTCCATTCCTTGCCGTCTTTTTTCTTTCCTTTTTCTCCTTTGCCCTCGTGAACTATCGAGCAAATCATGCGTAAGGAGAAAGGAAAGGCTTGGCGCCTCTTCTCCAATTCTTTATTTTTCGTCTCGGAATAATTAGGACAAATAAAACATATTTGTAATATATAGAAAAATATATTTCTCCTCATTAGTTTATTTTTTACTCCACGTAACACTGTTCAAAATAAAAAAAAAAAACTGGAGGAAAAAAATCAGCAGATTATCATTAACGGATACGGTGGACAGCTAGTATATATATGTATATATATATAGAGAGAGAGACAGAGAGACAGAGACAGAGAGACAGAAAGAAAGAGAGCGAGAATAAGTGAGAGAGACACACCTACATCTTTTGGATAGAGGTTAGGTCATGTCGTTTCATATTTTTTCTTAGAATTTCGCATTCTTGGAAATTAAAGTGACAGTGTTTAGAATAACCAATTAAAAAGAAATAAAGAAAATCAGAGTTGAGGGTTTAAAAATGGGAACGTCAAGAGTGCACAAAGAATGAAAAAAAGGACGATTATTATTAGGTTAAGTCTTAAATAATTTCTGTTTTTTTAAAGCAAGTTGTAAAAACGCATTTTAAACTTTCAATGTTTTAAACATAACTGGAAATTACCTGATTAAAGAGTGTCTTTATCAGTGATATTTATTTTAGTATTGAAAGGGCTTGCTTCATAATTTAATCAATAATCTCACGCCCTGAAATGGAGTAATTGAAAGTGCATATTTGACGTGTAATTTTGTAGAAGTTTAAGATAACAGAAATACAATAGAAAAAAACTTAGAAAATTTGTAGTATTTATGGCCAACGTGTCATTATTAACCACCAAATCCGAAACTGACAATACGTTATTGAGAAATGAACGCAGAAATGAATTCATCATTCCTCGATCAAGTTGCTTTTACTGATACTTAATATCCACTTGTTAAGCCCCGCTGCTAGACATGAGTAGAGCTTAATCTATGCCATTTCCCCATGGTAACACTTATTTGGTTGTGCTTTATGGCATATCAACCATTGTTGTTTATTTATTGTCAAATTAGTTTAAAACCTGCTCATTGGCCTCGTGGGTAGAGTGTTTGCCAATGGTCCGGGTGACCTGGGTTGCGTCATACCAAAGATTTTAGAAATAGTACTTGATACATCCTTGCTTTACACTCAACAATATCAGGGACGTATCAAAGGTAAAGTGGAGAAATCCAGGGAAAGGAGTATCAACCTCCCCAACACCTCGGTGTGGTAGCTATTGAAAAGGGAGCCTTTTTGTCGCCCTCGATTACAATCGCCAACTTGCTATATATATATATATATATATATATATATATATATATAATTTGTTGGTTTTTAGGTAACATTATTTTTAAACGAGCCAAAGCTCAATTGTTTGCACACAGTTAAATGGTTTCAAGTATAGAAAATTATTCAACTGTTCTATTTGACTTATAGGTACTACCACTCCAGGTCAGAGTGGGCCTGGAAGTAATGGTAATTAGTAGGTACTCTACATTCCCCAAACCTTCAGGACTAGAGCCTTACTATCAGATGGTTTAGTGTCATACCCAGGACACTTCTTGGTAACATTAGTTGGCGCTATTCAAATACACACAGTAATTCAGCGCTATTTTTCAGCATAAATAAATAAGATGTGGTCTTTACCGATTATATCTTATGCTAAAAACTGTTGAAAATATTTGACACTAACAAAAATTCAAATGTAACATTCTATTTTAGCTTTTATTTGTTTTTTTTTTTTTTATTTATCCTAATTGAACAAAGCTTACTTGTTTTCAAAAAAATAAAAACTCAGTTTGCAAAGTTGTTCCGGTTGGATTTATCAAACATTCATAAAAAATTCAAATTATTTTGTCTGTTTGATTTTACGGAATGTCAATTTGTGATGGATTATTTTATGCCGAAACCAGTTGAACAATCAAGGTCTACAAATTATCTCACTGGTCTCATAACCTAATTTGGTTGTGGGAGCGCTATTCCTGCAGCGTGTCTTGGTCCCGAATATGCCAAGAAATTAGGGAATTGAGTAAGTGTATTCTACAGCCCCAGCCGACTGGGCTACTTTCTCAAGGACATCCTTTCTTTGTTGTACCCGAAAGTAAACATATGTCGGTATATGTGGATTTCGTATCTTGTGCATTATTTAGTTGCGTATATCTATTCATTAAACCCCTCCTCCACGGATAGGATGTGACACAAGGCCAATTTCTAAGTAAAGTAAAGCTAGTTTTAATCAAGAGTATTTCTTCTTCTAGACTGGTTGCTAAACTACCACAAGATAACCTATTCTACCCTAATATTTTCCCATGGCCGAGAGAGAACAGATGAGTTCATGCCTTTCCCAAGGGCATTTGCACGAAATGAAAGGCAAAGAACCTCGTCCAGAATTTGGACTCCGTTCGCTGATTTCATTTCGTTCAATGATAACCGTTAGGCTATGAGCGCATGTGTAGTTCTGTATAATGTACTACTGGTAGAAATGCTTGTCTGCACATGACCAGCTTTTTTACTCACTATTCGTAGTATAACCCTGTGGCGGAATGATTTGAATTTTTCGTCCAATAAACTTTAAAAGCTCTGAAACGATTTGCATTTTAAAGCTACGTTCACTGATAAGGTTATTGAAGTCTAACATGTATACTGATTGTTTTAATTTCCTTAACTTTCGGTATTCTGTTCTCATTCTACTGGGTTTTCTACCTTTCTACAATACATGATCAGCCAGGCCTGATTTCTTGTTTCAGAAGCATGGAACTACTTTTAAATACAGAGTATAGAAGTCGCATTTTTCTGACATGTCACGGATATAAGGCAAACAAGAAGTTCACTTTGTCAGCAGACTGTATCCCCTGTCAGCAAACTGTATCCCCTATCAGCAGACTGTATCCGCTGTATCCTCTATCAACTGACTGTACACCCCCCCAAAAAAATAGGTATCCTGTGTATGACACGAAACTGCATCTGATGGTGAGGCTTCATTTCTGGAGATCTGGAAAATGTGAATACCTCGTTATTACCATTACTCCCAGATCCACTCTGACCCACAGTGGTAGTACCTATTAGGCTCTCATCTATGGGTCAAAAAGATCTGTTGAAATAATTTATTTGTATTTGATGGGAACGTGAGCAAAAAGAAAAAGAAGGAAAATGACAGGGTACTCCACTCCGTCTTGATCTTCAGATATGGAGCCTCAGCATCAAGAATAATTTAGTATCATAACCAGGACGCTCGGTTTTTTTAGAATTTACTAAAGTATGTTATTGCTATACATTTTATGAGATGACCGACCAATTTTTATGATTTCAGGTTCAAAGGAACAGCTACAGCAGCAATTGGAATACACCCTACTAAAGCCTGATTGTGACTGCTGGTGAATTTCAAAAATGCAGTCTGGACGTGAGGACACTTTAGAAGAACGATATGCAATAAAATTGTGTTTTAAACTTGGAAATAATGCTGCCACAGAAATGTATGGAATTCTTCAAACTGCTTTTGGAGCATCTTGCATGAATCGAGCATCAGTTTTTGAGTGGCATAAGAGATTCAAGGAAGGCAGGGAGTCTGTGAGGGATGATGAGAGGTGTGGGAGGAGCAAGGATGTCAAAACACCAGAGTTGATTGGCTAAATAAACAATTTCATGGATAAGGACCGTCGTGTGTCTATAGAGACAATAAGTGCACAGTTTGATGTCAGTGTGGGAACTTTACACACAATTATTCGCGAGGAACTGAAGATGCGGAAGATTTGCGTCAAGTTTGTCCCTAGGGTGCTCATAGATGATCAGAAAGAAAGACGTTGTCATGACAACAGGGAGATGGTCGAGCTGATCAATTTAGATCCCACAGTTCTTGGGGCTCTGGGGACCTACAATGAAAACTGGATCTACTGCTATGAGCGAGAGACCAAGAGACAGAGTTCCCAGTGGAAGCATGCTGGCTCTTTCTGATCCAAGGAGGCCAGACAGAGCAAATCCACCCACAAACTTTTGATGATCCCTTTTTTGACAGTACTGGCATGATCTACATGCACTAGGTTCCCATTGGACAGACAGTCAACAAGGAATACTATGTTGAGGTTTTAAGGGAGTTCTGGAAGAGATTCCGTCGGAAGATGTCAGCACTCTTCAAATCGGGTCAGTGGCATTTCCACCAGCACAATGCACCAGTCCATAACTCCATCCTTGACACAGAGTATTTGACCAAGATAGGCATCAAGACAGTTCCCCATCCCTCCCTCCTATAGTCCAGACCTTGCTCCAAGTGACTTTTGCTCATTCATTAAGCTCAAGGAAAACTTAGAGGCTGTCGTTATGAGACAATAGAGGAGATGAAAGAGACTGTGACGAAGGTCATTGACACGCTCACACAAGAGGACTTCCACGGAGCCTTCCAGAAGTTGTTGGAACGGTACAACAAGTGCATCGCAGCCGGAGGAGATTAGTTCAAAGGGGACTAGAGTTTCATGTGTGTACTATCAATAAAAGTGCACATACGAATAAAGTCTGGAAACTTATTTAATGAACCTTGTAGCTATCAGTTTGTATTGATTACATTAAAGAGATTTTGTTTCACTGATTATAATGCAATTGAAACTATAAAAAGTGAACATACGTACCTGTTTGGTTCATGAGTAATGCCAAAGTCATCGTTCTAGAAAGACAGTAGTAGAACTCTTGAACCGATATCTGTGGGGTGTGGTAACGAAATTTATACTTTTCGCAAGGGTATTAGTTCGAAAGTAAACTTAATGGCACGACTGGAGATCGAACTCGCTTACTACGATTTTGCAGTCCAACACGTTAGCCATTTGCCATGTAGCAGTGTTGGTTGTCACTAAATCACTTTGTGGGTTTGTGTCGAACCAAGTGCAATATAATATGGAGAGTGCTCAATATCTAGGATAGACCTATTATATAATAATAAATAAATATATATTAGATATATATATATTTAATTCCATGGAATTTAGACTGCGAGCCCTGGATTTCATGGAGTTTTTTTTTTACAAAACAACAATCATCAAGCAGTTAACAAAATGAATCGAAAAGTACAGTCAAAAACCGTTGGGATTTTGTAGGAATCATTACATATGATTGTAAGTGTGTGAGTGTGTGTGCCTGTGTTTGTGTGGGTTATAGTTGTGTATTATTGTGTGTATGTGTGGGTGGCATATAGTGTATGTGTACGTGAAGGTACAACTGCAGTGCGTTGTTTTAACCGGATATAAAGTCGTCGGTGTATCTTATTTTTGCTACATTATTTTATTTTTGTATGTATAGGTGACTATAGCTAAGGAACAAAACATCATTATTGCATGTCGAGGGAAATGAATAAAGATTTGATTTCTAAGCGTATTTAAACGGTTATAGTATGGTAGACCAGAATCACAATAGATATAAATAGGTTGGGATATATTGTGTTACAATATAATACAATGTTGGTATTATATTTAGGGAAGAGAATTGGGCTAGAAAATAATAATAAATTGATCAAACGTTGCGTAAATATTATATATACTACAGTTATCTGTGCTAGTACGTGCGTAACGAATATAATGAAGGAGTTACAATAATAGTTAGTATTGTTATGTACAATGATGATTATAACTGAAGAGCAAAGTGTTGTCATTATGAAATTAAGAAAATAGATTAAGGAAATAGATAGCGGGTTTGGGAGGTATGGGTAATTGTTGGGCGGTTGAGATGGTTATTTTTGATAGTTATATGTTTTGTGTTAATGTTGTATGATTAATACTGTGGCGGGTAGTATGGTTGGTGGAGGAAAATGGTACTTACAGCACTTCAGGTGGAGTTTGGTGTCTTTTTTTAATATACGAGGTGCATACAATAAGTTTCCAGACTTTTTTTCGTATGGGCACTTTTATTGATAGTACACACATGAAACTCTAGTCCCTTTCGAACTAATCTCATCCGGCAGCAATGCACTTGTTGTACCGTTCCAACAACTTCTAGAAGGCCCCATGGAGGTCCTGTTGTGTGAGCGTGTCAATGGCCTTCGTCACAGCCTCTTTCATCTCCTCAATTGTCTCATGACGACAGCCTCTGAGGTAAGGGAATAAGCAAAAGTCACAGGGAGCAACGTCTGGACTATAGGGAGGCTGAGGAACTGTGTTGATGCCCATCTTGGTCAAATAGTCTGTGACAAGGATGGAGTTGTGGACTGGCGCATTGTGCTGGTGGAAATGCCACTAACCCTATTTGAAGAGTGCTGGCCTCTTCCGACGGAATCTCACCCTGAACTCCCTTAATACCTCAACATAGTAACCCTAACCCTTTGGCCAATCAACTCTGGTGTATTGACTTCCTTACTCCTGCCACACCTCTCATCATCTCTCACAGACTCCCTGCCTTCCTTGAATCTCTTATGCCACTCAAAAACTGATGTTTGATTCACGCAAGATGCTCCAAAAGCAGTCTGAAACATTCCATATGTTTCTGTGGTGGTTAAAACACAATTTTATTGCATATCGTTCTTCTAAAGTGTCAGATTGCATTTTTGGAGAATGCCTATGGAGAAAGGATAGGCTTGGCGTCTCTTTTCCATTTCTTTATTTTTCGTCTCGGAATAATAAGGACAAATAAAACATATTTGTTATATATATAAAAATATATTTCTCCTCATTAGTTTATTTTCTACTCCACGTGACACCTCCTCACCAAAACAATGAAAAAGGATCGCTTGCGATCGTTTCTCAAAATTCTACCGGATAGTGTTTATGAGATCAAAGTTTTTCGTAGTATTTATTCTTCAAGTATCTTACAATGTATACACTAAGTATTTAGGCCCTTAAGTTATACTGCGTGACAAGGTATCGGCACATACGTTGTCAATGCCTCGAATGTGTCGGATGTCTAAATTATATTCTTGCAGGATCAGACTCCAATTCAGTAATCTCCTATTCTTACTTTTCATTCGGTGTAAGAAAGTAAGGGGGGGGTATGGTCAGTGTATACCATGATCGGATAACAAGATGAGGACGCATAAACATCAAAATGATGTAGGCTCAAGACAAGAACTAAAGTTTCCTTTTCTACGGTTGAATAATTCCGTTGGCAGGAATTGAACTTTCCTGAGAAATACCTAACAGGGTGTTCAATGTTGTCGGAATCGACTTAAAGTAGGACAGAACGAATTCCAACGTCACTCGCATCGACTGCTAGACTGAAAGGTTGGGAAAAGTCTGGGGCCTTCAAAACAGGGCCAGAACATAATAAAGATTTAATTTGTTCAAAGCATCTCTGGCAGGATGGGATCCAAACAAATTTAGATTTCTTCGATAATAACTGGGTGAGTGGTGACGCTACGTCAGAAAGGTTTTTGTAGAATTTTCGATAATATCCAGCCATTCCAAGGAATCGTCTTAGGCTTCTGATGTTCTGTGAGACTGGAACGTTTAAAATGTCTCGAATTTTAATATCAATGGGGGAAATCCGACCGTATCCGATTGTATGGCCCAGATATGTCACCTCGGTGTTTCCGAACTCACTTTTCGATAGGTGGACGGTTAGGTTAGCCTGTCAGAGTCTATCAAAGACCTTCCATAATTCTGTCATATGGTCGGCCCAGTTCGTATCATAAATCACAATGTCATCAATATGCGTGGCGACTTTAGGCAGTTCCTGCATACAGTGGTTCATCATTCTTTGGAACGTGGCTTGAGAATTCTTCATGCCGAAGGGTATGACGCGGTATTGATATAAACCATCAGGCGTTACAACGGCTGATATTTCCTTGGCACGGGTGGTGAGAGGCACACACCAATAACCCTTCAACAGATCCAACTTGGTGATGCATGACGCCTTGCCGATTCGGTCGATACAGTCGTCGATTCGGGGAATGGGGTAAGAATCGGTGCGGGTGAGGGTATTAACTTTACGGTCGTCGGTGCAAAACCATGCTGAACCGTCGGGCTTTTTGACTAACACGCATGGTGAGGATCAGCTACTTTGGCTGGGTTCTATTATTCCAGGGCGAATCATGTAGTCAACTTCTTGTCGGATCATTTCAGCTTTCAGCGGTTTGACACGATACGGATGTTGCTGGACAGGGCTGGCGTTTCCAACATCTACATCATGGACAATATCGGTTTGCTTGGGTACGTCGGGGAATAGATCGAGGAAATAACGGATATGACGGGTCATTTCTTCTTTCTCGTCGTGGGCTAAGTAATCCAGTTTAGACGAGAGATCTGCCAATATCTCTGAGTTCTGTAATTTCAGGTGTCGATCTGTCTTCTGTAAACTTCTGGATCTGTGTCTTCATGAGTAGGCATGTAGATGGATCTGTCTACAGCCAAGATAGGGTTTGATTTCCCCTTTCGAAATACAGTTTGATCATATTAATATGACACAACTGTGTATTTTTTCGAACTGGGGTCGATCTACGGTCGTCGGTGCAAAACCGTACTGAACCGTCGGGTTTTTTGACTAACACGCATGGTGAGGATCAGCTACTTTGGCTGGGTTCGATTATTCCATGGCGGATCATGTAGATTCCTTCCTCCATCCATACGTCGAGGGATAAAAGAATGAAGATTAGGCTTCTTATCATTCGGGCTGTTCGGTCGATGTAGATATGTTCTTTGACCAAGTCTCTCCCTCGAGTTAGTGCTAGCCGTTATTCGGGGCTTTGTGCTCTTTCCATACTCAGATGGGTTCTCTGACTTATTCTTGTTTCGCTGGTCTGTCAATGTGTATCCACCCGCAAGGGTAGCCATGTCATAAGCTTTGTCAACCTGTCTTTCGTTGAGGAATGTCTTGAGGTTATCGTGTACACACCATTTAAATTCTTCTATTGATATTACTTGCCTTAATTTATCGTAATCCGTTCCGATGCCTTTCGCCGCAATCCACCCGTCGAAATTTGTTTCTTTCTTTTTAATCGACGTAGGTTTGGTTTTTGCCCATTCTGCAATCTCTGAAGCTTTGTCTGTCGGCCTCCGGTACCATTTCGTATCTTCACAGAATTGCCATTTTTACAGTGTCGTAGTTGGCGCTGTCTGTAACTGAAAGAGAAGCATACGTTTCCCGCGCTTTACCTTATAAAACTGTTTGTAATAACGTCGGCCACGCTTCGATAGGCCACTCTAGATTTGAAGCGATTTTTTCAAAGTGTTGGAAATACTTGTCCACATCTTCTTCGTTGAACGCGGGTACAAGTCAAATGTGTTTGGTGAGGTCGAAGTTATTCTGTTCCTTCTCGCGTAGTGTGCGTTCCACTTCTAATTCTTTCAAACGGATCTCTTGATTAATCTTGCTAGTTTAATCTGGGCTTCGATCTTAAGCTTCTCTAGTTCAATTTGGGCTTTCGAGAGTTCGGGCGCGTCTGACATAGGGTCATCGAGAACACTTTTGTCGAAAATGTCATTATCGACCATATCCTCTGAAACTACTTTTATCAACTGTGTCTTTCGCATGGACTGTCTTACATCCAACTCTAATTTTAACCCTACCTCTAAAATATGGTCTTTTTTCATCTTTATCAGATCATCGAACGTGGGAGAGTTTAAGAAAGTATCTATCGCAGACATTTTGATTTCTATGTCTTATGCAGTTTTATGAATGCACTGCTCCGCACTGTGAGGTCTTATAGAAAAAGAGAAATAACCCAGACGAGCCCCCAATTCTGTTACGACCAGGGTTTCGCTGGGACTGCGATAGCTGGCACGCAATGAGAATAATAAAAGTAATATATAATAGAATAGCGAGAACGCCCAAGGTTCGATAAAAAAAAAATGTGAACTATGGGAATGGAATTTCTCCAATCGAAGACTCTCGGTAAATTACAGCGGAATCAGCGGCAAGCACTCACAAAAGCAACACAACACAATTTGAAGATTCAACAATAAAATTTATTACAAAATTTACAATGTAATTAGGGCAAAATAAGATTAAAAAAGGTTTAAGAAAAAAAGGGGATGGAAAAGTAATGATAATATCTATATCTAAAATCCGAGACGAATCACAACTCAAATAGATTCGCAAGGTAGACACATAAAGGCAAAAGAAATATGAAACTCACTGAGGGTTTAGAGCTTGTTAATAATCTTATCTTCTTTCGTTTTTTTTTTTCTTTTTTTAGAGACGATTCAGATTGAATATAAGTAAGTGCCACAAAGAGTTGTCCGGTTTCTGTTATCTGTTTCTTGGTCACATTTCGGGTGAAGGCCTGAAGACTTCTCTTGAATAGATGTTAACGCCTCGAAGTCAGGACTGCTACTAATCGTTTGATACTCGGTGAATGCGCCCAAAAAGGGTCTCCGGCCGATTCCTAGGGTTGGACACGTGACCTGTAAGGTCACTCAAAGTTTACTCGAAGAGTTCATCGCTAGCTTAGATGGGTATATATGGGAAGGGGGTTGACTTGCAAGTCCATTCCTTGACGTCTTCTTTTTTTCTTTCCTTTTTCTGCTTTGCCCCCGTGAACTATCGTGCAAATCACGCGTAAGGAGAAAGGATAGACTTGGCGCCTCTTCTCCACTTGTTTATTTTTCGTCTCGGAATAATTAGGACAAATAAAACATATTTGTAATATATATATAAATATATTTCTCCTCATTAGTTTATTTTCTACTCCACGTAACACTGTTCAAAATTTTAAAAAACTGGAGGAAAAAATCTACAGAACATCATTAACGGATACGTTTGACAGCTAGTATATATAAATATACATATATATATATATATATATATATATATAGAGAGAGAGAGAGAGAAAGAAAGAAAGAGAGCAAGAGTGAGTGAGAGAGACACACCTATATCTTTTGGATTGAGGTTAGGTCATGTCGTTTCATATTTTTTTCTTAGAATTTCGCATTCTTAGAAATTAAAGTGACAGTGTTTACTACAACCAATTAAAAGGAAATAAAGAAAATCAGAGTTGAGGGTTTAAACATGGGAACGTCAAGAGTGCACAAAGAATGAAAAAAAGAACGATTATTATTAGGTTAAGTCTTAAATAATTTCTGTTTTTTTTAAAGCAAGTTGTAAAAACGCATTTTAAACTTTCAATGTTTTAAACATAACTGGAAATTACCTGATTAAAGAGTGTCTTTATCAGTGATATTTATTTTAGTATTGAAAGGGCTTGCTTCATAATTTAATCAATAATCTCACGCCCTGAAATGGATTAATTGAAAGTGCATATTTGACGTGTAATGTTGTGAAAGTTTAAGATAACAAAAATACAACAGAAAAAACTTAGAAAATTTGTAGTATTTATGGCCAACGTGTCATTATTAACCACCAAATCCGAAACTGACGATACGTTATAGAGAAATGAACGCAGAAATGAATTCATCAGTCCTCGATCATGTTGCTATAAGAAAATTGGTGGAATGAAATCCGCGCAAAAGTAATTGACAATTAGCACTTGACTTTAATTCATCCGAATCTACAATCTGCTGCCATAAGATACGAAAGTTACAAAATCTTAGTGAGAAGAATAAGAAAGATTCAATCTAAACAGTGACACGTCTTCTTCCAAGGCAGAGAACGTATCATTACAAGTGACGAACAATAGGTATTTTGTGGCAATGTTCAATGCAAAAGGCAGTGGATTGACAAGGATGAATATCTGCATCTTTCCCTAAAAGTGAAGCTTCATGGAAAAAGTTGTACCATGTCTACGGTAGGATTACCGGGGTATTATTCCTTTTGAGTTTTTACACTAAAATCAGACTTATACTATTTATAGCGGTTAGCTGTGTATGAAAACGCTCCGTACTCGTGTGCTGGAAAAACCTTGTGCTTCTCGTTGATAACACAAGGCCCCATTCCGCAAGAATCACGCAGGGAAAAAATATTGGATGAAGGCTGTTTTTTTCGACCCCATCCACCATATTCACTTGACCTTGCAGCATTTCTTGTTTTTCCTTCTTAACACAATCATCTGAATTTTCTTAAGATCAGGTGAAAACGTTTGTTGAGAACTTCTTTTGCTTGAAACTAGTTAAATTTTACTTGATAGATATCAACAAGTTACGTGATAAGTGGCAAAAGTTGATTCAAAATATACTATCGATTGAAATTAATTCATCGTTAAATTATTCATGATAATATATTTTGCTAAAACGGAAATTATTTTGTGACTCAACCCGATTTTTTCAAAGTTAATAGTGTTAGAATATTTGTATAATCGTAAATTGTTAATTATAATTGTAGATTACTTGTTTTAAGAATAATTATTTGAAGTTATAATTGTTTACGAAGGAATACGATTACTTGTTACTTGAAGCCATATAATTGTGTACAAATTATTTGTATTTGATAGGAATATTTAATATCAAATAACCATGTGCAAAAGAAAAAAAATTCTTAAGAAACAACGACACAAAAAATGTAGATATGAACGTATAATGAACACAATTGTCTAACCTCTAGGCATAAAATAACCCTAAATGAGTTTGCATGCCGTTAAGTTAAAAGATCAAGCCAGTAAACTTTATTGTCTCACTGAAACCCATAATGATATACAGTGTAAGTAATCTCCTTACAACATTTTTATAAAAAGTTAATTTTCTTCTAAACGAAATTTACTAGGATTTTGTTATTTCCAGTCGAACATCATACAATCAGAACGGATATTATTAGCTATTATTCATTTCTAAAGTCTACATCATTGAAACTATATCATTAAAAATGAAATTGCAACAGCTGTGACACCAAAAAATAAGGGATGTATTTATTTTTGGACTGGTGTATATTAATATTTTAGTTATTAGATTTCAATGCTGTAGAGTTTGGTAATGAATAATCTCTAAAAATATCCGTTTTGATAATGTAAATTGAGTAAAGTACAATATTCTTGTAACAAAAAATAAAATCGCGTAAGAATGTAAAAGGAGTGTACTTATTTTTAGACCGCCATGTCAACATGATGTATATATATATATATATATATATGGAAGTAAATCATGGAAATAAATCCGTCAGCATGAAGAAAATTGAAAAATGAATTAATCCAAATGTGTTGATTGAAAGTGAACGTTAAAACGTTTCGATTTTAATAAACCTTTATCAGAACTTTAAGATGGTAAAAATGCTGCATGAATAACGAAGGATGTTTATATATATATATATATATATATATATATAGAGAGAGAGAGAGAGCAGAAAATAAAAAAAGTAAATATATATTTTAAAGTCATTGATTCTGAGTTCGTTTTTGCTTTGCTGCTTTATAATTCTGATTTTATGACAAATTTAGTCTAGTCACCCTCAGTATGTTCTATGGCCAATATTAGACCCAAAAGCTTTTTGATAAATAGTTAATTATCATCAAAATCAAAGACACTTGGACTTTGTTATTTATTGTGAATCTTTATACGATCAAAACAGATATAAATACACATTATCTAGTGCCAAAGTCTACAGCATTGAACTTCTGTAAGGAAAAATAAAATAACAAAACGTCAATAACCAAAAATATAATCGCATTATATCGGAGCTTGATAACTGTCGGTTTCTCGCCTATACGATCGTTTTTTTTACTGATACTTAATATCCACTTGTTATCCACGCTGCTAGACATGAGTAGAGCTTAATCTATGCCATTTCCCTTGGTAACGCTTATTTGATTGTGCTTTATGGCATATCAACCATTGTAGTTTATTTATTATCAAATGAAGTTTAAACCGGCTCATTGGCCTAGTGGGTAGAGTGTTTGCCAATGGTCCGGGTGACCTGGGTTGCGTCATACCAAAGATTTTAGAAATAGTACTTGATACATCCTTGCTTTACACTCAACAATATCAGGGACGTATGAAAGGTAAAGTGGAGAAATCCAGGGAAAGGAGTATCACCCTCCCCAACACCTCGGTGTGGTAGCTATTGAAAAGAGAGCCTTCTTGTCGCCCTCGACGACAATCGCCAACTTACAATATATATACATAATTCGTTGGTTTTTAGGTAACATTATTTTTAAACGAGCCAAAGCTCAATTGTTTGCACACAGCTAAATGGTTTCAAGTATAGAAAATTATTCAACTGTTCTATTTGATTTATAGGTACTACCACTCCAGGTCAGAGTGGGCCTGGAAGTAATGGTAATTAGTAGGTACTCTACATTCCCCAAACCTTCAGGACTAGAGCCTTACTATCAGATGGTTTAGTGTCATACCCAGGACACTTCTTGGTAACATTAGTTGGCGCTATTCAAATACACACAGTAATTCAGCGCTATTTTTCAGCATGAATAAATAAGATGTGGTCTTTACCGATTATATCTTATGCTAAAACCCGTTGAAAATATTTGACACAAACAAAAATTCAAATGTAACATTCTATTTTAGCTTTTATTTCATTTTGTTTGATTTATTCTAATTGAACAAAGCTTACTTGTTTTCAAAAAAATAAAAACTCAGTTTGCAAAGTTGTTCCGGTAGGATTCATCAAACATTCATAAAAAAATTCAAATTATTTAATATTGACTTGTCTATTTGATTTAACGGAATGTCAGTTTGTGATGGATTATTTTATGCCGAAACCAGTTGAACAATCAAGGTCTACAAATTATCTCACTGGTTTCATAACCTGATTTGGTTGTGGGAGCGCTATTCCTGCAGCGTGTCTAGGTCCCGAATATCCAGGAAGAGCCCATTCCTTCTCCTAGACTGGTTGTCATACTAAAGTTAAAAAGCCCAGTCTGTTCCACTATTCACCCATAGCTGAAAGGAGAACAGGCGTATTCACACATTTCCCAAGAGTATTAGTGCTATTTGAAATGCAGTTTCGTTCAGGAATTCAACTCTGGTAGCTAAATCAACTTCCTGCAACGATAACCGTTACACTACGAGCACATTCTCTTCTGCTAGCAACTTTATTTGGCTTCTTTAAAGGCGTATAAACCTTCTCAGGTTATTTAGTGCCAAAGCCATCCTTGTAGAAGAATAGCTGTCGTACTATTTAACCAATAACTAGGGGAATAAGGGGTTTCATACCTTTTCTAAGGGTATTAGTCCGAAAGTGAACGTAATAGCACGACTAGAGTTCGAACTCGCTTTCCTCGCGGTCGCAGTCCAGCATTTTAACCATTTCGCTAATTAGTACAACTCCCTTTGATATTTAGTAATTTAAAGAGGTAATGTATGTTCCGAAACTCTATGTATCTGGATAGAGACTTGCGAAGCGGTGCTCTAACATAGTTCGTAACTGATTTGAATTGGCCAAAATTATTATCTTATACTGAGATTCCAGACAAAGAAAAACTAAAGAAAATCCATCAATCGATCATCACCTCACAGTTCCGACGTGATGAAAGAAATTCAGCGTCTATGTAAAAATTCTAATTTCGCTGATTTTTGGGGTTTTTGAATATTTCAGCCCACTGACCATTAGTAAGCAATTGAACATTAAATTAGGACCCTTCACTCAAGAAGAACTCGTCTCAGTTCTTAGAAAAATTAAAAATAGGAAAGCTGCAGGGCTTGACGAGATTCCCCGAGAAGTATGGAAGACCAGACAATTCGACGACATACTGGTCCAACACTGCAACGCAGTCTTTAATCAAAATCCGATAGACAGATGGGTGAAGGGATGCATCCTCCCCTTCCCTAAAAAGGGTGACCTCAGATTAGCCAAGAACTACCGAGGTATGACACTTACATCCATAACAGCCAAAATTTACAATGCCCTACTACGAAACCGCATAGAACCCAAAATTGACAACATTCTTAGGAAAAACCAAAATGGCTTCCGAAGAAATAGATCCAAGACCTCACAAATATTGACCATCCGTAGAATCCTTGAAGGAGTACGGGCAAAAAACTTATAGGTGACAATACTATTTGTCAGCTTTACCAAGGCCTTTGATTCCATTCTCAGAGGGAAGATTGAACAAATCCTACTAGCATATGGCATACCAAAAGAGACCGTGGCAGCAATAATAATTCTCTATAGAAACACCAAAGTGAAAGTACGTTCACGGGATGGAGACACAGAATACTTCGATATTGTAGCAGGAGTACTGTAGGGGAACACGCTAACCCCATACCTCTTTATCATCTGTCTAGACTACATGCTTAGAACATTGATTGCTAAAATCAAAGAAAACGGCTTCGAGCTGATAAAGAAAAGAAGCAGAAGGTACCCTGCAAAAACAATTACCGACGCCGACTACGCCGATGACATAGCGATTCTGGCAAATACGCCAAACCAAGCCGAAACACTACTGCATAGTTTGGAACAAGCCGCTGCAGGCATTGGCTCCCATGTCAATGCACACAAAACGGAATATATGTGCTTTAATCAAACAGGTAACATTTCCACACTAGACGGAAGCTCTCTGAAACTGGTAGACAAGTTTACCTACCTAGGAAGCAGTGTCTCATCAACCGAAAAGGACATCGACACGCGTCTAACGAAGGTATGGACAGTTATCGATAAGCTATCGATCATATGGAAGTCAGACCTGACCAATAAAATGAAACGCAGTTTCTTCCAAGCAGCGGTCGTATCGATACTGCTATATGGATGCACTACTTGGACACTAACAAAACGGCTGGAGAAAAAGCTAGACGGCAATTGTACAAGAATGCTGCGAGCAATATTGAACAAGTCCTGGAGGCAACACCCCACAAAGCACCAACTATACGGCCACCTACCTCCCATCACGAAAACTATCCAAGTTCGACGAACCAGACATGCAGGACACCGCTGGAGAAGCAGGGACGAGCTCATAAGTGATGTACTCCTATGGACCCCCACATATGGCCGTGCAAAAGCAGAACGGCCAGCTCAAACATACACACAGCAGGTCTGTGAGGATACGGGATGTAGCCCTTAGGACCTGCCAGAGGCGATGAACGATAGGGAGAAGTGGCGAGAGAGGGTCAGGAATATTCGTGCTGGCGGCACGACATGATGATGATGATGATGATGATGACCATATCAAAAAATCTTGTGAAAAAGTAAAGGGTCATTTTTTTGCTTTATTCAATGACCGGTTGATTTGGCTTAGTAACCTAAAATAAAAAGGAGTCATAATCATGCTTTGCCTATTACTATTTTTTGCTTGATAATCACTCTAGATAATCTTTAGAAACATACTAGGGTCATTCAATAAATAAGGTGAATTTTGTCTTAGGAATAGGCAATAAGAAGCACTGCTTAAAGTATCATTTTTTCAAGGAAATCAGTAGGGATGTTTTTTTTTCATGTTTCCAGAAGACTGTCAACATGACCTTCTTTATCGACCACTACGCCCGGCACATTTTGTTTGCCAGAGATTCAGCGTGTTTCAACTAGATGGACTGTCTTTTCGATTCAGACTCGTCCAGCCCAATCGGCTGGAGTTGTTTGAATGCACCGACTGCATCTCCTCAGAAGAGCCAAATCCCCACCTCCAAAAGTGCTCTGGCATTAAACGATCTGATGGGGTGGCTCAAGTAATGCTGAAGCTTTGGGGAATGCTGAGAAACCCTCCATTGGCGTCGCTCCCAGGTACCCTATGGCCTGGAATGGTTGCACCTGATAGGGTCCAATCAATGGGTCAAATAGAACTGTTTCAGATTAAAACTGAGTGCAAACAAAAGACTTATGCTAAATTGAATTGTTTGAAATCATGTTGATCATGTAACTGTGTGTAAACAAATGACTTACCATATTTACCAACCCCTCCGCTCGGGTAGGATTTGACACGAGGTCATTTTTTAAGCGGAGTTTAACAGGTTTGAATTCAGAGTTTTCCTTCTCCTAGACTAGTTGTCTCACCACGGCTGAAGAACCTAGTCTGCCCTACTATTTACCCATAGCTGGAGGGAGTATAATTGGATTCATACATTTCTCAAGGGTATTAGTGCTATGTGAAATGCAATCAGTCTCGTCCAGGATTTGAACTCGTGTCGCCGTGTCCATTTCTTACGACGGTAACCAATTACACCACGGGGTGTCCTCGTGGTGTAATGGTTAAAGCGATGAACTGCGGAATCGTAGTACGCGAGTTCGTACTCCAGTCGCGCTATTACGTTCACTTTCGGGCAAATACCCTTGGGAAAAGTATGAACCCCCTTATTCTCCCTCCAGCTATGGATAAATAGTAGGATGGACTAGGTTCTTCAGCCTTGGTGAGGCAACTAGTCTAGGAGAAGGAAAACTCTGAATTCAAACCTGTTAAACTCCGCTTAAAAATTGACCTTGTGTCATATCCTGCCCGAGCGGAGGGGTTGGTAAATAGTACCAATTACACCACGGGCACCTCCAATTACACAAGTAAACAAATGATCTACGTTTAATTGAATTGTTAGTTTTCGTAATGCTGGAAACACTTAATATGTGCAAACGAATGAGCGATGTTGAATAGATTAATTAGTGTTAGATAGCAATACTTGAAACAATTTAATTGTGTGCAAAGAAATAATTAACAGTAAATAGAATTATTCGTATTAGATAGCAATACTTGAAACTATTTAACTGTGTGCAGAAAAAAGAGAGCTCAGACTCGTTTAAAAATATTATGAACAAAATGTGTTTACAAATCATATATATTAAATATATATGTATAAACAGGATTTGGCATTAAATAGCCTATAATGTTTTTTATTCTATAAATCCAAACCTTATCAGACTCGTGGCAAACCCATTTGCAAACATTTTTTTTAGTACTAAAACATATTTCTTTGTCCACATCACCTTCTTCAATAAATTTCACATAGTTTGAACTTTCTAGCCCCCCCCCAAAGCTTGATAACAGCCCTATGATCAAGCCTGGATCATTCTGTCTGATTTGTTTCTATTTTGAATAACCTTAAAACAAATATTTTTGTTATATCAAAATAAATTTTTGCAAAAAAAAAAAAAAAAAAAAAAAAAATTCTGAAATAAATAAGAAAATGAATTTTTTGCTTTTTTTCCCAAAAGAATTCCCCAAATTCATTGAATGTCTTGGAGACATCAACTTTCTTGCATCTCTTCAAAATCTAAAATAAAAACTAAGAACCACTTAAATCTAAAATAAAAACTTGCATCTCTCCAAAATCTAAAATAAAACTTAAGAACCACTTTATGTCATAGTTATGACACTGAAGTGGTAAGGCTCAAGTTCTGGAGCTCTAGGACTCTGAAGTACCCTCTTCTTTGCTATTACTTTCGGGTTCACTATAACCCAGAATGATAGTACCTGTTCGAGTCCAATCTGTGAGTCAAATAAATCTGTTTTCAAAATATTCGTATTTGATAGGATCGTATGCAAAAAAAAAAAAACCCTCTTAAAAAGCAACTACACGAAAATGTAAATACGAACATACAATGAACGCGATTCTCTAACTTCAAGGTATAAAATAACCCTTGACCACTGGACGTGCCGTTAAAATCATTCAATAAAAAATGACCCTTAGTTCAAATAAACTTTGAGTTCGACTTCCACGTCGTGTTACCATAGTGATAAAGTTCATAACCACTTTAAACGTTTCATATTTATTTGTTATATAAATGTTTTAAGAGCCAATTAAGAGATAATGTATTAATAAAATTCGAAATCATTTTAAACAACTAAACACTTCACTATATCTTGCTGCAATATCAATGTTTTAAAAGATCATTTATTAAAAAAGTTCACAATCATTTTAAACAAATAAACACTTCGTATCAAGTTGCAATATCATTCTTTTAAGAACCAATGTATCATTGTGGTTCAAAATAATTTCAGGGGTGCTTTGAACAATAAAAATCTCGCCGGAGTAAGTGTACTGAATGCTAAGAAGAGTATTTTGAAAAAAAAAGTTTCATTCTGTCTTTGTAAACAGAACGTCAGTCTCTATAATTCCCATATATCTTCACACACACACACACACACACACACACACAAACACGTATATAGTTTTCTTTTTAGAAAGTTGGATTTTAAAAGAGTTAATATGATATAAAAGAAGCGACGAAAAATGCACCGGTGAGGTGAAGTGGCATATCCATTTGTTGAATGAAAATTATTTTCTTACATCCAACTGTCTTCAACTGACCTTTATATATCTGTTGTAAGGACATCTGGCAAATGAGCAGTTCATTTAATTTGGTTTGGTTTGGTTTTATGGTACATCAAATATTGTAGGTTATTTAATGCCAAATACTGTTTGTGCATACACTGAAAATATATGATTTGTAAGCACATTTTGTTGATAACATTTTAAAACGAACCTAAGCTCTTTTTTCTATATACAGTAAAATGGTTTCAAGTTTTGCTATGTAAATGTAACAATTTAACGTAAGTCATTTTTTGCACACATCTTAATAGTCGTTCATGATATGTGAGAGATTAATTTGTCAGTAACTTTACTTTTAAATGAGTTAGAACTCATTTGTTTGCAGTCTTGTATTGCTATTGTAACACAGTTAAATATTTTCAATTACTGCTATTTAACACTAATTACTCATTCGTTTGCACACAGTAAAATGGTTTCAAGTATTGCAATGTAACACTAACAATTCAATTAAACATCAGTCATTTGTTTACAAATACTTTAAAAAAAAGTCTTCGTTGTGCAATGGTTAAAGCGATGGACTATGGAATCATAGTAAGCGCGTTCAAACTCCAATCGTGCTATTACGTTCACTTTCGGACAAATACCCTTGGGAGAGGTATGTACCCCCTTATCCTCCCAGATATGGGTTAAATAGTACCACAACTGATCTTCTAGGGAAATGGTTTTGGCATTAAGTAACCTACAAAGATTGATATGCCAAGAAACCAAACCAAACCATCAAACAGTTCTATTTCTAACAATTCAATTTATTATAAGTCATTTGTTTGCACACAGTTTGAATGTGAAACATTTCTATTAGATCCATTGATAGGACCTTATCGGGTACTACCACTTCGGGACAGTGTGGACCAGGGAGCGACGGCCATGGAGGGTTTCTCAGCATTCTCCAAAGCTCGAAAACTAGGGCCTCACCATCAGAGGATTTATTTGCACATGGTTTAAATGAAACCAAAAGAAATATTCCTGTTTGTCTTATTACTTTGGTTCACGAAAATACGAAAATCTGCCTGAACAATGGATCGGAAATATTTGTATTACAAGTGTATTTCCTATCGAGGTCAGATGCCGAGGTTTTATTGCCTTCTCAACCTCTGCATGTCTGACAACTCTTGGACAAATCCAAACATATTTCGAAAGAGTGAAAGATAGAGAAGGTACTATTTACCAACCCCTCCGCTCGGGCAGGATATGACACAAGGTCAATTTTTAAGCGGAGTTTAACAGGTTTGAATTCAGAGTTTTCCTTCTCCTAGACTAGTTGCCTCGCCAAGGCTGAAGAACCTAGTCCGTCCTACTATTTACCCATAGCTGGAGGGAGAATAAGGGTATTTGCCCGAAAGTGAACGTAATAGCGCGACTGGAGTACGAACTCGCGTACTACGATTCCGCAGTTCATCGCTTTAACCATTACACCACGAGGACACCCCTCGAAAAAGATAGAGAAGGTAATTGTTGTGGTGTCTGTAAGATCGGAGATTTTTTCAAAATTGGGATATCCAAATAGTGCTCGTAACTCGGATCCGCCAGCCGAATCAAACCGAAACTAATTTCACTTTCACTTTCATCGCCGGGCAAATCAAAGAGCACTTTAACATAGAAATTTTACAGTTTATATTAAAATGTCATTTTTTCACAATAATTTGGTTGTAAACAGATTTCAGGGATTTCATATTATTTTAAAGTACAGGTGATTAAAAATTGAGAATATCCTTATGAAAGTGCCTTTAATTTATGATTTCAAACAGTCTCCATATATTCACAATCTCTTTTCTCCCATTGTTACAATATCCCCCAAGTGATTAAAAACAGTTATTATTTCTGTCAAAATCTTTACTGGAAAAGCAGAACTGATATTACGGTGACGACATGGAGAAGATTCCAATAATATGTTTTCAGGGATGGCGAACAGGTGGAGATTAAAACCGTAATATGATAAAAGAACTCTTCCAGAAATCTTAACAGTTTTTGTTAAACAGCCTTTATAATACAGTCTTTATTCGGAAATCTTTTGAATAGAAACTGTATATGAATTTTTTGTGAACTGGTATGACTAGTTTTATTGATGAGAAATCTGATACGTATATTCTGCATGAGAAAAGAACGCCTTTATCTGTACTCACCAAGTGTAGATATAATTTTTTTATCATTGAAAACTACGAATTGACCTAAATAGATTACAGGATGACGTGTCCTCGATATACAGGGTATAGCAGAATGATGTAGAGTTAAACTTGCCGCTGCACTGACGCTAATTGCAGAAAGTGGGTGCCTAGGATGTC